>CM052891.1:343214-364262 GCA_028534135.1 Potos flavus
CCCCCCCCCCCCCCCCGACCGCGAGCGCCGGTCACAACATGGGTTCTGCGACGATGGCCGTTTCTGTTTTGAAAGGTCGGTCACATGTGTGGAAGGATGCGTCTGGGGTGGAGTTCTTTCTAGAAAGTGTTAGCAGGCTCGCCTGTCCAGGTGGGACCAGCCTCCTGACCGCGAGGCCCGCTGGACAGTCATACCCTCAGAAAAGAGAAATTTGGGCACCGCTACCACCGCGAAATTGGTAATTTTGCAAGAAGTAACGAAGGCGTGGCCACGTCTTAAGCCACGCAGTGTGGACGGCCAGCGCCCCCCAGACCCTGCCCCGTGCCACCTGCTCTAGCCGCCCTTCCAGGGTGTCGGCCCCAATGTCCCCAACCAAGCGGCCAGCCCGGCCACCTGAGCGCAGTGGACACCCCTGACCCCCCAGTGGGCACGCCCCACTGCCCGAGGCTCTCCCCCTACCCTCACTCTCTTGTCATCCAGCCACCAACACACCAGATGAAGAACGGGGTTCCGAGCAGACTGCACGGTAGCCGCAGCCCGGATATGGAGGGCCTTTGCTTCCACCTGTCCCACCTCGGCCAGGGCGGATTCGCAGATCCATTCAGCCCCAGAGAGGCGTCTCAAGAGGTGAGAGCCATCTCCTGGTCCCCAATTCCACAGGGAGGTGGGACCCCAACTTCCTCCTACACAAATCCCAGACCTGTGTGAATTTCTGTAACAGTTATCATGCAAATATCCAGATTCCCCCAGATCACCGTACGTAATGAGGCTGTTGGGAACCTGTCAGGTGCCCTGGGCCCCCCGTCCATTAGCCCAACTGCAAGGAGGGTGGAGGCACGACTAACACGCGGGCCCTGAACCCCTGACTTTATTAGTCCCCGAAGCCATCTCTGGTGGTGAGCCCCCTCCCTATTTGCGAAGCAGGGAGGCAGGGACGCAGGCTGGGGGCTACTTGAGAAGCTTCCGCATGGTGCCCAGGGACGGGCTCCTGTACCCCTGCCCAAAGTGGTTCCAGTGGTTCAGGTAGTTAAAGAGCTGATACAGCAGCAGCCGCCTGTCGAACCCTGAAGCCTTGGGGATCTTCCGGTGGTAGGCGGTGAAGAAGGATCTGGGAAAGCCCCCAAACATCAAAGCGATTGCCAGTTCAAACTCGGAATGTCCGTAGAAGGAAGCTGGGTCATAAACAATGGGCCCCAAGTCGTCCTCAGCCACGTTTCCCGACCAGAGATCCCCGTGGAGAAGGGCAGGGACGATCTCGAGACCACGAAACAGATCTGGGATCTTCATCTACGAAAGATAATCATCGCACATAGAATTACCATGGGACTAAGAGCCACAGCCGCCTCGTCCAATGCCTGGAAATAAGGCAGAGCCGACCTCGTGTTTCTTCAGGGTGCGACCCCAGCCTGGTCCGGGGAGCCCAGGGAGGAGGCTCCCTGAGTCGAGGAGAACACGTCCTCATCTCACTCTTACTAATTTAGGTCTGGACGCTCCACAGCCCGAATGACGTCCACACAGTAGGGCCCTCAGGGGATGTGGCCCAGCAGAATATGGGCCAAATAACCTGAGTGGAGGGGTTTCTCAGGCACCTTGGCAACCCTTCTCTACTATCCTTTTATTTCTCGGCACATACATGCCACCTCTTCTGTGGACTACTGGTTACTTCACTGGCGAGTTAAATAAAATTTCCTCGCTGCATGTTCACCCTGGATTGACACGAAAACTCTGTTCTTCCCATTTGGAGAGTTACACTTTCAAACTAGTCACTCTGGGGCATCTGCTGCCCGCATCTCTAAGAGGTGAGACATTCCTGCTTTGAGAAAGAACAGGGTAAGAGTGGGTAAGAAAGCAAAACGAAATGCCACCGTTTATGAGCCAAGCACCTGTGTGTCACGTGAGCAAAGTCTGAGGCTAAGTGCTTGGTGACCGAGCCCGTGAGACGTGCACTCAGGGCTACCATCCCCTTCCCAGGTTCCCCATCAGGCCAGGAGTCAGGCAGTGACGGGTCCGCCCTTGACCCGCTCTGCTCCCGGGCTCCATTCTGCCAGAGGAGCCCACACAAACGCGGTGGGCTTAGAAAAGGACAGCCCCTGTCCCCGAGAGTGACGTCGGCCCCCACCTGCAACTGTGACCAAAGTTCTCGTGCCTCTCGGTCAGCATAGTCCCTTTCGATGAGGTCCAGCTGCGCCTGGAGACGGTGCCGGGCAAAGAAGGTCGGCCAGTCCTCCTGCCACTCGTTCACCTGGACGGCGAGATGAGGCTAGGCTGCATCACCTAGGTGGTGCTCCGGGAGCAGAGCGACGCGAGGCAACTGCCCACACCCAGGCGCGACCGTGAACAGGCACAACAGATACTCGGCTCGCCACAGAGGAGATGGGGTGGAGCCGAGAAACAGGAGAAAGGGAAACAAAGAACAGACAGGACAAATGGGAAACGAAGAGCGAGAGGACAGCTTCAGCCCTAACCACATCAACGCACGCAAAGGGTCTAAGCACCCCAGCTAAAAGCCTCGATTCCAAGCTGTGGACGACAGATGCCCTTTACATATAAAACCAGAAACAGGTTAAAGGGATAGAAAAGATACGCCATGCTAACACTGGTCAAAAGGAAGCTGGAACGGCTGTACTAGTATCAGACAGTAGATTTCAGAGACGAGAAAATCGTAAGAATAAGGAAAGTCATTTCACAACAGAAGGCAGGTCAGTGGATGAATAGGACGTCTGTGCCACTGATATATGGCAAACAGGCACATGACAGATGTTCCGCATCACTGGCCATCAGGGGAAACAGAACCTCAGTGAGGTACCGCAGCACACTCACCAGGACGGCTATGATTTTAAACAATGGAAACTACCAGGAGCGGCCAGGATGTGGAGGAACTGGGCCCTCGTCCACACTGGTGGGAATGTGAAATGGTACAACCACGTGGGGAAATATTTTTGCAGTTTCTTTTTTTTTTTTAAGATTTTATTTATTTGACAAAAGAGACACAGTGAGAGAGGGAACACAAGCAGGGGGGGAGGGAGACAGAGAAGCAGGCTTCCCGCTGAGCTGAGAGCCCGATGCGGGGCTCGATCCCAGGACCCCGGGATCATGACCTGAGCTGAAGGCAGATGCTTCACCAGCTGAGCCACCCAGGTGCCCCATTTTTGCAGTTTCTTATGAAGTTAGGGGCGCCTGGGTGGCTTTGTCAGTTAAGCATCCAGCTCTCGATTTCAGCTCAGGTCATGATCTCGGGGTCGTGAGACTGAGCCCACGTCCGGCTCCACACTCAGCGGGGATTCTGCCTGAGATTCTTTCCCTCTCCCTCTGCCCCTCCTCCCACTCATTCTCTCTCACTCTAAAGTAAGTAAATCAATAAATCTTTAAAAGAGAAAGAGAGAGAGAGAGAGAGAGAGAAAGGAAGGAAGGAAGTTAAAGATGAACCTACCATGTGACCCGGCCATCTCCCTCCTAGGCCTTTCCCCAAGTGGGAGCATTCGCCTCCCAGACTCTGGTACACAGAGGTTCACGGCAGCGTTGCTGTGAAAGCCGCACCTGGAACCGACTCAGAGCCCACCAGCCCGCGGACGGATGAACAGACTGTGGTTCACGCGACAAAGGGACAGACTTTGAACACGTGCAACAGCACAGACGAGTATCATGAGGTGACGAGGCTGAGGGAAAGAAGCCGGGAACAGGCACATCCCGTAGGATCCCATTTACGTTAAATTCTACGAAATACAGACTTACCTATAGTGACGGTGGTGGCCAGGGGCAGGGAAGGGCCAGGGGACACTCGGGGGTGATGGCTATACTCGTCCCAGTCGCGGCGACTGGTTCAGGGGTGTGTGATTTGCCAAAACTTACCAAATCGCACACTTGATGTGTGCAGCTTACTTTATGTCAATTACACCTGATCGGAATTTTTTTTAAAAGACAAAAAGCTTATTTCCTACAAAGTGTTACTCTGGGAAAGCCGTCAGTGAGGGACCCTCCAGAAAGCATCCTCGCAGCGACCTGCAGGCCCGAGTCCCTGGTCAGCGCTCTCAGCACGGACCCCCGTGCTGGTGCTGTGGTCGCTGGGCCCAGGCTTCGCCCCTTCGTGCCGGGTGTGCCTCGAAAGCAGGTGGGAGGCCCTCTCCCCAAACAGCCTGCGACATACATATGGGGTGGCAGTCCCTCCCTGCCCGTCTGTCTGAACAGGCTCCCAGTGTCCAAGGCTCCCTCTCCCTTCTGGATGGCCGGGGCATAAAAGACACAGACTGAGAATTGGGAGCTGGACACCATCAGTGGCCAGCCGGGTCCCTCCTCCTGGACAGAGGGACTGTGAACCCCTCACCCAGAAAGGGCAGGACTTGCACCTGAGCTGCCAAAGGCAGGGCCCCCTGAGGGCACCGCTGGCGGGAGCCGGCCTTCACCTCGACAGAGGGGCGAGGCAGCAAGGGCGTCAGGCCCACGCTCCGAAGCCAGGCTGTGGGTCAGACCCTGGCCCTCCACTCGCTAGCCGCATGGCCTCGGGGCGCTGCTTGGTTTCTCTGCGCATCTGTTTCCTCTTCTATGAAAAGAACACCTGCCTCCTAAGGTTGCTACGGCAACTGGGTGACTGGTGTTGGGTAAAGCACGTAGAGATGTGCCCAGGGAGTGATCGTGCACGAAATGCCAGTGGTCCCAAGGGGGCTCAGCACACAGGTGTCTGAGAAGCCCACTGCCGCCACTCAGGGTTGCCCCGCCAATGGCTGCAAGACCCTGAAGGCCCGCGCATCCCTCCCAAGGAGCAGGGCCCTCCTGGAGCTTCTGGGCTGGCCCAGGCCCTCCCTGCAGGACCATCTGGCCCGGCTCAAGGTGGACTGAGTGTCCGCCCAGGTCCCTCAGCCCTTCCTGGCCAGCTGCAGCTGAGCTAAATAGGTTCACTGGTTCTGGAGTCTAAAGGGGCCCACGGGGGCTGTCTGGGTCCCTATCGGACCAGCCCCACTCTCACCGACTTCACAGATTGGGATTTTGTGTGTGATTTCATTTCTTGCTTCTTGAAAAGTCACTGTGCAAGGTTAACTGGTCCTTGGAGAGCCCACAGTTCTTAACCCCACATTTGGAGCAGGACACCAAGCCCCAACCAGCCACTCTGGCCCCCAGCTTGGAGATGTGTGACCCGGGGCAGCTGGCTTCAGCAGGGACTTAGGAGCCCTAACGAGTCTGGGAAAGCACTGTGTGTACACAGCCTGAGGGACCCCGGATGCCAGGGCCGCCCCGTGGCTGGGAACCCTGAGTCTGGCTCAAGCTTCATAAGGATCTTACCCCAAGTGCCGGCTTGGAGACTCGCCCTCTGCCCACACCGGATATTCCGGGAGGGACCAAAGGCTAACTAGTATAGGCTTCCATGTGCACGAAATGCCTAGAACGGGCAGATCCGTACAGACAGGAAGAGGAGACGTGTCACCAGGGCTGGAGGCAGGGGAATGGGGAGTGACTGCTAACGGATACGTGCTTTCTTCTGGGGGTGAGGAAGATGTTCGGTAATTAGACAGTGGCGATGGCTGCACAACCCAGGGAATATACTAAAAAAACCACTGAATTGTACGCGTTTCTCTGGGTTTTCTTAAGTCGGCTCCATGCCCAGCGTGGAACCCAATGCAGGCCTGGAACTCACGACCCTGAGACCAAGACCTGAGCTGAGATCAAGAGTCAGATGCTTAAGCGACTGAGCCCCCCGGGCACCCCCTGTACACTTTGAAATAACGGAGTTTATGTCACGAGAACTACGACATCCCAGGGCGGGCGACCGGGACCGGATCCCTGACCCCTGACGTGGAGTGCTGCCTCACCTCCGCCCACTTCAGCCCCCACATTCATCACACCAGCCTCTGCGGTAAGGCCTTTGCACCTGCCGTTCCCTCTGCTGGGATGCTCTCCCGCCCGCCCCACAGCGCCCCACCTCCTCCAAGCCCGGCCGTGAACTTCTGGCTCTGCCCTCCCGTCCCAGGTATCGCGGCTCACACTCCAGTTCAGAAACGCAGCCGCCTTCCTGGTGCCCAGAGGAGCGGCACGGCGGCGCCCGCGAGGGCTGGGGCGCCCAGCCGGGCACCGGGAGCGGTCGCCGGCTGAGCAGGGACAGCCGCACGCACGCGGGCACTCACCTGCGGGATGAAGCCGCAGCACGTCACCGTGTGGAAGCCGAACTTCGTCACGTGCCGGGGCTCGGCTGCCTCAGCCCTCCGGCCTGTCACAGAAAGGGCTGCTGTCCTTCCCTTCGGTGCCAGCGCCGCAGACCCCCGACGGGCGGCCGGTCTGAGGACGGGGTACCCCTGCCGGCCGCAGGCACCCCGGCCCACAGCGCTGTCCGACCCGCCCGCGGGCGCCCCCAGCCTCCTCGCCGGGCCGTGTGTCCCCTGCGCGGCGCCAGGGACGACGGCTGCAGCTCAGCCCTCGGAAAACTCAGGGAGCGCCGGCCCGGGAGGGCCCTCGGGGGGCCAGGCGCGCAGAGCCGCGCGAACGTACCCACTGTGCTCTCCTCCCCCTTGGACTTCTCCGCCAGCTTCTGGTTGTGAAGGTGCAGGTCCGCCAGCTGGTCCCCCAGGTTGGCCGCCTGACTGAGGAGAGGGGAGGCAGCGCTTCAGGCGGGCAGCCCTGCGCCCCCGCGAGTGCCCCCCTACGAAGTGAGAAATGAGCTCCGAAAAACAACACAGTATGAAGTCGCCGGGAGGGAGCGGGCTGGTGGCAGAAGCCGCGGCAGGGGCGGGGAATTGCGGGGGGACCGAGGCGGGCGAGTTCCGGGGGAGCCAGCTCAAATGCAGAGCACGTACTGAAAAAGGACGGAGCTGATATTCACGCCCCAAGATGTTGGCCTTGGCCATTCCTCGCTGAGGGGCCGACAGGCGGCTGTATGTCTTCTTTACATGAATTCATGGCTCCCACCTTTTTTATACATTGAATATATATAACTTTGATAATTACGTAAAAGTTTAAGGCCTTCGGGTAATGACTGGATCGACCTCCCTCTGCCGGTTTGCACTAACCCGAGTGCACTCTGAGGCAGAAGGCCAGGGACGGTCCCGAAGCGCTTCTCTGATGCCGACTCGCTGGGGCCAAACTAACCCAAACCACACAGAAAGCAAGAACTCCTTCTCTGCCTCAAGAATCCGGAGATGGGGGCGCTGGAGGCTCAGGCGGTGAAGCGTCCGCCCTCGGCTCCGGTCATGATCCCAGGGTCCTGGGATCGAGTCCTGCATCCGGCTCCCCACTCAGAGGGAAGCCTGCTTCTCCCTCTCCCTCTGCCTCTTCCCTTTGCACCTGAGCTCTCTCCCAAATAAATAAATAAATGTTTAAGAAGTAATAATAATCTGGGGGTGGGGGTAGGATCCTGGCCCTGCCTCTGGTAACTGGATGCAGGCAAATGGGCAACCAGCAAGAGCCTGCTCCCTTTCTCCCTCTCAGTCTCTCTCCACCCTCCCTCTCTCTGCCTCTCCCTCCCTCCTTCTCTCCCTCCCTGCCTGTCCCTCCCTCCCCCCTCTACCCCTCCCCCCTCCTCCCTCCCACGCTCCCCCACCTGCTCAAGGTCCTCATCTTCAGATGCTCCATCACGAAGGCGGCCCCACCTCCAGGCAGGTCAATCACCTTGATGGGCCGAGGCACCCGCACCAGGCCTGTGGTCCGGAGGGCTTCCAGGCTGGCCATCTCGCCCTCAAACATCTGCCGGGCCTGCATCCCGAAAATAGCCATCGTGAGCTCCAACTCCAGCGGGGGCCTCTGCCGCCCTGGACAGGAGCCACCACGCGGGACCCCAAGCACCCGGGACCTTCCGCTACTGAAGACTAACTGGAGAGCTAGACACCAGCTCCTCCGAGAGCGGGGCGCAAAGTGGCCCCTTCCCAACAGGAAGGGGCTGCAGGATGAGGCTGCGCCTGGTGCCCGGGGCGGGGAGGACACTGAGGCCCCTGCCCCGAGTGCTCGCTCCGAGCGGTGAGGAAGTCCGGGGGCAGGGGAGGTGCTGGGGGTGCTGGGCTCAGTGGGGTCCTGCGTGATGCTGCCGGGGCCGCGGGTACCACGGGGTGCCATGGAGGCTGTGAGGCACCCCAGGGGGCTGTGGGCGTCCTGGGGGTAGCTTGGCGTGCTGTGGAGGTTCTGGGTGGTGCCACGGGGGGGCTGTGGGCGGGCCGGGCGGGCCAGGAAGTACAGTGGGGTGCCTCGGAGCGTGGGTTAGTGGAGGGTCTGGACCAGGACCTGGGTCCCCTTCCGGGTTAGCTGCCCAAGTCACGGCCTCGGGCAACCCCGCAGACCAGGAGCACCACTGGGCAGCCTGGGCCGCACGCCCGGGGGACTGGGACACACACTGGGGCAAGGGAAGGCAGGGCAGGGAGGTCAACAGGGCCTGGCTCGGGCCCAGGGCCTGTCCCCAGAGATAAGCAGGCAGCAGGGCCTGGGGGTGGGAAGGAGCCTCACACGCCCCCCAAGAAGACGGAACAACCCCTGCTGGGACCCAAGAGCCGTCCCATTTCTACAACATTCCCTACAGATACCCCAATTTTAAACTAGGTGAGCTCTCACCCCACGTACACTATTACGTGGTTAAAAGTGTGCTTCTTAATATGGCTTGTGAACACGTCTGGCTATGGAATTATTCCTCATGAGGCCAAATCAGCTACTTCCACACGGGCAAAGAATCCCATCCTTTAACTCCAAAGTACTCAAGGGGAAAATGAGGCAGGTCGTCCTCCAAACCGCCAGCCCACACCTGGGATTGTGGAGCAAGGGGTGGCGTTTGTCAGGGAACATCCCGCAATCCCCAGCGATCCCGGCGGTGCTCCCAGGGCAAGCGAGCCCCAAACATACAAGGGTACAGAACAGCTGGGCTCCAGACGGCCCGCGACCCGAGGGCCTCCCCGGTCACCTGCTCACCTACTGTGTGCCAGCACCCAGGCTTTCAAGGGCCAGTGGTGGGATCCCCGCCTGGGGGAGCACTCAGCAAGGAGGGTTCCGGAGCCTGCATGAACCCTGAACCCAAAATGCTTCCCAGGACGTGGGGCCTATTTGGAGGGGGCTTGGTTCTGAAACGAAGTTCCCGGACAGTTTCCTGGACCGGCCCCAACCCCTCATCCACCCCAGGTGGGTAGTGCTGCAGCCGGACAGCGAGGGGCCTCTCTGGAAGTCCTTCAGCCCATAGCCAGCAACCCCCCCCCCAATGGCCCTCGGAGCACCGGGGACCCCGCGGAGTCCTCCCCCATGCCGCCCTCGGCACCTGGGCCGCACTTACCAAGGCTAACCTTCTCTGTTCGTAAAGCGTTAGCATTCCCCGCACAGTGTGCTTAACGGCAAGTGCTGGGCAGGCATGACCCAGCTCCAAGCACGCGCACAGGCCCGGGACTCCAGGGGCCTGCGCCGGGCCCTCGTGGTCCCTCACCGAGCCTCGGCCTCCTCCGTGCCTCCCACCCGCGGAGACGGACCGGCGCGCTGCGCTGCGGGAGAGGGAGCCCAGAGCGCGGCCGGGGCTGCAAGCCTCGCCTCCCCCACGCTCGTGGTAGAGAAACTACAGCAAACGCCGGCTACGCATCCGGCCGCTGACAAAGGCCCGATCCCTCAGAAAACGCTCGAGCCCCGCCGCTGTCCGGCCTCCCGCTCAGGCCGCGGGGCTGGGGGGCCGCACCTGCGTCCGCCGGTTGACCTTGACGAACACCGGGCCCGCGTCCGTGTCGTAGGCGCGCCCCTCGCTGATGCAGCCGGCCCCGGGGCTCCCGAAGGCCCGCAGGGTCGCGGTGCGCAGCTCGGCGCGCAGCAGCGGCTCCATGGGGACGGAGGGCACGGGGGCCGGGCGGGGACCGGGACGGCGCAGACGCGGCCCGGGGCGGAGCCCGCCGCTGCCGAGGCCGCTGTCCGCGCGGGAGGCGCCGGGGCTGCGCGGCCTGCGGGCTCCGCGATGCGCTGCGCGTGGCGTCCGGTCCCCGCGCTCCCTCCCCGCCCGCGCGCGCCTGGGGGGACCCACCCGGCCGGAGGGCGGGGGCCGGCGGGAGGGTGTCCGCAGGGGGACTGGGGCGGAGCGCTGCCCTCCGCCTGTGTCCACGCCGGGCGGCCGACGGTCCTCGGCGGTGTGGGGTGGGGCCCAGCCGTGGGGCGCCCTGCCAGCACCTCCCGCCAGAGGTTGCATGCACGAACCCTTGCTGG
The DNA here is from genome assembly GCA_028534135.1 of Potos flavus. NCBI lineage: Eukaryota > Metazoa > Chordata > Mammalia > Carnivora > Procyonidae > Potos > Potos flavus. The sequence continues at coordinate 353,346 of CM052891.1, forward strand.
ACGTCGGCCCAGCCCCAGCAGGGCTCAGGACACAGTTCAGGGTAGAGCCCGCTGTCCCTGGGACACGGGTCGCAGGCCTAGCTGGGTCTCGCTCTGTCCAGACACGGCTGGGGGTCTTGACCACACCGTGCCTGGCCCCAGACACTGCCCAGGGAAACCCATCGCTGGTGTTGGGCTGGTTCATCAGAGCACCTGGTGGCCATGAGAGATAGAGGCTGCTCCGGGAATTCTGACACCAAGTGGCCCCACCCCACCCAGAATGGAACCCCTGATAAGGGACCTGCTGCCCTCAGAAGGAAGCTCAAAACACACACGCCCAGGGCACCTGGGTGGCTCAGGTCATGATCTCAGGGTCCTGGGATCGAGCCCCGCATCGGGCTCTCTGCTCAGCGGGGAGCCTGCTTCCCCCTCTCTCTCTGCCTGCCTCTCTGCCTACTTGTGATCTCTCTGTGTCAAATAAATAAATAAAATCTTAAAAACAAAACAAAACAAAAGACGCCTGGGCGCCCGGAGGGCTCAGTTGGTGAAGCGCCTGCCTGCAGCTCAGGTCAGGATCCTGGGGTCCTGGGATAGAGGCCCCTGTCTGGCTCCCTGCTCAGCGGGGAGCCTGCTTCTCCCTCTCCCTCTGCCTGCCACTCCCCCTGCTTGTGCTCTCTCTCTCTGTGTCAAATAAATAATTAAACTCTTTAAAAAAATATACGTGCCCATGTGCACACACACACATGCCCAAGGTCATTGCAGAACAGCAGATGGGTTGGGAGAGATTGTGTGTCCGTCTGGGGAAAAGGCGTCTGCCCCTCCATGTCCTCCTCCTCCTAGAGTTTTTCTCCCAGTCTGGTGAAGCCCACCTTCTTACTGCATCTCGAGGAAGGGTTCCTGATGGGGAGATGTGAGCTCTTGCACATCTGCAAATGTCTTTATTCTCGATTGACGGTTTGGCTGGGTATGGAATCCCAGGTTGGAAATGAGGTCCTGTTCTTTCATAAACAAGATCCTGCTCCATTACTTTCCAGCTCATTTGGTGTTGAGAAGTTTGAGGCCACTTTGATTCTTCCTCCTTGTACGGAAACTGTTCTCTCTCTGGAGGCTTTTAGGGTCCTCTCTGTGTCCCCAGGATCTGACAATTTCCCCGGGAGGTGGCTGGGGTAAGTTTCCTGCCATCCCCAAGGCAGGTCAGGTGAGCTGTCTCAGGATGAAAATTTGGTCCTTCTACCTTCTGAGGTTGTCTTCAGCTCTTTATGGTTTCCTCCCTGTTTTCTCTGTTCTCTTTTTCAGAATTACAAATATTTGTTCTAAAGTGGGTCCCAAAGCTGCCGGAGTTAGGCACCCATGAGCCTCCAGGCACTGTGGGGGAGACGCTGTCTTCACTGAGCCTCATCCCGGGCCATGGGCATGGTTTGCCCAAGCAGGGTCTGAATGTGGCAGGTGGCAGCCAGACGGTGGCACAGTGTCTCACTGGTCCTGAAGCCCAGGCACTTGGGGTCCCTTCCCATACCTCCCAGCTCCCATCTGAGCAGCCAAATCCTCCGTGTGAAGACACATACCGAAGAGAGCACTGAGACTTTGCAAACTGGCCTCATCCTCCTCTCAAAACTGCATGTGAGTTTTGGTTTGGTCAGAAGCTCAATTGGGAGATGTGATCAGGGACATCCAAGTGGCCCCCTGAGTTGAGTCCCCTTTCTGGGGGGGGACCGAGAGAATGATGGGGTCGTGCACATACACGGGACTCCCCTGCTTATTCAGACCCCTTACTGTGACACGGACTCCAGTGGCACCAAGAAGGAAAACAGCCCACAGCCGGGTGGGGCTTTTGAAAGCTGCTCAGAAAAAGGGCCCCAGGAAGGCAGCAGGGTGGGGGCTTGGAGTCCCAAGGCCCTGGCTGCAGCCTGAGCCAGCAGGGACACTGTCCAGGTGTCCCCTCTAGTCCATCACCCTGGCCTCCGCCAGGAATTGTGCTGGGGCCACGCCCCTCAGGCAGATGACCGCTCTGAGAGAGGGGAATTCTGCCACCTCTGCGGGACTCAGATGCCTGAATCACTCTGATTGCTGCTTCTGCACATACTCCGATGTGACCACATACTTCTGCTAGAGAGCAAACCCACGCAGATAGGCTAGTCTCACGCAAGATGGCCTTGGAAGCACATTCCACTGGGAGGACAGAGGAAGTGTCCCCCGCAAGTGGAGAGCCGGGAGCGGCACCCACAGGCAGGCACTGGGACAGCGCGTGGGTGTCATGATCAGCCCCCCTTATGAAAGAGGGATCCAAAGCTCGGGTGACTTACCTAAGTGCCTCCTGTCTGGTCCTGTGCCCTACCATTACCGTGGTAATGATAAACGGAGGGGGGGTCACGCAGGGCAAAAACTGGGAGGGCACCGCCACCGGAGGCCCCTAGACACGGACGCGCTGCGTGTCCACCAAGCGAGCACCTGCCACACCGCCGATACCGTGTCCCCCGTGGGGCCCCGGCCGCACCCTCGCTGATGGCGCGGCTCCCACGAGGGGCCTCTCGGGGCTTCTCTCTACGGCCCGCTGTTGACCAGGCCTCCGGAGCGGCCCGCGAGCCTCACCCAGTCGGACAGGAGAAGCAGTCCTCAGGCTACGCTGTCCTTATCGGGAAACTCCGCGCTATTCTCTTATTGAACAGTCGAGAAAGAAAACTGCTCTTAAGAAAACAGTTGTACCTGTTTGTCACAATACATTCCAAGCGCTTCCTCGCAAACACCTAAGCTAAACATTGAATTACGACGCAAATGAAGGAAATACACAGTCCTGCGCATCATTGAAATCAATGAGAGTTTATTCAACTGTTTATGCAAAAGACTTCCTTAGCATCAACGCCATTCACGAACAGTCCCCAAAAGGAAGGGCGAGCCACTCGTTTAGCACTTTTATACAAAGGAGTAACTCACAAGCTTTCAAACGGCAGAGGAGATGGCGTGCTGACAGGAGGGCCTCGGCGGAGGAGACGGCGTGCTGACAGGAGGGCCTCGGCGGCTCCGGAAGTTCCCCAGGACTGGCAGTTTGCTCACTCTCAGAATCAGCTTCCAGACCGCTCGGCCTGCGGCGGGCACAGAGCGGGCACAGAAAGAAAGGGAATGTGCTCAGCTGAAACTGGCCATGACAAGCGGTCCTCAGTACTGCTTTCCTGTCTACCCCCACGTCTAACCCTCGAGAAGCATCTTCCCGAACATCGGAGTGGCTCCTGGAGACGAGACGGGAGGAGCCGCCGGGGAAATGTGTCCTCGGCAGCACCAGGCCCACCGGCCGCTTCCCGGCGCAGCCTCTGGGCAACAGGGTTTCGACGGGGCCCACACGACGGGGCCCACACCCCCCAGAGCCGGTTTTATCCAGCGATGAAGGCTAAGGACACGTACAACCTCGGGAGCACAAAGTTAGCGTGAGGACTCGGGGAGGAAGCCAGGCTGGACAGGGCTGGGGGGGACAGGAGGCGCAGCCACAGGTGTCTGGCTGGGACCTGGTGCCCCGTCCAGAGCAGCGAAGCTCATCTGATGAGGTTCCTCATGATATTCAGCGAGGACCCTCTGTACCCTGATCCAAAATGATTCCAGTGGTTCAAATAGTGGAAGAGCTGATAGAGCTGCTGGCGGGCCTGGAACCCCGGGGCCTGGGGGACCGCTCTGTGGTAGGCGGAGTAGAAGGAGTGGCTGAAGCCCCCGAACATGCCGGCGATCGCCAGCTCGTATTCCGAGTGGCCGTAGAAAGAAGCCGGATCAAAAATGATGGGCCCAGAGGAGTCCTCTGCTACGTTTCCTCCCCAGAGGTCTCCATGGAGCAGGGCTGGGACGATGTCCAGGTCACGAAACAGGTCAGGGATCTTTAGCTGCAGGAGGAAACCCATTCTCAGTCAAGTAACCAACGCATGTGGGAGGGACGCAGACGCTCCTCTGAGTGTGGAGCACAGATGCGCACGGACACACACAGCTCGGGTGGGGTGGAGGGACACCGATGGCCACCCCGCTGGCCGGCCCAGCCCACCTCCTGCCCAGGCCTGGACCCCCGGTGGCCGCACCTGCCTCAGGGCTCCCCTATCGGGCCTGCAGGGCCTGGCGAGGCTCCTCTCACCTGCAGAGCAGACCAGAGCTCCCGGGCCTCCCTGTCCCCAGACCCCTGCTCCAACATGTCCATCTGTGGCTGAATGCGCTGCCGGGCATAGAAGGCGACCCAGTCCTCCTGCCAGTCGTTCACCTGCGTGGACGGAGGAAAATGCCAGAGCCCAAGGAGGAAGCCCCAAGTGGAGGGGCACGGCTGCAAGGGCAGGCTGTGGAAGGCGTGGCGGCGGACCAGGCAGACGGCGTCTCGGGGACAGGCTGGGACCTCACACCCTGTCCCAGAAGCAGGGGACCCTCCCGTGCGGAGCAACACAGGCCACTCTGTAGAGTTCGAGGACACATTCTGTCCCCGGCACTCACACGGAGCACAGCCCAGAGCTGGCTGGCCTTGCCTGGCCCGGGGCTCGTTTCTCACCATCCCCTGGCCACGAGGACCCCTCTGCAGCCCCCGCCCAGGCAGCCAGGACTGCCCGCCCCAGAGCGATGACATGAGGGGTCGTGTGAGGCCCAGTTCAAGGAGACCGTCGAGAGGCTGAGCATCAGGAGGAGGAGCACGGGGGCAGCAAACACCGCCTGACAACCCAGAATCCCTCCCCCCGGCGTGCACACACAGGCCTAGGTGTCTGTGCGCACACGGGGCGAGCAGAGCCAGCGGAAACACCCCCAGAGCTGCATGCAGCAGGTGGGATTGGGGAACCCAGCCCTCAGCCCCTCGCCACCCCGAGCAGGTTCCTGGACAACCTCTCCCCACATTCCAAAACCTGAATAGTGTCTACCGTGCCCCGGCCCACCAGGAACCCCTGAAAGTTTCCGCTTCCGAGAAGCTGCCTGCGCCCTCCAGGAGCACGGCCACACCCTCCCCATTCAGCATCTGCTGGGCCTCAGGTCGAGCCCTGGGGCCCAAATTCCCAGGGAGTTGATGATCCCAACCATAGGATCATAAAACTGAAAGGTGCGATCCATTTGCATCACGCTATCGTTGAGGGTGCAGCAGGAAGCGAATTTCCCTGCATTCTAATTTTCCCCCACCTGGATTCCAGCACCCTGACTTGTCGGTCCTGTTTCTCTGAGCTTATCTAGCGTGCGAGGCGGGTAAACCTCGCGGCGGCCTCTTCAAAATTAGCCAAGAGAAAAAGTGAGCAAAGACTTTTACTAAACTTCCTAAAGAAGGGAGAGGTTGTTCCTTCCCTGGGCAGCTGACCTGACGGGAACGCGGACGGCGAAGTGCTGGGGTCGCTCACCTGGGGCAGGTACCCGCAGCACGTCACCACGTCAAACCCAAACTGGTCCACGAAGGGCCGCACCACCTGCCCGCCTCTCTTCCCTGGTAAGCAGAAGGAAGACAAGAAAGACAGTTGGTCCCCACACTCCCTCCGGCCACTCTCCGAGCTCAGGGCACTTCAAGGCCTGTCCTTGGTGTGCCCTTCACCTCATGACCTCATCCAGAGATAAACAAGGGCCCTGGTCTCCACAGACCCTCGGGGCCCAGGAACAGAGCCTGCTCCCCTAGGACTCAACGACACAGGACACCCACACTGCCCGGGAGAGGCGCCAGACGCCGCTCGGAGGAGCGACAACATCGTGTCTGAAAAAGGAGGAAAACAGCTCACCCCTCACCCATCGGGAAGGGATGGCTCTCGGTGGCCAGCTTAGCCCTGGCCATCTGTGAAGAATACACTGATCTGAAATGGCCTCCTTCGTGTCCCCTGCGGCTTCCCCAAACTCGGCAAATCCTGAAGGCCCGGACGACGTGGGCCTGGAAGGGGCGGGGTGCAGCCGACAGCCTCTGTCTGGCAGTGGCCTCTCGGCCGTCTGCTCCTGGTGTGTCAGCTGTCCCGCTCGCACAGTGACCCCAGGGCTGCACACGGATTACCAAACGTCAAAGGGTGAAAATACCGGAAGGTACTCTCAATGCCAACAGCACTAAGCTCTACAAAGGCTGGACGCGAGGGCCACTGTGCTGTGCCTCGCGTGCGGCTGTTCTCAGGAGAGAAGGCACCGTACGGAAAGCCAGAGTAACTCGGATGGGCTTTCTTCCAGGGCAGGAGGGGATAAAGGAACCGTAATAGGGCGGGGGTTCGAGCCCAGGAAATACTTCTTCCAAATGTGCTACGTTATGGGACAGGATCGCGTTCACTATGTCCGCTGTGTCCCTGGCCTTGGGGTGACACTCCTCTCCTTGGACATCAACACAGACCCACCCACACGACCACACTGCCCGAATGTGTCCGGGCGGCCCTCGCGCCCACACAGCCGCGTACCCACGGTGCCGGCCTCCTTCTGGAGGGTCTCCCCAAGCCTCTTGTTGTCTAGGTGTAGGTCTGCGAGCTGGGCTCCGAGCTTGGCGGCGTGGCTGTGAAATAAAGAGCGTCAGCCAAGCGTGTAGCACGTCATCGTGGGGTCACGGCCTCCTGCACGGTCTCAGGCCACGGAAAGCAGGTCAAGGGGACATAAAGTTGGCTTCAGTGACACAAAGGGGAGTGAAGGGCCCTGGTTGTCTGGTGCTCTTTCCCAGCCTTTCCCTGGCAGCTGGGTTCCTCGTCCACATCTCCTCTTGGGAGATTCCTTTCCCGTCAGCCCTCGGCGTGCAGAGCCCGGGATGCGTGGGATCACGGGTCCCTCAAAATTACACCCCAGATGCAAGCTTCCATATGGAGTTCAGGCTCAGAAGAAAAACAGAGCTATGGGGTGCCTGGGGGCTCCGTCGGTGAAGCGTCTGCCTTCAGCTCAGGTCATGGTCCCAGGGTCCTGGGATCGAGTCCCACGTCTGGTTCCCTGCTTGGGAGGGGAGGGTAGTCTGCATCTCCCTCTCCCTCTGCCCTCCCCCTGTGCTGTCTCTTTCTCTCTCGCTGAAATAAATACATAAAATCTTAAAAAAAAAAAAGTCAAGTCCGAAGGCTCAAAAAATGCTTAAAAAAAAGGAGAAACAAAGCCAAGCGGGGGGGGGGAGGGGGGGGGCTGCCCAGACAGACCTGCTCAGGCCCCGCATGTCCAGGTGCTCCATCACCAGCAGGCCGCCACCGCCCGGGCCATCCAGGACCTTGATGGGCTTGGGCACTCTCACGGTGTCTGTCCTCAGGATGGCAGTTAAACTTGCCATCTCACCTTCAAACATTCTTTTGGCCTTTCCGAAAAATAATGGAGGAGGAGGAGAGAAGGGAGAGCAAGATTACTTCTGGAAAGGATCTACGCAGACGTGTTTTCTCAAGCAGCACAAGCTGAAGCCGAGGCCACTGACTGCAGACCCAGTGGACGCGGGCAGATTCTCCGGCTTTCCAGCAGAGCGGGCTGTGTGCTGAAGCGGCCCGGGGGAAAGCGGGGTCGCCCTCTCCTGTTCTGGACCCTCTTCTACACCCTGGCTGAGCCTCTCCAGGGAGGGAAGAGGAAGGTCTCTAACATGCCACCGCACGTCTGGTGCAGAGCTGGACTGCGCATGCCCCGGCCACGGTCCTTCCTGTCCCACCTGGCCCTCCACCTGCATGCGCCAGGCACCTGGGGTTCGAGGGCACCTCCGACCTCGCGCAGGAAACCATCCCGTCTTAACCACCACTTCCAGCCTCCCCCAGACGGCAGCGACTGTCCTTCCCCTCACCTCCTTGCTCACCCCGGCAGGGACCCTGGTGAGGGCAGATCCCCGCCTGGAACACGCCCGAGCTAGCACCCGTGTGACAGCCCCACAGGCTCTGCGCTGCCCGCTTCCTACGCCCCCTGGGCTCAGCCCTGCACCTCCGTGCCCACGTGTGCACACACCAGCACGCGCGCGCACCCCCGGGCTCCCGCCTTCTGGCTCCTCACAGCTCGAAGCCGCCACGTGCCCGGGGGCCTCTGCTCGGAGCACCACCCCCAGCTTTGGCCAAGGCCGACCCTTCCTCATCGTGCTTCAGATTTCAACTCGGTATGTCCTGACTTCTCCGAAAAATCTTCCCTAACTTCCCAGACTAAGTAACTACTCCCTTTAAAGTAGCTTTTTTTTTTCCAGTCAAAATGCTACAGAAGTATGAGCAGCAAAAGGCACGTGGGAGCACGTGACTCCAATTCTCGCCAAGTCTGCGCACTGCAGGACTGCCCCCCGCACAGACAGGAGGCGCCCCTGCTCCCCAGCCCCTCGCCTCCCCTCCCCACAGGGGGTCGCGTCAGCCGTGTCCTTCTACATGCAGAGTGTGCAGTCTGGTCCCTTTGTCCCGCTGCCTTTGTTGTGCTGGTGCATCACGGCCGCGCGGAGCTCGCCGGTGCCAGATTCCAGGCCGGATTCCAGAACGGGCTTGCCCCGGGCACCGACTGGCAGCCGGGCTTCCGGCCTGGGGCCACGAGGAAGTGCTGCCGGGCACGGTCCTCTCCGTATGCTCAGGAGGGGGTCTATGACCGCTGGCAAGTGGCTTACGTTCTCTGCGCCTGCTCGCTCGCCCGTAGAAACGGGGTTAGTACCAGGACCGAGCTCCCGGGCTCGCCGCCCTGACTGAGCCAGCGGCTAACACTTGCCTAGCCCGTTCTGAACACTGTGTAAACGTCATCGTTATCCTACCGCCTTGGGAGAGCTAACGGCATTGGCTGCCTTGTACTAGAGCGCTGGTCGGGAAAAGCAGAGCAAGGGGTACAGGAAGATCGATAATCGTCGGGGGAGAGGTGGAGAGGGATCTGTGAACCCAGCCAGAGGTGAAGCCTCCCTCACAGAAGTGTCTGCGGCTCCCTGAGGGGAGAGGGAGGGAGAAGCTCTGGAGCTTAAGGGAGGAGGGGGGGGGACCCAACCACAAGCATGCAAGGCAGATAAGAGTAATCTTACTTAGAGCAGGTCAGTTCAAGGGGGGTGAGAAGGAAAAGAGAAGAGCAATCAGTAGTCTTCTCCAAGCAGAGTGGAAGCTATTTTCGCTCCCTACAAGGTAAAGCATAAAAGAAAGTCCTGTTTTCATACAACCAGCAAATGTTTATGCTACAGCATCTGCACGACTCACACGGTATTGTCCACACAAAGCTAGAAAAGTACGTGTTCAGAACCACCTGCCAAAGGACCAGAAGGAACTTAGGGGAGAAAGATTAGCAAAAAGAAAATGGATTTTGGGGCACCTGGCCACCTCGGTTAGAATGGGTGGCTCTTAATCTCGGGGTCATGAGTTCCAGCCCCACGTTGGGTGTAGAGATGACTTAAAAATTAAATCTTAATTTAAAAAATAAAAAGGAAAATTAACTTTGATGGCAAAAGAAAAAGTAAGAACCTCAAGACATAGCAGCACAAGAACAATGCTGAGAAAGCGTCCCTAGGTGGGCCCGTTTGATCATTAGATGGTATCTGCTTCCCTGGTAATTAACACCCATCCTGAATTATAACAAATGCCAGGGAAGGTAGAAATACAAACGGGAAAAGGACAGATGCCACATCTGTGGGAAAACAAAGCCAGAAAGCAGAGAAGCCCTCCAGGAGAATGCGAGGAGGGACAGCACGACCGCGGAAGGGCTGCCGAGGTCACTCCAAGCACAAATGCAGACAGATTCCTACAAGAGGGCTGTGCGGCAGGACACGCAGCTCATCTCCGCAGAACAGAGCGCTGAAGGTGGGTCAGTTCAGAAAGACATCATCCGCTAACACGGACGGTGGGATTCACATCTGGGAAGAAAACGAAAGCAACTGCAAGAATGCTTTCTGGGGGAGAATAAAAGCACGCCAGGTGTGTGACATGAGGCCCTGCGGTCAGCCCCTCCAGCGCTATCTGAAACAACGCACTGCCCCACTGCTCACTGCCTCCTGGAGCCGGCCTGGGCCTCCAGCTAACAGTACTGGGGTGACCCACCCGAACGGGGCACAGAAGTGACAGCAGCAACTGGGGGGAAGTACGACTTCAGCACTGAGGCTCACCTGTTGTCTACAGGACCCTTGTGAGAAAGGTCATGTACAGAGTTTTCTGGAGTGGGTGGTTACAGTGGGCTAAAGCTGGTGCCCCCTCCCCAGTTCCTCTGTCAAAAGCTATCTCCCAGCGTGACCCTGTCCGGAGCTGATCAGGCTCCAAGGGCTGGAGCCCTCTTAATGGGATTGGTGCTCTGCTAGAAGAGAGCTCCCTTGGCCCCTGACACTGAAAATACAGGGAGAAGTCCCCTTCCCATCATGGAAGTGGGCTCTCACCAGACACCTGCCAGCTCCCAGAACTGAGAAATAAAGGTCGGCTGCCTACACTGCCCGGTCTGTGGTCCAGTGGCCCAAACTCACAAAGGCAGTGGCTAAACTATTTTCAATAATACAGAAAACATTTTGATCTCTGCAAGTTCAAATAAACCCCAGAACGAGAGGCTGCTACTGCCAGGCCCTGTTCAAAATTGCCCAAGCGATGGATTTCTCCAAGTAGCGGCCACATCCATCACTGGAAAGCCATTCCCAGAACCATCCTCCACACTGCAGCGGGGAGCATACTTGGGCGCAGGGGTCCAGAGAGGGCCGCCCAGAGGGTCCGCTACCCTCGCTGGGGTTTCCATGGCTCACCCTGGTTACGCGACCCCAGGAACGCCCAGACACAGCCTAACAGCCAAGGGGGTCAGCAAGTGCCACTGCCCTGTGGCCCTGCTGTGCAGACCCCAACCCTGGCCTTGAGCGCTTAGACCTCCCACCCCAGATCCAGAATCCCGGACCTCGGAGCCCAGACTCCATACCAGGACCCCAGACCCCCTCCTGAATCTCGACCCCCGTGCCGATTCCGGACTCCCATCCCGGACCTCGGACCCCACGCTCCACACCAGGACCCCAGACCCCCCTCCTGAATCTCGACCCCCGTGCCGATTCCGGACCCCCACCCCGGACCTCGGACCCCACGCTCCACACCAGGACCCCAGACCCCCTCCTGAATCTCGACCCCCGTGCCGATT
>CM052891.1:364762-384936 GCA_028534135.1 Potos flavus
CCCGGACCTCGGACCCCACGCTCCACACCAGGACCCCAGACCCCCCTCCTGAATCTCGACCCCCGTGCCGATTCCGGACCCCCACCCCGGACCTCGGACCCCACGCTCCACACCAGGACCCCAGACCCGGGCCTGAAGCCCCACTCAGACGCCGACCGCCGACCACCACCCACGCGCCCTGACCCGGCCTACGACGGCCCTGACCTCCGCCTTGGAGTTCACTTTCACAAACACGCGTCCTTTGTCCGTGTCGTAACTCTGGCCCTGGCTAATGCACCCGCCCCCCGAGTGACCCGTAGCCTTGACGAAGTCGCAGCCCAGCTCCCGCTTCAGCAGAGCCTCCATGTTCCCCCAGGCCCGTCCGCGGACTGCTTCCGGCGAGGGGGGGGAAAAGCCACCCGCGGGCACGCACAGTGATTGGGTGAGGCGTAAGGGGGCGGAACCTGGTCACGGGAACACACGGGGATTGGGTAAGACGCTGAGGGGCGGGACCGAGCCTCCAGGACACCCTGCGATTGGGTGAGGCGCTGAGGGGCGGGACCGGGCAGCCAGCACACCCTGGGACTGGGTGAGGGGCAATAGGTCCCCTTGGGTGGGTTCTGGAATTCACGCCAGGGCGAGAGAGCTCCTTCTTCTGGCCTCCGTCTTCATCAAGTGAGGTTTTCTTTCACTAATTTTCATACACGTGATGATCAGTTGGCACCCGTCTCCCCCAGTGATTTGAGTCTGATTTGCTCCCTGTGTTAGTTGGGAGTTCTCCGGGGAAGGAGATGACAGGATACATTTCCGGAGAGAGAGCTTTATTTTAAGGATGGACTCTGTTAACCTTAAAAATAAAACTGTCAGTCATTTTACCGGCAAAGACGGGGTAATCTAGAACAGCAGAGAACTGCCACCCAGGCTAAGCAGGCTTGGCAGAACCAGGGGCCAGCCTGGGGAACAGGGAGAGGAGGCTCTCTTTCGGAGGAAAGGGGTCATAAGCAGGCACCTGGATGACATCAGGCATTAAAAACGGGTCAGATGATAGAGTATTCACATCAACGAGCTAAATAAAAACTGCGTAAGCAACAGAAGATCCAACATATTTGCAGAAGTGGCACCAAAATCTACCATGTCCGGCAAGAGTGAGGGCTCTGAATGCACAAGGACGTTTGTCCTACTGTGTGTGTGCCCTTGGAGCTGCAATGCTGTTTTCTTCCTGAGACGATCACACGAAGAATTAGTTCAGGTTCAGCCTGTCATTCGTTGATTAACTAAATGCGAGTCAATTCAGCTGATGTACATAAGCAATATTTAATTTGTATGCATTTATATTTTATGCCCGTGTTATATACTTTAGTATTAAAATATAAATAAATAGCGGAAGGAGGGGACTGTGTTGGTCTCTCATTGGCTGAGCTATGGCTATCTCTCATTGGCTGGGCTGTGACAGTCCTTCATTGGCTGGGCTGTCACCATCTCTCTTTGGCTGAGCTGTGACCGTCTCTCATTGGCTGGGCTGTGACCGGCTCTCATTGGCTGGGCTGTGACCGGCTCTCATTGGCTGGGCTGTTGCCGGGGCAGCAGGAAACCTTCGTTCCAGGCGCGGGGTTGGTAAAGCAGTACCCACCTGCAAGGTGCCTCTCTTCCGGTTAGGTCTGTAATTGATAACCAGGGCTGGGCACAGAGCGCCCCCTGCCGGCCTCCTGACTCGATTTTGGTGAGACTTTCCTTGTTTGATTTTCACAGCTGACTATGAAAGGATAACTAAGCAGATACTGTAAAGAACCAAAGGAGATTTTATAAATTCAAAACATTAATTAATATTACATTAAAAATCAAAATGTAGGGGCACCTGGGTGGCTCAGTGGGTTAAAGCCTCTGCCTTCCGCTCAGGTCATGGTCTCAGGGTCCTGGGATCGAGCCCCGCATTGGGCTCTCTGCCTGCTCAGCAGGGAGCCTGCTTCCCCCTCTCCCTCTGCCTGCCTCTCTGCCTACTTGTGATCTTTCTCTCTTTCTCTCTCTCAAATAAATAAATAAACTCTTAAAATAAATAAATAAATAAATAAACAAACTTAATAAAAATAGGAAAGGTTAAAAGAAGTACCATACAATACTAGCCAAGAGAAAGCTATAAATACAATTGCACTGATATCACACAAGTAAATTTTTTTAAAGATTTTATTTATTCATTAGAGAGAGAGCACAAGAAGGGAGAGCAGCAGGCAGAAGGAGAAGCAGGCTCCCTACTGAGCAGGGAGCCCGATGTGGGACTCGATCCCAGGACCCCAGGATCATGACCTGAGCCAAAGACAGACGCTTCACTGACTGAGCCACCTTGGTGCCCCTAGACAAGTAGATTTTAAGGCAAGCACACCTACACATCCCACAATTCCAGGAGTGTCAGCCGCACAGACTGTGATGGTCTGTACAGCGGTGCAATTCGCAGAACTGGCAAAATGCGTCATTAGTGACATAGACGGTCATTTCATAATGATGAAAGGGTGAGCACACTGAGGAGAAACAAGGTCAAAGGTGGGTATAGCCTCACACATAGTCTGAGCCATGAACTACGTTAAAGTCATTAAAATGAAGACTTTCTTTTCACTGAAAGATACCTTAGAGGGGCGCCTGGGAAGCCTCTGCCTTCTGCTCAGGTCATGATCTCAGGGTCCTGGGATGGAGCCCCGCATCGGGCTCTCTGCTCAGCAGGGAGCCTGCTTCCCTCTCTCTCTGCCTGCCTCTCTGCCTACTTGTGAACTTTCTCCCTCTCTGTCAAATAAATAAATAAAATCTTTTAAAAAAAGAAAGATACCTTAGAGAGAATGAAAAGTCAAACCACAGAGTGGGAAAGGACATTTTTGAATACATGTAACACAAAGAACTAGAATCCCTATTTTTTTAATCCCTAACATGTAAAAACCTTCTACAAATTAATAAGAAAAAGACAAACACTGCAATAGAAAAATTGCTTCACATAAAGGAAAATCCAAATGCTGTTAACTTCACCAGTCATCAGGGGATAGAAATTAAAAATAGAATTAGTTTTATACCACACCTCAAGGGGCTAGAATTAAAATCTGGCAATGTCAAGTGTTGGCAAGGATGTGGAACAGCTAGAATTCCCATCCACTGCTCGTGGGAGTGAACTTGTCCAACCCATGTGGAGCTCATTTTGGTACATGAGCTCCTAAAGCTGGACATTCTGTATCCTGTGACCCAGAAGTTGTACTCCAGGCCATAAAGCCAGTAGAAATCCCTGGATATGTGCACCAAGAGATACGTACAAGGTTGTTTAGAGGAGAATGACTTATAATAGCCCGAGACGTAAATAGCCTGGGGTGAACACATCCTTCAGTGAGCCTCAGGAGTCGTGGCCCGTTCAGTCCCCTCCCCGGAGGGCAGACAGAACCTGGGACTTGCTTCTGACGAAGAGAATACGGCAAAGGTCATGGGATATGGCTCTTGTGATTATGTTATATTCTGTAAGACTCTGTATTAGCAGACTAGAGCAAGAGATTTTCCTGCTGGCCTTGAAGAAGAGAACAGCTGGGTGTGAAATATGAATGCAGTAGGCCACTCGGCAGGGAAGTGCGCGCAGCGTCTGGGCCCTGAACGTGCGTCCAGTCACGGGCTACTGAAGAGCCGGGGGGCACCTGGGCACCTGGTTAAGCATCAGCCTTCAGCTCTGTTCCTGATCCCAGGGGCCTGGGATCGAACCCCGCATCGGGCTCCCTGGTCAGTGGGAGCCTGTTTCTCCCTCTCCCTCTGTCATTCCCCTCCTTGTGCTCTCTGGCTCTCTGTATCGCTCTGTCAAGGAATGAATGAATGAATGAATGAATGAATGAATGAATGAATAAATAAATAAATATCTTTTTAAAATAAATAAATAAGATAAAGAGCCAAGGGGCCCAGGCCGACAGCCAGAAGGGAGTGAATTCTGCCAACAACCTTCACAGCCTTGGAAGCAGATGCTTCCCATCGAGCCTCTGGATGAGAATGCAGCTTGACCAACACCTTGCAGGTGAGTGAAACCTGGAGCAGGAGACCCAGTTACGCCGTGACCCCTGGAAACTGTGACATAATAAGTGTGCATTGTTTACCGTGCTAGATTTCTAGTAATTTGCTCTGTAGAAATAGAAAAGTAACACATAAGTGTTCATTAACGGTAGAATGGATGAATAAAATTCGGTTTATTCATAAACAGAACACAACCCAGCAATAACATAAAAACCTGCAGTTGTATTCATTACATATGTCCTTTACCAAAAACGAAAAATACGAAATAATATATACATTCCATTTTTACAAAGTTAAAGCTCTAAGTTTTAGAAATTCGCATCTGGGTAGTAAAATAGAAAAGCGAAGCAAGCCAGTGGTTATATTAGTTTTCTAGGGCTGCCATCAAAAAGGGCGTAGACTGGAGGGTGTAAACAGCAGAAACTTATTTTCTTACAGTCCTGGGGGCCAGAAGTCCAAGATCAAGTTGTCGTCAGCATGAGTTTCTGGTGAGACTAGTCTCGGCTTGCAGAACTTCTCGCTTTGTCTCCACATGGCCTCCCTTCTGTGTACGTGCAGAGAGCGTGCACTGGTGTCTATGGGATTAGGACCTGGCCCTATGCCTACCTGAGGGCCCTATCTCCAAATACGGTCACACGGCAGATTAGGGCTTCCACATATGGATGGGGGAGAGGGGCGGCCACGGTTCAGTCCCAGCACGTGGTCTTTCACAGAAGTCAGTGTGGCGGCCACACCAATGTGGCTGGTGCCCTGATGCTGTGACTTCAGCTGTCACACAGACTCCCAGCAGGCCCGCCCGAGGTTCCGAGGCTCCTGGGGCTCCGAGAGCTTTCTGGTCCAAGGCAGTCCCCCAGGGGGGTGCACTTGAGTCACTCCCCCACCCCCCGGGGCTCCCCGGGCTCATGCCCATGCAAGCTACTTGCACCTTGTCAGCTTCAGGGGGAGCCCACCCCCAAGGCGGTGGTGGGAGGCTCGTGGGAGGTTTCGGGCACACTGGACACGTTGTATTTCCTGACCTAGGGGGTGATTTATAACCTGAGTGTTCCCTGTAGGGCTACTGATTAAACAGTACGTGTGTGTGTGTGTGTTTTCACACACTTTCGCATGTGTACGTTGCATTTCCCAATTGTAAAAAGTGAAAACAAGCACAGGGGAACCTACGAATGGTAGTAAGTGAACACTTCAGGGGACATTGAGGAGAGTTTAAAATATTCTGAAGGCCAGTGGGTGTGTGAATCATGACACCTGTCACTTTCACTGTCCCGGACAGGCTGGTGACACCCTGTCTCTGAGGTCCCTGCACTTTCTCTCTGTGCCAGGAGCACGCCTTTCCATCGGAACTACCACTAACTCAGGTGTGCCGGAGTGGGTTTTACCATGTCACTTTAATTCCCGACCTCACTGAGACGGTTTGTAAATTGTTTTCCAGGTTTCATTTGAATGAAATTCTTTTTGTCATACCAGTGTCTCTATTCTGTCCGTGTTTCATCCACACAAGACTGCGAACCTGCTGTTACAAATGCTCTCTTGAGACCAGGATTTCTGTCACCAGGGATTCAGGATTTCCTGAACGAAACAAAAAGATCTAAATTTCATCATATGTTGTTTTAGTCAATCTTTAAAAATCTGCGTCAATTATTTGAAAGAAGAATATTAATTATGTATTAGATAAAAGACCAATCATTTGTGTGTGTGCATCCATGAGAAAATGCGCCATGTTGGTTCTGTATTGGAAGATGGCATTTGCAAACCTGACACTTGCCTTATCTTTCTAGATGCTCTGTGGCCTTTGGGTGGAAATCCTGCTTTTCCGCCGTCTCTGCCTTCTGTCCAGCCTCTTCCTCCCCTGGGGGGCTCCTTCCCGCTGTGTCCTGAGGCCATCCTCCTGAGGACAGCCCCAACCTCCTTGTGGGGGACCCTGTCTGATCCTCTGCCCACGGTCTGCCTTGCGTTTGCATACGTGTGCACACGCGTGGGCACCTCAACCCAGTCGTCCCACCTTTGTGGCAAGCCCCAGGCCCGCTCCTATGGCACAGCGCATCTGTGCCTCCCCTCTCCGTGTGACAGCCTGTGATGCACTGGTGAACGAGGGGACAAACCCCTGTCGGACCCCAGTGTGTGTAAGGGTGAAGAGGGCCCAGTAGAGTCTCCCCAGGCGGTCCACAGGGACATCAGCACTTGGCCTACCCGAGCACTTCCCCAAACCCTAGCGGTGTGCGCGCTCCTGCTCTCCTCACAAGGACCCTACTGGCTGGAGAAACGGGGACACGGAGGCCCAGGGACGGTGGTTGCTTGCCCAAGGCCATCCGGCGGGAAACGCTGGGGTCAGAATCCCATCTCTGGCAAACCTCTGACTCCCTCTGACCTCAAAGTGCCAACCCCGGCTCACAGCACTCTCCAGTGGCTCTAAGGATGCGCGCCACTCTGCCGGGGACGCCAAGGAGCCTTCCCGACAGCGGGACCGGTCCTCGGGGCACCTCGCGGGTCCTCGAGGCCGCGCCTGTCCTGTGGGGGTCCCGTCGCCCACTTCCCGGCTCCCCCGCGGTCCTGGCGGGAGCGTTCGCCGGGTCCCAAAGCGCGGGGGGCGGGGACGGCCCTCATTCCCGAGGACCCCCCCCCCACGCAGCCCCTCCTGCGGGACCCTCCCGCCGGGTCGGGCAGGGGTCGGGCCGGGAATGGTGGGACCCTCGCTTCCCACCCCAGTCCCTCCCCGACAGCAAGGGCCGGCGGAGCGGGCCTGGAAGGCGGACAGAGGGGACGCGGAAGATCCCCTCCCATCTCCTCCCCGGTGGGCTGCTGTGGACCGTCCCGGGCAGGATCAACACAGCTCGGCGTCGGGAACCAGAGACGCTCAAGCGCTGGCCTGGCCGCGACGTGGAAGGCGGCCTGCTAAGGACCCGGCCTGCGGGGCGCGACCGGGGCAAGAGGCGGGGCAGTGGGCGGGGTCCGGGCGGGGCAGAGGTGGGTGGGCTTGGACCGAGCAGGCGGGGAAGTGGGCGGGGACCAGGCGGGGCAGAGGGGGGCGGGCTTGGACCGAGCGGGCGGGGAAATGGGCGGGGCCCGGGCGGGGCAGAGGGGGGCGGGCTTGGACGAAGCGGGCGGGGCAGTGGGCGGGGCACGAGCGGGGCAGGGGGCAGTGGGCGGGGTCCGGGCGGGGCAGAGGGTGGGCGGGCTTGGACGGAGTGGGCGGGGCAGTGGGCGGGGTCTGGGCGAGGGCAGCGGGTGGGGCAGGGTCTGGGCGGAGCCGTGGTGGGCGGGGTCTGAGGGGGTCTCCGGTAGGCAGGACTGGGCGGGGCAGGGGGGGGTGCTTGGAGCCGTGGGTGGGCGGGGTCTGGGCGGGGGCAGCGGACGGGGTCCGCGCCGGGTAGTGGGTGGGCGGGCTTGGACGGAGCGGGCGGGGTAGTGGGCGGGGTCTGGGCGGGGGCAGCGGGCGGGCGGGGTCTGGGCGGAGCCGTGGTGGGCGGGGACCTGAGGGGCCGCTGGTAGGCGGGACTGGGCGGGGCAGCGGGTGGTTGGAGCCGTGGGTGGGCGGGGTCTGGGCGGGGTCTGGGCGGGGCAAATATCTGACAGGACAACACCCACATTAAACTGATTCTGTCTGGCGACTCTCAGTACTTTCTGGAGCATCCATGAGGTTTCAGTTTTGCCTAAAATAGGTTTTCCTTCTATGGAGGAAGAACAACTGGCACCTTGGCTGTGAATTCTTGGTGAGTCATCAGCAAAAACGCACTCAGTGCGAAACTGCTCAGCTGTTAGTTGCTATCTACTTTTGTCAGCGGGGCAGCGGGGGAGAGAAATAAGAAGAGTTAATTGCCGTGTGCAAGTGCCTGGCTTTGGAGAAAATATGGTCAGTCCCTTTTTAGTTCCTCGGTCTATTTTTATTTAAGTATCAGAGAAAGAAACTTAAGCAATGCTTTCCATAGTCAAATGGGATAAAAATTTCACATTATGTAAAAAGATTCTTTGTGTATCATCCAGAGATGGCAGATATCCCTTCTTCCCTCCGCCTTCCACGGTAAAGGACCCGAGGCCGCCGCACAGTGTCACACAGAAACCAACTGTGTGGACTGCGCTCCGTGTTTCGGAAACAAGACAGGTGACTGGCAGCTCCGTGACTAAACGTAGTTACTGCAGGGCCCAGCCGTTCCACGCCGACACGAGGGACACAAAAGCATACGTCCACACAGAAACCTGTACACAAATGTTCAAAGCAGCTCTATTCTCAGAGCCCAAGGGTGGAAACTACCCAAATGTCCACCCAAAGATTAATACATAAGCAAAACGTGGTCCATCCACACTATGAAATATTATTCGGCTTTAAAAAGGAAGGAAACTGTGACACTTGCCACAACATGGGTGAACAGTGAAGACACACTGAGTGAAATAACCCAGTCACCGAAGGATGAATATTGTATGATTCTATGTATGCGAGGTTCCGAGAGCCGTCAAACTCATAGACCGAAGATAGAACGGTGGTTCCCAGGGGCCGGGGAGGCCGATGGGGGAGTTAGGGTTTCATGGGGACAGAGTTCCAGCTTGGGAAAAATGAAAACGCTCTGCAGATGGATGGGGGTGATAGTTGCACAATGTGAATGGGCTTCATGCCACCGAGCTGCACACCTAAACATGGGTAAAATGCTAAATTGTGTGTTATATATTTTACCACAATTTAAAAATAAAAACAAAACAAAACTGGGGCTGTATTGCCATACCAAGCAGCTCCAACACTGGAAGCTGCGGTCAGGGCCTCCAGTACTCCCAGTTTCTCTGAGCCCTCCTTTCCTCAGTATAGTAGTAACGACAAGCTCCACCTCTCGGGACTGCCGTGAGGTTAAAGTAGGCAACCACAGACGTCCCCGGGGCTCTTGCCACAGGCCCGGACCGCTCTACACCCTTGCCCCTGGCCCCAGCGACAGTGTGGGAAGATTCCCACCCCCTTTCCCCTGGAGTCGCATACGACCTGCACTTACCACTCAATGTCACAGTCGGAGGAAACTGAGATCAGTTCCAATCTGTTCATGGGAGCTGCCGAGGTGGGGGGAGACCTACCTGTTTTCATCTCAAGGTGAGGGATTGTCATGTGCAATTCTGGAGACTTTTGAATGGTTACAACTGGGAGAGGAGTGCACCGGCGTCTAATGGGTAGGGGTCAGGCACGCTGCTCAGCATCCAACAATGAACAGGACAACCCACCACAGAGAATAATCCAGACCCCGAGCGGGCTCTGACATCCTGCTCTGGTCCCTGCTTCCGGACCTCATTGGCTGTGGCCGCAACAACTTCGCTTTTTGGTCCCCACTCAAGGGCACAGGGAAAGGCTAGCTGAGGGATTGGTGGGCACGAACCTCTCAGCCCCCGCTCTCAGTGGGCAGAACTCCATACTGTAGAGCTCATTCTTGCTCTGGATGGGCCCAGAGCCCCTCCCTCCCATGGGTCCTGTCGTGGACTGAATATGCCCCCCCAATCCATATATTGAAACCCTAAATCCCAGTGTGATAATACCTGGAGATGGGGCCTTTGGAAGGTAGTTAGAGCTAGATAATATCAGAGTGGGGCCCTTGTGGTGGGATTAGCGTCCTTAGAACACAGACACCAGAAAGTTTGCCTGCTCTCTCTCTCCCCGCACTGTGTGAAGACATAGGAAGAAGGCAGCCATCTGCAAGCCAGGAAGACAGTCTCACCAGGAACCAAAACGGCCAGCACCTTGGTCATGGACTTCTAACCTACAGAACAGTGAGAAGTAAATGTCTGCAGTTTAAGCCCCTGGCCTGGGGTATTTCGTCATAGCAGCCCAAGCTGATGAAGACAGGCCCCTTCTGCTCACGAATGGCAGAGGCTTCTGTTGGTGTGTTTGTGAAATCTATACCTGCTGCTTAGGACAAGGGAGCACATTTTCCAGTCGCTCTGCCTTTCCCGAGCTGCAGATAGCCCAGAATGTGGAGACGGCAAATGTGCAAGTGGGTCATTTTAATTAGATGGGGAGTACAAGAGTGCCCCCGACCCCACTCTGTCCGGCACTGAGTGCCCCGTCAGGCCCACCCACACCTCAAGGGTGGAGACCTGGGAGTCGTCTGGTGGGGACCTTGATTATGCATACTCAGAGGATGTCCTAAGATGAGTGGATACAAGGTTGAAGAGATTTTCCCTGTGGGTTGCTGCCGGAGCCCCTACTACAGTTGATTGGTCCAGAGGTGGGCATGGATTCCCATCAGGGCTGAGCCCTACATGGGAATTTTGGTATTGGATCTGAGAGCCAATCAGGCCAATCTCCCCCCACCGCCCGTTACTCCCTAGATTGGGAGAGAAGTCTGGGGACTGGAGGGTCCCCACCTTGTCCTCTCCCCCAGCTCCCGCGCAACCACACGCACACTGGTGCACGTGCGCTGACGCACGCACACGCACACATTCACACAAGCGGAGGCGCACGTAGGCACACACACGAACATGTGCACACGTACACGGGCGCACGCGCACACACAGGCACGCGCACCCACGCGCTCTGGGACAAAGACGAGTTCTGGAGGAGCCGTGGGGGACACCGCGAGCCCACGCTCAACAGGACGGGGACCCTTGACGCCAGGAGACCAGGCCCTGGCCTCCCGGCTGCATGTCCGCGAATGGAACCCGTCCTTGCGGCTCCCCGACCCGGCCCAGCGACGTCTCCAGGTGGCAAGACTTGGAGGACGCGGCAGCCAGGCGGCCGGCCCCGCCCCCGCCCCCGGCCCCGCCCCCGGCCCCCGCCCCCGCGGCTCCACAGCAGCGCGAGATCCAGCCCGGCCCCTGCGCTCCCGCCCCAGGCTCCGCCCCAATCCGCTTCCGGACCTCATTGGCTGTGGCCGCAACAACTTCGCTCTTTGGTCCCCGCCCCCAACCTCGCGACGCCGGCGAGGACCAGATCCTCCCGGGAGGGGCGGGCGGACCACGGGCTGGAGGCGGAGACGGAAGAGAGATGGACGGGCAGCCCAGTCAATGAGCGCGCGCGGCCGCCCTAGCAACTGCGGCTCGCCAACGGCGGGGCTGCGCACTGTCCGCTGCGGGGGCCGCCTCCGCGCCGTCCGGGGGGCCAGGCATGGGCGCAGGCGGCGGCGGCGGCACGATGAGCACCCTGGGCAGCCCTGTCCGAGCTTACGACTTCCTGCTCAAGTTCTTGCTGGTGGGCGACAGCGACGTGGGCAAAGGCGAGATCCTGGCAAGCCTGCAGGATGGCGCGGCCGAGTCCCCGTACGGCCACCCGGCGGGTGAGCGCGGGGCCAGGACCGGGAGCAGAACCCAGGGAGCGCGCGGCGGGCCAGGGGAGCGCACCGGGGGCGGGGGAGCGCGCGGCGGGCCCGGGAGTGCAGGGGGTACCAAGGGAGCGCGCAGCCGGCCGGGGAGCTGACGGGGGACCCGGGGATCGCGCGGAGGGCCAGGGGAGGGCGCAGCGGGCTAGGGAGCGCTAGGGAGACCGGGGGAGCGCACGGCGGGCGGGGTGGAGCCGGACCCAGGCACCTGAGAAGCGCGCCGAGGAGCTGGGGGTGCAGGGAGTGGGAGCGAGCCCGAGGGGGTGCAGTGCGCCACGGGCCGGGGATCAGGGAGCGCGGGGTTCACCGCCCGCCTCTCGGCATGACTCGGGTGCGCGCCTGGAGGGAATCCCCCGCTGTACCCTCAGTTCAGCCGGTGGGGAACACTGCGCGTCCTCCATAGTCTCGCCGAGGTCTGCTTCCCGCGGGAGCTAGCGGCTGAGCCGGGTGCTGGGGTACATCCGACCCGGGATGACCGCGAGGCGGGGGGGAACGGACGGATCGCGCAGGTGGAGTCTGGGGAGGAGGCTGGGAGCGGGGCTGCTGTGAGTGGGCCCAGCCGGGAGGCCACAGCGCGTGCGACGCGTTTGGAAAGGATGCGTGGGGGTTACGGAGGGGGCGGGAGGGAATGGGGCGTGGATCCGAGCGCAGCGGGCGGAGGCTCCCAGGTGGTGGCTCTGCGCGTGGGCCAGATGGAAGGGGAGCGTGAAAGGAAGCAGAAGAACTAGTCTGGAGGCTTCTCCAAGGTTCCTGGCGTGTCCGAGGGGCTCCTCGCCCTGGCGAACAGGCCCGGGAGGGCAAGAAACCCAAATGACCCTCGAGAACGTGGCCTGAGGGCGAGGAAGGGAAGCACCACAGAAAGCGAAGGAGTGTGGATTCCAGATAGAGGGGAAGCCGGAGGACTCAGAGCTTGAGGACAGTGGGCAGAGGGTCCCCAAAGTTTGAGGTTTGAGGGCCGCGGGCCCCGAGACGGGGTGGACATTAGGAGAGAAAGAAGGGCAGGGGAGAGGAGAGGAAAATGAGGTGGGCAGAAGGCTGGGCCAGCAGGCGGGGGAAGAGCCAGGGTCTCCACGCAGGCCGTGCGGGTCGCGGTGCGGGCCGCCTGGCTGTGAGGGCACCTGCCTGCGATCACCTTTTCAGTGTCGTGTCAGGGGCTCAAGGCGCATCTCGAATACCAACCGGCCTGCTCAGGGTCTTGCCCCTCTCTGTCTCATGGGCTTGCAGTCGGGGTCTCCAGAAACGGAGGAGCGCAGCCCCGGAAGCGCAGTCTTGATGGTCAAGCCAGCCTGGGTGTGCTTCCTGCCCTGAGCAGGCGGTGGAGACTTGAGAAGACGGTGCAAAGAACGAAGTTCTGGGTCCAGCGGACCTCACTGGGAGATCAACTTGAGGCGAGGCAAGAGGGCAGGAGGTGCAGGGCAAAGGCTGTGGTAGGAGGCAAGGTGGGCTCTCTGGGGATGAGGGATGTAAGGAGAGAAAGGTCTGCAGAGCTCGTGGAGGGAGGGAGCCTGTGGCTTCCCAGCAGGGATGTGAGCTGCTTAGGTGGGATGGCCTGGGACAGGCCTGCAAGACTGGAGGTGTGGGGGTGCGGAGAACGTTGGGGAGAGTTTTGGGTTGGTTCTGGAGAACCGATGCCAAGGACCTTCCTGAAGCTGCCGGGGCGAGAGTCACCCAGGGGACTTGTGAAAATTGCATTTAGACTGGGTCTCTAGTTCCAGATCTGTGTTATCCAACAGCCGTGTGAGATTTTTTGATTTAGAGGAGTGAAAATGAGATACAATGAAAGGGTCTTGTTAGCCACATTTCAAGCGCTCCACAGCGACACTTGGCTGACACTCGGCTCGTGAGGGGTGTGGCAGAGCAGCTCGAGGGGCTTAGGCTCTAGGAGGGCAGCGGGGGTCCCCAGGGCTTGGGGCACAGTGGGTGGAGGAAAAAACATTGAAGAAATAAAGCACCCGCTTTTAAAACTGTGTGCCTGGGGGGCACGAGCTGTAGTTTTGAGTTCTTAGAGTGGGTGAGTGACGTGCGGCAGCCGGGAGGGATGTGGACAGTCTGTGTCCTGACTGTTTGAATAGAGGCTTGGGTACGCTCCCTTGTGTTACTTTCTTTTTGTTACATGCACACCGAGCACTTGTTAAAGCAACTAGTTAACGCTTTCTTAAACAACTAGTTAACACTTTCTTCTAAAGGTTTTTCTTTGACACAGAGGGAGGATTCAGGTTAAAGACACTTTCCGGGAGATTGTAAGAAGTTGGAATCTTTTTTTTTTTTTAAGATTTTATTTATTTATTTGACAGAGAGAGAGAGGGATCACAAGGAGGCAGAGAGGCAGGCGGGGGGGGGGGGGAGCAGGCTCCCCGCTGAGCAGAGAGCCCGATGCAGGGCTCGATCCCAGGACCCTGAGATCATGACCCGAGCTGATGGCAGAGGCTTTAACCCACTGAGCCACCCAGGTGCCCCTGAGAATCATTATCAGTATTGTTATTAAAGGCACGTTTCACGGTTCACTTTGCGTCAGTGCCCCGAGGAAGGGGAGGGCGTTTCCAGGCTCCTGTTCCCACCCCCCCGCCCCGCGTGTGCACCCCCCGTTGCTCTGATTTTGCCCCGCTTCCTTACGGGGCTGCAGTGCACGCAGTCCCTCAGTATTAGAGGTTTACCTGGCTTCGGCGCTGACCTCGAGCCTTTTCACCAGCACTGCGTCTGGGACTTCTGTATTTTGCTGTCCTTCTCATTAGCTACGTTTCATTTCCAGCCATTTTCCAGGACGGGCTCGTGAGTATTTCCTGAGTGTTTTCGTGTTTGAGGATGTCTGTCCGTTGTCTGCCTGTGAACAGTATCTTGGTTAGGTGGCAGGGGATCCTTAGCCGCATGTTCGTTCTTGGTCCCCACAGCCCCGCTGGGCTCTGTCGCTCGCTCTGAGCTGCCGTGGAGCCTGAGGTCAGAAGGTCTCTCCTTGTGGGTGAGTTGCCTTTTCTCCAGAGTTCCTCAGCTTAAGTGGACCGTGTCTCAAAGTTGGACGCTGGCTGTGGAACTTCTGATACACTGTGTACTCTGAATTTGCTGATTTTGTATTTAATTTCAAGGAAATTTACTTCGTGTCCCTAAAACATCTGTTACATTGGTTGGTGTTTATGTCAGGTTTCCTATTGCTGCTGGGCAAACTGCCACAACTTAGTGGCTTAAAACAAATTTATTACCTGACAATTCTCGGGGGCGGGCGCCATCTCCCTGGGATGGAACTGAGGTGCGGGTAGGGCTGTGTTCTTTTCGGAGGTGCCACGGGTGAGTCTTCGCCTGCCTTTTCCAGCCTCTAGAACCCTCCTGCACGCCGCAGCTCCAGGCCCCTTCCTCGCCTTCGAAGCTGGCAATAGTGATGCTACCTGTCTCACGCTGCACCACTCCAGCCTGACTCCGTCTCCCTCCTCTGCTTTTAGGAGCCCTTGTGATGGTGCTTGTTCATCCAGGATCATCTCTGTATTTAAAGGTCGCCTGATTAGGACCTAATTCTTTCTGCAGCCTTAACTCCCCTTTGCCACGTAACCTCCTGGAGTCACATATTCTGAGGATTACAGCGTGGATACCTTTGGGGCGCCCTTATGCCCCCTGCTGTGTCCATTATCCTTGTGTTGGATCGTTTTTTTAGTTGTGTTCCCCATCCCCTCACTTCTCTCTACCTGTTCTATCTTTTTGTCTCTCTCTTCTGAATTTCTGTGGACATCTCAAGCCTTTCCTATTTGTTGGTAATTTTTATTTTAGTAAACTGTTTCTAGCTGTTTCTAACTTTTTTTTTTTAAGATTTTATTTATTTATTTGACAGAGAGAGAGAGAGATCACAAGGAGGCAGAGAGGCAGGCAGAGAGAGAGAGGGAAGCAGGCTCCCCGCTGAGCAGAGAGCCCGATGCGGGGCTCGATCCCAGGACCCTGAGATCGGGACCTGAGCCGAAGGCAGAGGCTTTAACCCACTGAGCCACCCAGGCGCCCCTGTTTCTAACTTTTTTATTAGTTTAGTAAATGATGTTGTGGTCTGCAATTTTCCCCTTACTTTTACCATTCTCATTTACAATTTTCAAAAATTTCTTTAAATGGGGCACCTGGGTGGCACAGATGGTTGGGCATCCGACTCGGTGTCAGCTCAGGTCGTGATCTCAGGGTGGTGAGTTCGAGCCCTGAGTCGGGCTCCACACTCAGTGGGGAGTCAACTTGAGATTCTCTCTGCCTCTGCCCCTCCTGCTTGTGCTCTCTTTCTCCAATAAATAAATACATCTTTAAAATTTTTCTTTAAATAATTTATTTCATTTAAAAAAATCTCTTATTTTGCCAACTTTGTTAAATTGTTCCATTGCATGAAGTAATTGGGATGAATGTCCTTCTGTTCCTTGGGTTATTACCTTTCAGGTTGGGTTCTTTGTCTCTCTTTCCTTTTATAACATTTTGTTAAAGTGTGATATGCACGCAGAATAGCCGAGGGGCCCATCTCCCACTTTGGGGCCCGCTGACCCTGGAGCCTCCCTCGGATCTCGAGGGTTGGTACCTCGTTCGGCCTTTTCTCCCAGGGAGAGGTGGTGAGGAAAAGGCCTGGGCAGCCCCGCTCTGTGTGGAAAGTGAAGTCAGGGCCACCGCTGGGCTCCTCCTCTCTGTTCCCTGGTGAAGGTCTCTCCCCTTGGTTCCAGCTGGTGGTGTTTCCAGCTGGTGGTGTTTCCAGCACGGCGTTCCCGTTCTGTCTCTGATTGCTGGGAGAGGAAGGTAGATGAAGCTGACACTAAATTCTACAATCTCTTGCCTCCCAACTTTTTTCCTAAGGAGACTATTTTCTGATTACTTTCTCCTGGCTGCTTCTCCAGCTTCCTTTTCCCAGTAGGAAAATCCTATCTTTCTTTCTCTGTTCCATTTCTGCTAACACCTAGTAATAATACTGCCCCCTCTGCTTTGTCAAGAGTGTAGAAGAACCCTCTCATGAGATAAGTTATGTTATTAAGCCCAGAGAGGGTGAGTAACTCTCTCAAGATCACACAGCATGAGTGAGAGCAGCAGTGTGGATGGCTCTCCCCCCCCCACCCCGTGGCCCTTCTGGCTCAGAGCAGTGGCTTTTCTTCCCTGTGAGAACCATCAAAATGCTTTTCCTTAGTGACCTTGTTGTGGGGTTTTTTGCCTTTCTGTTTGCCTTTGACCCATGTTCTGCCAGGAGCTGCGGGCACGCCACCCTGGCTTCTGCAGATGGCGGCGGATTTGCTGATTTCACAGCTACTCTGCGGTTTCCCTTGGCAACCACTTTGAGATTCGAAACAGGATTTATAAAGCCATCACTTTCAAGTTTGAACTGAGAGGCGAATCCTTTCTAGTTCTTTACAGTGTAATTCCTTAAGAAGGAGACCCTCTTCTACTTCCTTACGTCCCGTGGTGCCACCAAGAGCAGATGGTAACTTCCTTCAATGTATTCATTTTTTAAATTATGCCATAAGTGCTTCCATGTACTTGACGATAAGAAAACTACCTTTGGGGGCGCCTGGGTGGCTCAGTGGGTTAAAGCCTCTGCCTTCGGCTCAGGTCATGATCTCAGGGTCCTGGGATCGAGCCCCGCATCGGGCTCTCTGCTCAGCGGGGAGCCTGCTTCCCCCTCTCTCTCTGCCTGCCTCTCTGCCTACTTGTGATCTCTCTCCTCTCTGTCAAATAAATAAATAAAATCTTAAAAAAAAAAACGAAAACTACCTTTGTATCAGATTTTCTCCTTAAAATCCAGTTGTTCAGCCCTACGTCCCCATGTCCTGTGGCGCCTCCTCCCTGAAGGGGACTGCCCCTTTCGTCCAGCTTCTAACTCCAACCCAGGGTGACCCTGATTTGGGGTCCTGGTCAGGGAGGGGCTCTGATCCAGCCAGCCCAGGTTCTTGCCAGGCAGAGGGTCAGCTTCTGGCTGGAGACCCAGCCAGCACCGGCCGTGTCCTCTGTCACTAGCTCTGGGCGCCTCAGTTCCTGCAGGATGAGGGCCTTGGTCCGGCCTTGGTCCTGCTGGCCGCACCTGCTTACTGCTCGCTCAGGCCTTCTGGGGTGAAGAGAAGCAGCAAGGTGTGTCAGAAGCGATTGGGCCTGTGCTCCCATCGCAGGCTGTGAGCTGATTTCCCATTAAGAGATTTTTTTTTAAGATTTTATTTATTTATTTGAGAGAGAGACACAGTGAGAGAGGGAATACAAGCAGGGGCAGAGGCAGAGGGAGAAGCAGGCTTCCCGTCGAGCAGGGAGCCTGACATGGGGCTCGATCCCAGGACCCGGGGATCATGACCTGAGCTGAAGGCAGATGCTTAACGACTGAGCCACCCAGACGCTCCCAAGAGATTTTTTTTAAATGTTTGAAGCTTTCTTCCCTGGCTTCTTCAGCTTAATTAGCCGCAGAGAAGGAATTGTGTATAAGCAAAAACTGAAAGAAACTGTCCAGGGGATGGGGCTTAAAAACATCACAGATGTAGGTTTATCAGATCCACAAACAAAACCGCGTGAAAGGCAGTCACCGCACAGGAGACAGCTCCGAGGTCCCCAGGGTCACCGGCCTCAGAAGGGCTCTCGCTTCCCTCCCCGGAGGCCGCCACCAGATCCCCCCGAGACTTAGCAGGCCCTCCGCCTCCTCTCTGGTCATTAGAGCAGCTCCGGCACCTCCCAAAGGTCGTCCCACTGCCTGCCCCACGCTGGCCTGCGACGCCACACTGCCCGCCCCCACGGGGCCCGCTGCCAGAGCTGCCGCCCTTCGGGGTTCCGAGAGCGGGTCACTGCCCCTTCGTTTGTAAACCCTGGGTTCCAGGGATGCTGCCTGCCCCAACCCCCTGAGGGACGGGAGGTCTAGCCTCGGGTGCTGCCGTTCTCGTTTTCAGAAGCCCCTTGCTTGGCTGCTTGCAGCTCCCCTCCCGCCAGCGCGGGGCTGCCGGCTGGCGACTGTCTTCTGGTTCATGAGCGCTTCTTCGTTCTGGTCTCAGCCGAGCGACTGAGCTGAGGTGCACACCCCGCGCTGTGAGACTTTTCAGATACAGGTTTTAGAGAAAACGGTGCTCACCTGTCAAATACTTCCCGGGACACCATATATCTGAGTGTATTTGATACGCGTCTACATAATATACTCTCTACGCAGAGCACACGCATGTGTGCACAGTACTTGTGTACATAAACACACGTATGGATACAAACATAGACTCGGGTGTATGTTATTTCTGTTGCTCTGATTAAGGTATGAACTTTTTGAAGAGGTTTATCAATGAAGAAGCAGATTCTTCTTTTAGTTCTGGTCACGTACAGAGATGCGTTGAACCTGAAGCTGCTTGTGTCCCTCTCGAGATGGTTTTATTTGCTCACAGCCTATGTTTGCCCTTCGCGGACTTTCTAATTACCCCAGCCCCATGGCGGAGAGCTGGCCATGTGGTCCGCGTTTTCCTGAGCAGGCCTGCGTTCCAGGAGTTCAGCGCTGTTGAGCCAGGTGCACAGTTTGGAATCGAGGTCTCAGGCAGCCCAGCCCACGTCCTTCGCTCATGGGGAACTCACCCGGGACCGTGTTGGGAGACGCAGCTGGGGAGAGTGGGAGGCTGCCACGCTGCTGGAACCGCGAGGTGGGAAAAGAAGGCGGGTGCTCTGGGCCCGTGGAGCCGCCTCCCCCGCCTGTCACAGTAGGATCCAGCTTGGCACTCAGCCTGGCTTCACAATCTCTCCACCGACGCCCGAGTTTCCCCCTGAAACCACTGCTAACGGTCATCCCTTGGGAGATAGTCCCAGAAAGCGGTGGCGGAGAGCCATGAAGGTCGTCCTGGGGTTTCCTTGGCTGAACGTGAACCTCAGCTGTTTTTGGTTTATGTGGTCTGTGTATTCCCTCCTCTTGCAGCCAAAAATTAATGAATTGCCTTCCCCAAAATGGGACTCAGCTGAGTTTACTTGTGGATTTGAAGAATACTGTGACGTGTGACACAAATGGCATTTTTATTTGGTTAAAAAGGAAAAGAAATTTACAGAGGCAGAATCGTAAATATGTATATTAAATTCTAGTGGACCCTAATACAGAAGTCTGAAAGGTATTGTCCTAATGGGGAAAATAAATTGGTAAATGTGAAGAACATTAAATTCTCTTTTATTTTTTTTAAAGATTTTATTTATTTTAGAGAGAGAAATAGTAGTGAGAGAGAGAGAGCACAAGCAGGAGGAGCAGGGAGCAGGGAGGAGAGGGAGAAGCAGGCTGCCCGCCGAGCAGGGAGCCCGATGCAGGACTCGATCCTGGGACCCTGGGATCATGATCTGGGCTGAAGGCTGACGCTTCACCGACTGAGCCCCCCAGGCGCCCCTTATGTTCTCTTTTAGACTAAGAAAATCCATTTGGAAGTAGAATCTATTTCCTCCAGTCTCGAGTGATGTGTTCATTCCGAAAGGTAGACCATCGCGTCATGGGTTTAAATAGTGTCTTGCTGGTGTGACGTCTGGGAGAGGCAAAGCCAGGGGGGTCAGACCTGGGATCCATCCTGTGAGGCATTTGCACTTGGCCCTGAGCACACAGTCTGTTTCTGGGCGCAGCTGTAACACGACCACAGCCTGGGGGCCTGACGACAACGGATGTTTGTTCTCTCCTGGCTCTGAAGGCCAGTGGTCCGAAATTGAGGTGTGGGCAGGGCCACACTCTCCTCCCCGCCAAACCCTTCCTGGGATCTTCCGGCGGGCTGCCGGTGGTTGCCACCGCGTGCAGTTGAACGAGGGAGGGAATGGACCTTGCAGGAGCTCTGCCTCCCGAGTGGTCAAGCACCGTCAGCCTCTGCCCTTCCCCCGGCAGGTGGCGGTCAGCGGGGGTGGGGCCCCCCGCAGGTGGCGGTCAGCGGGGGTGGGGCCCCCGGCAGGTGGCGGGCAGGGGGGTGGGGGCCCCCGGCAGGTGGCGGGCAGGGGGGT
>CM052891.1:385436-451632 GCA_028534135.1 Potos flavus
GGCGGTCAGCGGGGGTGGGGCCCCCGGCAGGTGGCGGTCAGAGGGGGTGGGGCCCCCGGCAGGTGGCGGTCAGCGGGGGTGGGGCCCCCCGGCAGGTGGCGGTCAGGGGGGTGGGGGCCCCGGCAGGTGGCGGTCAGCGGGGGTGGGGCCCCCGGCAGGTGGCGGTCAGCGGGGGTGGGGCCCCCGGCAGGTGGCGGGCAGGGGGGTGGGGCCCCCGGCAGGTGGCGGTCAGCGGGGGTGGGGGCCCCCCGGCAGGTGGCGGTCAGCGGGGGTGGGGCCCCCGGCAGGTGGCGGTCAGAGGGGGTGGGGCCCCCGGCAGGTGGCGGTCAGCGGGGGTGGGGCCTGCCAGGAGCTGGCCCCCGGTCCTCCTGCAGATGACTCAGGGACTCTATCCTTCCCTCCCACACTGTCTTGGGTTCGTCGCACTTGGCCCAAAGGATGTGCCAGTGGGCGTGGGGAAGCCTGGGAGTGACCCAGGCCCCGCTGTGGTGAGTGGGGCAGCCACGGCCTCTGTGAGAAAAACCGCCCAGCCCCGGAGCTCGGGGCCCAGCTGGTCATGACGTTGGCCAAGGCTGGGCCAAGCCCACACTATACCTCCCGTCTGAGCAGGACAGCAGCGTCAGGGCTGGCCCAGCCGAACACGGACTGCCCTCTTCCCTTAGACAGGAAACTGCTCACAAAGGCGTCCGGCTTGGCGACCCACCTCGGGGCGCCCACCACTCCCACAGTGAGGGCGGTGAGGGCCTGGCTGAGCACGAGCCTAGGAGGCAGCTCTGGGCCCTGCGTGCTCTGTGCCCAGCAGAGCCTCGTGGCCTCCCCCAGCCTCCGTCCCAGAGAGGAGGCCCCTGCCGCCGCCCGCCCAGACCTCTGCCTCTTCTGTGGGCTCTTCAGGGAAGCCAGCGAGGCTGTTTTCCTGTTGTCCTGTGATGATACCTGCTCAGCGGAGGGGCCCGGGTGTGCCAGCCCCTCCCCGGCTGGCCGCCCACGTCCTCTCCCTCTAGCCATAGGGACACACAGGCGCCTCTCGCCCTCTGATGCTTCGCGCCTGACCCCACAGTTATTTACCGTGAGATAAGGCCCCCGGCCTCTCTCAGGTGAGTGGGGACAGTGACGCCGACCCCTGGTGGTTCATCCTAAACACAGACAGGTGAGCACGGACAGGTGAGCACAGGTGAGCGGTTCACTGTGTGCCTGAGGGACCGTCACTCAGCCGGGCATGGTCATGACCAGTGAGGAGGGCATCTCCTCCCCCAAGCCGTCCCCTCACCGCGTCTTCGGGAACTGCAGAGGTCGGAGGCTGAACCCGCAGGCTCGGTGCTCCTTCTGGGGACACGGGCTAGAATACAGTGCCGCTGGCAGAATGAACTGACTGTACGTGAGCAGTGTCCCAGTGCGACGTGTTGGGGGCCCCAGCCCACAGCGCCCCGTGGGCCAGGGGGCAGCCCCCGGCTGAAGTGGGCTTTACAGAAACGGCACCAACAGCATCGAGAACCGTGCCCTCGAACATCAGAGCTGCTGCCCCGTTCCCTCCCTGGAGGGCGGGGAGGGTTTCCCAGCGGTGTCTCCCAGGCGGCAGGCGTGTGCGAGGTGGGGTGAGAAGAGGGATGAGCCCCTCCTGGCCCGACCTGCCAGGCCCTGGCGGTGGTCCGAGTCCACGTTCCAGCAGGGCCCCAAGGGAGACACAGTGAGGGGACCCTGTGACTGGAAAGTGTTGGGCCTCTGGAAGAGGGGCTGTTGTCGGGCCACACCCAAATAATGGTCCAGAGACCCTCTTGGCTGCGCCCCGATCTCACTCATGCTGGGGCGCCGGGCCCCACGCGGAGAACTCGGTGTTCCCGGACGCGGCCGGTCAGCACGGAGCGCCGGGTGCCCAGGGCCGAGGTGGCGTGGTGGTGGTCCTGACCCTGCCGGGCAGGTGGGAACCTCTAGCTCCGCAGTAGGGAGGGAGTGGTTCGGGGCCGCCAGGAGTGGGAGCTGCATGGACGAGCTGGGACGGCCCGGCCGGGAGGAGACTGGAGGCCCCGGGACAATCCCTCACCTGGGGGCACCTGAACCCACCGCTTTGCCATTTCAAAGAGAAAAATGAGGAAGGAGAAGCATTCAGGGAACATACTTTTCAAAAAGGAGATCTGCAGAGAGAGAATTGGTGTTAATTTCAGTAGTGCCCTCTGTGTAAACATGATGAACACACTTCAGATCCCTGTCTAGGATGCGACTTGCTTTTAGAACCATTCAGAAACGCAAGGGGCCCCAGCGCTGGCCGTGCTGTGGGTGCAGCAGGGCGCCCGCCCTGAACCCTTCCCACCCCCTGGCTCTGCGAGGCACCCAGCATTTTCCAGGAGACTGTCCTCTGATCCAATGAGCCATGCAGACCCAGGTCTGGGAAGGACGCATGTGTGTACGTTTTCTTTGGGGTGAAATTCACATAATATAAAACAACCATTTTATTTTTATTTTTTTTATTTTTTTATTAAAAGATTTTATTTATTTATTTGACAGAGAGAGACACACACAGCGAAAGAGGGAACACAAGCAGGGGGAGCGAGAGAGGAAGAAGCAGGCTTCCTGCTGAGCAGGGAGCCTGATGTGGGACTCCATCCCAGGACCCCGGGATCATGACCTGAGCCGAAGGCAGACCCTTACCGACTGAGCCACCCAGGTGCCCCGTTTTTATTTTATTTTTATTTATTTTTATATTTTCAAGATTTTATTTTTAATTAATATCTACAACCGACGTGGGGCTCAAGTTTACAATCCCGAGATCAAGAGTCGCACGCTCCACTGACTGAGCTAGCCGGGCGCCCCAAAATGAACCATTTTAAAGTGCACGACTCAGTGGCATTTAGTGCCAATTGGCATACAGTACGTCCACAATTTTGTCCAACCGCCACCACTTTGGGAAGGAAACCCCTCCTCCAGCCTCTGGCAATCACTGGTCTGCTCTCTGATGTTTTCATTCACCGTTAGACACATTTCTCAGAAGTCAGCTGCTCGAAGACGAACATGTTTGTAAGTGATATTTAACCAATATTTACACCCGAAGAGAATTCTTCTACGTGACGGCACACATTTACGCCTGCTTACTCCGTAAAATAGAAATAAGCAGGTGGTGCATGAGCTGAGCGGAACTCTTTACTCGTCCTGCCGAGCTAGAAGTGGAGCAAACCGCTTGGCATTGGACACTTTTTTTTTTTTTAAAGAAGGCTAAAATTATATCTCCTCTCTGTTATTCTGACTCACTCAATGAGCATTCCTACAGGCTTTGTCCTAGAAGCTTTTGCGTGCTTTTCTTTCATTTTGATGGACAGTTTTCGTTGAATTAGTTGAGTGCAGCGAACAGGAATTACACCTTTTGATCCTCACCTCGAGACTACTAACGTCAGGATGTTGGGTTCACGTGGGCTGAAATAGACGGCGGCCAGCAACAGAGTCAGGGAAGCGGAGCTGTAAGAAACAAGAGAAGAGGGGCGCCTGGTGGCTCCGTCGTTAAGCGTCTGCCTTCGGCTCAGGTCATGGTCCCGGGGTCCTGGGATCGAGCCCCGCGTCGGGCTCCCTGCTCAGCGGGAAGCCTGCTTCCCCCTCTCTCTCCCCCTGCTTGCGTTTCCTCTCTCGCTGTGTCTGTCAAATAAATCAATAAGAGAGGAGCAAACCCGTAAGAGGAAAAAGGAAAACAGTGCAGGACTGCAAGCGAACGGTACAGTAAGGACGTTTGTGAGGAGAGGAGACTCGGGCCGTGGACCGAGGTGAGCTGGGCATCCTGCGGCGGGCGCGGCCGTGGTAGAGCGTTGTCTTCGGAGACCCGGGGGCTCGGGGAAGAGCCAAGCTTTCGCCGAGGCGAGGCCGCCACAGGCGGTTGGCACACGGGCTGTGAACAGCCGTGGCCAGTGTGTTCCTCTAGGTGGCGGGGGAAACGGAGGCGCAGGGGAGCACGAGGAAATCGCTGCTCGTCAGGACTGGGATTTGACCCCAGGCCCCACAGAGCTCGTCCCTGTGGGGCCGTCCGCTTGGGAACCTGTGTGGGCCCGTGGGTTTGACCCATCTCCTCTCCCGTCTTCCCCAGCTGGAGAAACCACGGCACAGGTCGCACGGGGAAGCAACGCTTTCTCCAGCTTGATCTCCCATCCCACCCGCTTGCCCTACCCCATCCCACCCTGGAGTCTCCACAGCGGAGGTAGAGGGAGGTCCCGCCGGTGGTGGGCGTGGGGCACGCGGCTACGCAGATGGACCTCGAGAAGGTCGGGGGTCGCTGCCCTCAACGAGCAGGTTCGGGCAGAGACCACGCGGCCGTGTGTTCCCAGGGCTCAGCGGTCAGGGTCAGCCCAGCTTAGCGGGCAGCTTGTTCAGCAGGGCGCTTCGAGCGGGAACTACCACCGGCGCGGCCAGTGAGTTCAGTCTGAGTCAGGGTGGCTAATGAGTAAGTCATGATCGTTGAGTTTTTCAGTACTTGTTTACTGTTAGTGAGATGCTGAGACACGGGTCATGGCACTTTGCTTTGAGAAGATGTTAAAGTGTATCTTTTGTACCTTTTTCCAGGAT
The DNA here is from genome assembly GCA_028534135.1 of Potos flavus. Taxonomy (NCBI): domain Eukaryota; kingdom Metazoa; phylum Chordata; class Mammalia; order Carnivora; family Procyonidae; genus Potos; species Potos flavus. Next base: position 389,973 of record CM052891.1, read on the forward strand.
TTGTATGTCAGACGTTCTCTGTTCCTCTCTCCATTCACTGTGCTTTGTAGGTTTTCTCTCAGACTGGACATTTTTGGTACAAACAAAAAAGTCAGCTCCATAAGACAGCATGGTACTGACATAAAAATAGACACGTAGATCAATGGAACAGAATAGACAACCCAGAAAAGGACCCTCAACTCTATGGTCAACTAATCAGCAAAGCAGGAAACAGTACCCAATGGAAAAAAGACGGTCTCTTCAACAAATGGTGTTGGGAAAATTGGACAGCCACATGCAGAAGAATGAAACTGGACCATTTCCTTACACTGCACACAAAAATAGACTCAAAATGGATGAAAGACCTAAATGTGAGACAGGAATCCATCAAAATCCTAGAGGAAAACACAGGCAGCCACCTCTGTGACCTTGACCTCAGCAACTTCTTACTAGACTCATCTTCAGAGGCAAGGGAAACAAAAGCAAAAATAAACCATTAGAACTTCATCAAGGTAAAATCTTCTGCATGGCAAAGAAAACAATTAACAAAACTAAAAGGCAGCCTACAGAATGGGAGAAATATTTGCAAATGACATATCAGATAAGAGACTAATATTCAGAATCTATAAGGAACTCATCAAAATTAACACCCAAAAAATAAATAATCCAGTTAAGAAATGGGCAGAAGTCATGAACAGACATTTCTCCAAAGAAGACATACAAATGGCCAACAGACACATGAAAAAGTGCTCAACATCACTCGGCATCAGGGAAATACAGATCCAAACCACAGTGAGATACCACCTCATCCCAGTCAGAATGGCTAAAATTAGCAGGTCAGGAAACGACAGGTGTTGGTGGTTGCAGAGAAAGGGGAGCCCTCCTACCCTCTGGTGGGAATGCAAGCTGGTGCAGCCACTCTGGAAAACAGTGTGGAGGTTCCTTGAAAAGTTGAAAATAGAGCTGCCCTACGACCCGGCAATCGCACTACTGGGTATTTACCCCGAAGATACAAATGCAGTGATCCGAAGGGGCACGTGCACCCCAATGTTTATAGCAGCAACGTCCACAACAGCCAAACTATGGAAGGAGCCTAGATGTCCATTGACTGATGAATGGAGAGAGATGTGGGGGGGGTGTGTGTGTATATACTATATTCCGTTATACGTATATTTCATATATATACCATTATATATACCGTGTGTATGTGTATGTATACATCATGTGTGTATACAGATGTGTATATACCGTGTACACACACACACACACACGTATAATGGAATATTACTCCGCCATCGAAAGAGTGAAATCTTGCCATTTGCAATGAAGTGTGTGGAACTAGAGGGTATTACGCCGAGTGAAATAAGTTAGTCAGAGAAAGACAAATATCGTGTGATTTCACTAATGTGGAATTTAAGAAACAAAACAGATGAGTATAGGGGAAGGGAAGGAAAAATAAGGTAAGATAAAAACAGAGAGGGGGCAAACCATAAGAGGCTCTCAACTACAGAGAACAAAGTGAGGGCTGCCGGAGGGGAGGGGGCTGGGGGCTGCACTAAACGGGCGATGGGCATTAAGGAGGGCCCTTGTTGGGATAGGCACTGGGTGGTATATGTAAGTGACGAATCACTAAACTCTGCTCCTGAAGCCAGTAGTACACTGTATGTTAACCAACTTGAGTTTAAAAAAAGTCAGCGCCAAGCAGCCTCGGCAGAGAAGAGGTTCCGGCCTCGCCTGACTGACGGTCGAAGGGTCGGCCTCCCTTGAGCCCAGGCCGGGTGCTCCACTGCTCTTTGTCCCCGTCTGTGTTTCCATCTGTGTTAGCTCACTTCCCAGCTCCTCTTCCACCTGGTGAACCCCGAACCGTATGATTGCTGCCAGGTGTGACACCAGCGTGGAGAAAGGGGTGGAGATCCCCTCCCCCACACAGCCAGTCACTCTCCGGTGTTTTGGGGTCACTGGTTTTTACATTTTGTCTGTCATTGAGAGTTGTTATCTGCAGGAGGTCCAGTAGGACCTGTGCAGCCATGGCCAGAAGCAGAACCTCAAAAGAGAGCAATCCAGGGGCTCCTGGGGGGCTCAGATGGTTGAGCGTCTGCCTTCAGCTCGGGTCATGATCTCAGGGTCCTGGGATCGAGTGCCGCATCAGGCTCCCTGCTCAACGGGAAGTCTGCTTCTCCCTCTCCCACTACCCCTGCTTGTGTTCCCTCTCTCACTGTCTCTCTCTGTCAAATAAATAAATAAAATCTTGAAAGAAAGAAAGAAAGAAAATAAGAAAGAAAGCAAGCAAGCAAGCAATCCAAAAACAGTAAAGATCTTGGAAATTAAAAATGTGATGACAGAAATAAAAAATTTTTTAAAGATTTTATTTATTTATTTGATACAGAGAGAGAGATCACAAGTAGGCAGAGAGGCTGGCAGAGAGAGAGGGGGAAGCAGGCTCCCTGCTGAGTAGAGACCCCGATGCGGGGCTCTATCCCAGGACCCTGAGATCATGACCTGAGCTGAAGGCAGAGGCTTTAACCCACTGAGCCACCCGGGCGCCCCAGAAATAAAAATTTCAAAGGAAAGATAAAAGGTAACATTGAGATCATTTTCTAGAATGTTGAGAAAAAGGGAGAGATGCAATATAACAAAGTAAGAAAATCATGGAGTAGGCTCAGGAGGCCCAACGTCTTATTAACAAAACCCCCGCAGGAGGAAAAAGGTGAATAATTCAAGACCATTTCCCAGAATTGAAAGATTTGCCTCTCCAGATCGAAAGAGCCTGTCAAGTGGGCAACCCAACAATGAAAATGCCCCATAAGAAGGCATGAGATTGCAGAGTACTAGGCCAAGGCAAAGACCCTCCACGCCTTACAAGAGGAAAGACCAGATTGCATTTCAAAGGATCAGGAATCAGTTTGACATCTGACTTCTCAACAGGAACTCCAGAAAGTAGACCTGCACATTTTTTAATAAAAATTATTTCCTACCTCAGTTGTGTGCCCATCCACTCTCAATGAAGAGTGAGTGCAGACTATAGGCATTACAGACATGCAAAGTCTCAAAAACGATCTTCCACACACCCTTCTCAGGAAGAAAAATGAGGATGCAAAGCAACAGAGAGGGACATGTGGGATTCTGCAGTAAGAGAGAAGAGGGCCCAGGAAGACAGCGTAGTCCTAGTCTGCGAGAGAGTAGGACAGAAGCTCTGGGAAATGCCTCGAGAAGGTGAGGCACCTGAATGTTTGGAAGTACTAAGGGAAGGGTTGGATAACTGGAGGGGATTTTAGGGATATGTTAGTGATAAAGGCAGAGAAAACTAAGCAAATAAACAAAAAGGCAATTTTTAACTCCAATAAAAACAAAAAGTTGTATGTGAAGGGCACATCAACACCGTATACCACATGTTCCAGCTGCGGATAGCGTTTACTTGGTCATATTGATGTAAAATCGGATATTGATCTAGCTAAATGGCGAATGACTATACTGTGTGTGTGTGTGTGTGTGTGTGTGTGTGTGTAAGGGGAGAGAGAGAGAGAGAGAGGCATGTGGAGTATGTCAATGAAGGAGAACTACATTTTCACCTTCCACGGTGGGAATTTGATTAATGCCTAAACCTGAAAAGTCAGGAAGTAGAAATACAAGTACGTTGCTTACGAATTTGGAGATACATAGCAGTCGAAATACAGAAAAGATGAAAATGGGTGCACAACACTGGCGGGGTGTGGATCAGGTCCTGTCATTTTCCATATATGTCTCTGACACTTGGAACCATGTGCATCGACGAGTGATGAAAGCAAAAACCAAGTATAGTTTTAAAAACTCATACGCTGCTTGGGGCGCCTGGCCTCAGTTGGTGGAGCATGCAACTCTTGATCTAAGGGTTGAGGGTTCAAGCCCCATGTTGGGTATAGAGATTACTTAAAAAAAAAAGAACTGGAAAAAAAAAAAACCCTTATGGGGGTTTAAAAAGACCATCGGGAATGAATTCTTTTAGATTTGTGGAAACTTACTTTTTATTGTGGACCTAAGAAATAAGTACACGAGGACACTTTGTAAATCAAAGGAGCCAACCCAATTCAAACAGTGAGTTAATCTCCTAAAGGTTAAAAATGAAAAACCCCTCCAGCCTCTCTGGAGGAGTGGGAGCTCTCTTCTACTGTCTGGAAACAGACATGCCAAAGCCCACGCTCTCTCCAGACTCAAGAATAGATTCCCGAGTGTACTTATTTGTTGCTTCACATAAGACCTTTAGCATTCCCAGGGAAAAATTAAACATTTCCAAAATTAACTGTGAAGTTGCTCTCTGTATATGTTTTTATGTGTTTATATATGTTTAATTGTGTGTGTATATATTCTACTTATTATATGATTATACATTGTATTTATTATATATTATTATATTTAATATATGTGTGTATACGTATTCTATTATAGGCATTTATATTCTATGTTATGGCGTGTGTGTGTCTCGCGTCATATATGCCCAATGCTGACCGCTGCAAAAAGAAGAATGTAGGCATTTGAAGTTGCCTTCCAGATAGTCTTGTGGGATTTTAAAGGACTGTAAAGAGGCCCTTGGTGGGTCACCCCAAAAAGTAATTTCACAGAGCCCAAAGCTACTGACCTAAACAGTTTCCAGAATATCTATGCTCTGCCCTAAAACCTTGGGCAGTGTGCCCTCAGAATGTGAAGCAAATTTATTGTCACCTTCCGCCATGCATACTGCATGGCCCTCAACCTACTTTAAGGACAGGAGGGTGTATGAATACGGTGTTCTTTTCCTTGGGGCTTTGTGTGTCGGGGTGGGGGTTAGCTAAGGCCGAGCGCTGTAGATCTGTCGAGGGAGCACAGCTAAGCTGATTGGAAATGGCACCTTCCTTAGGCTGCATTCGGGGGGCTTGCTTTCTGAGCCTTGGATGTGGGGGTTTCTTTTGGTGGAGAGCTGCTAAGATTTCACACCCACTCCAGGACTTTCTCGGGGTGAGGCCCCCAGGTAGGGGTTCGTCTCTCTTCTCCTGTCTGCCCCCAGGAGCGCATTCCCCTTTAGATTTGTACCTCCTAATCCAGCTTTCCTTGTCAAGATATCTAACGTCCGGCCACATCCCAGAAGGCTGGTCTTCTCGAGGTTTGCATGCTCGGAGGGACATTCCTGAGTACGTCTGAAACAGACTAAACCCAGCTCCGCAAAGCCTGGCTGGATCCTTGGGATCATCAATTGTGTTGTGTCTGGTTTTTGGAAGGGAGGACTCCTCTCTTGCTTTCTGGGGTCCCCTCATGGCCGCCGCGTCTTCCAGGGGCTCCCCTGGGGCCGCCGATGTGCCCGCTCGGCACGCAGGGGGCGGAAGCAGCTGGCGACTTGCCGTGTGAACACAGGCACGCTTTCTCAAAGCAGAGAATTGGTTTCTTGTGGAATGGGGGAGGTAACATTTTTCCTTTTTAAAAATGTTTATTGCTTTTTCTGATCTTAGGAAAAGAATGCATGCTCATTGAAGAAACTTAAACTAGGGAAGCGTTGGGGTAAACAAAGCAAACACCACCCAGAAATTTCCAGTTGTAACGTGGGGCTGGTCCCCCGGTCAGCCCCCTCCACGCACAGCCACACAAATACACACGTGTATTTTATCTACTTGAGGTGATGCTTCGTGTCTCATTTTATATGCAACGCGTATACCTTACGTTCTTAGTGTGGTAACTTGGGGAAACGATCTCGGTGTTTTAGGCTGGGAGTCGAGCGCAGGTGGGACAGTCCCAGGTCGGGAGGGTCACGGAGACGAGGGGGCCGGACATGGGGCCGCGCGGAGCTGCCTGCAAACCGGGGGCCGAGGTCCGAGTCCGCGTCCCCCGGCCGCTGCCGCCCACACCTCGGGCAGGCCTCAGGGTGGCCAAGTGGCTGAGGCAGCTGGTACCGAGGGAGGAGGGGAAGGTTGGAGGCCCCGCGGGGTGAGCGGTGGGGCTGGAGGGCAGGGCGCGCGCGAATCCAGGGAGACCCAAAGCAGGGTCCGGTCTCTCTACCTCAAAAACTGTGACTCTGCCCTGGTGAGAAGTCCTTTCTCTCCCCCAGCAGAGTTCTCTCTGGTGCCGTTAGCTTGAGAGTAACTTCGAGGCCAGCAGCACTTAAGCCGGCCTACCCCCTTCCACAGGCATCGACTACAAGACCACCACCATCCTGCTGGACGGCCGGAGGGTGAAGCTGCAGCTCTGGTGAGTGGGGGCCCACCCCGGGCTCTCGGCAGGACGCGCTGGCCCCAGCAGGAGAGGCTGTCCTGGCCCTCGGAGCGCACCTTACCGCCCGAGGGAGGACCGCCCCCCGGGCCCAGCAGACCCAGGGCTGCCCCACAGGACGTGGTGACCCGCTTGTCTGGGCCACCGAGGCTTCATCCATGGTGGGAACGCTGGGGCCTCTGTGGGTCTCTGGGGGTCTGTCCGGAGCATGGCCTTACTGAGACCTTCTGCCTCCCCAGCACCGGGAGGGGCCCACGAGTGTGATGGGGACAGACCTGCGGCAGGTGTGGGAGGTTGGGCGCTCGCGGCCCTCCCCCAGGGTCCGGACTGGGTCTCTTTCTCGCGGCCCCACCTGGCAGTCCTGGCTCTGAGGTTTGGGTCACACCCCCGGGACCTCTGCCCGCCCCCTCGCTCCGGGGGGGTTGGGGAGTGGGAGAACTGAGGTTTCCTGCTTTGACCGCCCCATGCAACTGTCCCGACCACTGTGCCCGGCCCCTGTGTCATCCCTTCTCCTGGGCCACCCGCATGGCCCTCTTCTCTGCCCAGACGTGCCCGAGCCCCGAGCCACACGAGCCTCCGCTAGCGGGAAGCCTGTCGCCCAGCCATCCCCACCCACCCTTCCCAGGGGGGTCAGCAGGGAGCCTCTCTCCACAACGCCCTTTCCCACAGCCTTCCCTCTCCCCGGATGTCTGAGGTTGTGGGTAAGGCCTCCCCGCAGCCTGTGTCCTCTGGGCCGCCCGCCGCTGTGGGTCAGCGAGCCTCGGGCACCTTGTCTCACCGGCTGTCCTCAGACTCCTGGGCTCTGCCTCGCAACCTCCGCCCAGCCCTGAGGCCTGCAGGGCCTGGGGCTTATCTCCCTCCTCCGAGGGCCGCCCTCTCAGCCACGCTTGCTTGCCCCGGCCTCCGAAAGCTGCCCCACCTCTCCCCTGAGCAGCAACCTGTCTCCCGATGGCGGGTTTCGTCTGGGTGGCTCCTCCGCGTGAATGCCGCCACGGGCCCACCCCCTCCGTGGCCCCCGCCACCTCCCGGGGTTATCCACAGCACCCACGTCCGGGGACGGCCCCACTTCACGACCCCACCTGTGTCCCATGAAAGCTCGTGATTCACGCCCCGGGGCTGCTCTCCTCCTGTGTCTCCTGGCCCACAAACGTCCTGCCGCTTCCATCTGCCGGCAGAGCTGGAACTGCAGCCCCTGAGCTGGGAGCCCCCCACCGATCGGCCCTGGGGGCCCCTCCCGCACCCTGGGCCTCGGTCAGCACCTCAGGCCCTCCTGAGCCCCAGGCCCTGCCCTCCCGCGAGGGGGGCTCCCTGGGACGCCGAAGGCAGGGGCAGGTCACCACCTGCAGGAGAAGAGAGAAGTCGCGCTGTTCGTAGCGAGGACGGGCCTGGCCCTGCGGTCCCTCCCTCATCCCCGAGGGGTCACCTGTGCACGTGGGCGTGTCTGTCACCCACGCAGGGGTGTGCTGTCCTTGCCACCGGCCCGCAGAGCCACTGCCCTGAGAACAGCCTGCCGGAGGCCACCCCACGGGAATGTTAGTTTTTTTAGTCCTGATTTAGGATGCTCAGAGCTCCATTCCGGTCATTCCGGGCGCCCGCACCCCCGGGTCAGGTCCTTGTTTCGATAAACTCAGGGCCGCATCTGCAGTGGGCGGGCCGCTGACCGGCAGTTAGGGCGAGTTTGCTCCGGCTCCCGCGTTCCGGACCTGGCTGTCGGGAAGAAGCAGTGATTTCTTCTCACTGGCCTCCAACATCTTTTCCAGGGATACATCCGGGCAGGGAAGATTTTGTACCATATTCCGCTCCTACTCTCGGGGCGCACAGGTAACATCCCCTGAGCCAGGAAGTCAAAGGACTAAAAATCACGTTTGGAATGTTCTCTAATGGCACCTGGAGGAGAAGGCGATTACGCTCCTAGAGGAGTTGGTGCAAGAGGCTGCGAGCGTGCCCGGGAGTGTTGGGGGCGCGCGAGCCTGCTTCAGCACCAGGGACGCGCGTGTGCGTGGACGCGTGCACATGCCGTGTCTGCACGTGGGCCGTGTGTGCACGTGTGTCTGTGCGTGTCTGCGTGTACATATGCATGCGGCGGGCTGTGTGTGTGCACCCGCGCTCACGTGATTGCACGTATCTGTGCATGCTCGGGGGAGCGCTCTGTCCGGGCGGGCAGCCCTGCTCCTGGGGAGGAGGTGACCCCTGCGGCCCCTCCACATCCCGGGTCCCTAGCACAGCTGGTGGCTGTGGGGGATGGAGCGCCAGACCCTGACTCACCTTGACATAGGAGGGTGGAGTAATGAGCTCATGAAATATCATTAGAAATACTTATTTAACTACTACATTTGGTAGATAAGCAAAAATAATATGTTTTCTGTTCAAATGAGTAAAGTGGTCATTTAGCTGGCTGTGAGTCTGGGACGGAGTGGCCTGCACACTGGCCAGCGCGGTCCAGGCCTGTGCCTGCCTCTGTCCCGGGAGGTAAGCCTGGTGCCTCTCCCGCCAGGGTGTGATCCTGGTCTATGACATCGCAAACCGCTGGTCCTTTGATGGCATCGACCGGTGGATCAAGGAGATAGACGAGGTAGGATGTGGTGCCAGGCACCGTCCACGTGGGCCTGCGGGGGTCGGGCACGTGGGCCGGGGCACGAGGCCTCAGCAACACGGGGGCTGTGGCCCTCCCAGACCGGGACTGGGCCCGCACCGGGAGCCCCGCCCAGCCCACCCTGCTGTGTGGGCTGCTGCCTGTGCCCGGGGCCGCCGGTGTGGACACCAAAGGCTCAGAAGCACACGCGTGGCGTTGGCTTCCTGCGGCCTGCTAACACGCGTGGCCGTAAACAGCAGGCATGTGCGCTCTCAGAGTTTGGAGCCCAGAGGCCCCAAATCTAGCGTCAGCAGGATCGGCTCCCTCCAAAGGCTCTGGCGGAGGGTCCTTCCCGCCCCCTCCAGCTTCGGGGGGCTGCCGGTGGTCCTTGGCCTATAGACCAATACTCTAGTCCCTGCCTCTGCTGGCACGTGGCTTTCCCCCTGTGAGTTCTGTGTCCCCTCCTCTCCTTGCAAGGACACCGGCGACTGGATTTAGGGCCCACCCCAGTGACCTCATCTTAACTAATTACATTCTGCAAAGGTCCTATTTCCAGTAAGGACACACTCTGAGGTTCTGGGTGAACCTCGGGAGAAGGCCACTCACTTACCCTATAACCAAAGGCGTCAGCCACCCCAAAAGCTCACCCAAGTAACCCCCTTGCCTTTCTCTCGCCCTTCAGCACGCCCCTGGCGTCCCTAAGATCCTGGTGGGAAACCGCCTGCACCTGGCCTTCAAGCGGCAGGTCCCCACGGAGCAGGCTCAGGCCTACGCGGAGCGGCTGGGCGTCACCTTCTTCGAGGTCAGCCCTCTGTGCAACTTCAACATCACCGAGTCCTTCACGGAGCTGGCCAGGACCGTGCTGCTGCGGCACGGGATGGACCGGCTCTGGAGGCCGAGCAAGGGTAGGCAGCCGGGAGGCCGTCCTGGAGCCCCCGCCCCTGGTTCGCGCCCCAGGACCCGCCTCGTGCCGCCGTGGCCGTCCTCAGTGTGAATGCGTTTAACGGGAGAGGGATCACTAGGAACGGTTTGTCGGAAAGCTCCCAGAGGCCTTCGTGGGGTCTGCGCGTGGGCAGAGCTGGGGGTGTGGGGGCACAGGGGTGTGCAGCGAGGGGGGCGGCACCTCCCCCGCGAGGACCCCCTCCCCCCCGAGGGCCGGCTGGCCAGGTGTCACCCCACGGTTTTGGGAAGAGCATGCCTCAGGAATGATTCACTTTCAGCTCATTTTGTTTGCCAAGAGGGGACTTGAGAGGCAGAAGCGCATTGAGCATTGCTGGCGCCCTAGAACCCGACCCCTTGGCGTTAATCTGTCCGAGGCCCTGGGTCCTCTGATTTCATCTGCTTTGTGGGGCCTTGACCGTCACTGTCACGGATTTCCTTGCGGGGACGTGGCAGCGCGTGACTGTCACAAGACAAAAGGACAAAATCTAGTCATTGAACTGGGCTGCAAAGGGTTGAGGGAGCGAAACTGGATTCTTCCCCGTTAGGGGGCCTCTGCCTCAGCACTGCCGCCGGCTTGGACAGGGCTGTTTGCTCTGGGGGGGGGAGTTCAGTGTGCCCCCCACCTCCCCCCACAGTGGAAACCTCACGTGTCCCCAGGGAGTCGGCCCCACCCCCAGCTGAGGGCCACTGTGCGGAGAGAGCTCTCTGCTGGGACCCCCGGGCCTGACCCCTCCAGGGGCTTCCCCAAGGGCTCCACCTGGGGAGCCTGACGCCCATGAGGGACGATGTGGATGAGACCGAAGCATTCACTTCTCAGGCGCACTCTCCAGCCTGTCCCTATGAGCTGGTTACACGTGCTTCTGCCGGCAGCGCTGTGGTTGGGAAGGTCGTCCCTGACCCCCTTGCTCTCTCACCCCAAACCTCGGTCAGGCGAGTCCTGCAGGAGGACCTCACTGGCCCCCGTGCCCTCCAGGTCGGCCCCCCTCTCGGGCCTGGAGGGAGACACGGCAGAGGTCTCCAGTCCCAAGTGACTAAAGCGGGGTGGCCCACCTCCGGCCCTGCCCAGGGCCACGCGTGGGCACGGTGGGCGGAGGGCGCAGCCCGACACCGGAAGGAAGGCGGGGAGGCGAGCGGGCTGCCCTGGTGTCGGGGACAGCAGGCGCCGAGCCGGGTTCCCTCTCCCTCCCCAGTGCTCAGCCTTCAGGACCTGTGCTGCCGCGCCGTGGTGTCCTGCACACCCGTGCACCTGGTGGACAAGCTCCCGCTGCCCATGGCCTTGAGGAGCCACCTCAAGTCCTTCTCCATGGCCAGTGGCCTGAACGCCAGGATGATGCACGGCCGCTCCTACTCGCTGGCCGCCAGCTCCGCGCACAAGAGGAGCGGCCTCCGCAAAGCGAAGGCGGCGCGGCCGCCCCAGAGCCCAGCCAAGCGCTGCCCCCGAAACGGCTGTAAGGTCTCCTGAGGACGGTGCCGGTGCAGACCTGAGCAGCCCCACACGGGACGGCCAGACACACCAACGGACGCACGGGCAGGGGAGCCCGGCCCAGGCCCAGGAGAGCACCTGCTGGTGGGACCACTCGCGGGGACCGAGCCGCTCGGTGCGGCGAAAGCACAGCCCGACCGACGTTTCCCCGTGGCTGTGCATGGAGCTCTCGTTTTAAACGTGTGTCTGTCCTGGGGACGGGCCGTCTGCGCAGCTCCGGTGGACAGCGGCACGGCCTCTCCTCGGCACGACTGCCCTTCCAGGAGTGGCCACCCACGCGCAAGGAGCGTGACTGCGGGGACTCTGGAAGGCAGTGGGAGAGAGACCTTAGTCCCCGACCTCCCAGGAACCCTCCTCCCCACGTCCAAGTGCGAGTTCCCAGAGATGATGCGGGGACGGGTCCCACACGGATTAGATAAAGTTTTTGCTATGTTATTTACCATGTTTGGGGATTAATAACTGATTTATATGCATATTTTTCTGTAAATCTACATTTTTTTGTACAAGATGTTGAACAAATTATGCAGCAAAGGGAAGAAAATGCCAAAGATCTCTCTCGAGTCCGACGGCCGCAAGGTGGTTGCAACAGACCCAGATCGGCAAGGAAATTATCACCCGAGCCCCTTCGGTAAGGACAGAGGTGGACGCTGTTATTTAAGAAAATGTTTCTCGATAATAAAATGTATACTTGTTTCTTGGTAGGACGGTTGGCTGATTCTTTCGGATTCTGTGTATTTACGTAGCCCTTTTATTTCATGTGCTTCTTTGCCTGTCCCGGACGTGGCATCTGCTGATAGAGATTCCTTCCCTGGAAAGAAAGGCAGCGGCAGGAAGTGGGAAGGGGAGACGCTGTAATGGGCGCCTGTCGGGACGACCGCAGACGGGGCTCTTGATGCCCCCTAGGCGGTCACAGATCCCTTAGGCACCCCGGACAGACGGACAGACCGACGAGGTCATTATCACGGCTCACAAGGGCCTCAGAAAAGGCCCCACGCAGGATCTCACCTTCCTGGTTGTAGCTGCTTGACATCTCTCGGCAGCAGCTGGTGGCTACAAGGAGGAATCTTTAAAAAGGAACTAGCAGTGAGAAAATGCCCAGTTCTCAGTTTCCGGTAGCTGTTTACAGATTTTTAGAAATTTAAGGGACTTGAGAATTGGAAGCAGTATCTCTATTTACAGAGCCGGAGAGGAGAAATGAGGCTGGTGCCGCTGGCCACTGGAGGGTTAGGGCCAGGCTTCAGCTCGTCCAGCCCCCTGAGCATGATGGGGACCCATGTCCACAGGGGAGCGGGCTAGGGGACAGCAGGGACCGTGCCTCTGCCATGTCTGCCCCCTGGGAGGGTGTCCTGCTGGGGCCACGGCACCTTCTCTCCACCCAGCAGTGGATGGAGAGAGAAGGGTTGACCCGCTGACCAAAGGCGCAGGGACAGACGGGGTGCCCAGGATGGGCGACATGTGACCTGGATCTCAGACTTGGGCCCCAGACCCCCCAGAGCCGTGAGAGGGTAAATATCTGCTGTGTGGGGCACTTTGTTATGGGGGCCCCAGGACACGCCACAGCAAGAAGTCATACTTCACAATACAAAGTGCTTTAGCAAATCCGGTGGCATTCCTAGGAAAGAGGTACAAATAAACCGAAATATGGAATGCAGTATGAAATGAAGCATGCGTGTTTTAGTGGTGAATATACTGAAAATACGATCAAATGGAAACTGAACCCCAGAAAAACTGCTCTCACACGTTGTCTGTCCCTTCTATGCCCCCCCAGGGGCAAAACCCACCCAAAGTGTAAACAGGGATGCCAGATTATGCCCCCGATGTCAGTAATGTTCTTTGGAAGCATCGAGATTCAAAATGTGTTATGTACAATTATGTCTTCAATCGCCCTGTGAAAAGGACTGCCTCGCAGAATCATCTCCTGGACAGAGAACTCACGACTTTTTTTTTTTTTTTAAGATTTATTTATTTATTTGACAGAGAGAGAGAGAGATCACAAGTAGGCAGAGCGGCAGACAGAGAGAGGGGGAAGCAGGCTCCCTGCTGAGCAGAGAGCCCGATGCGGGGCTCGATCCCAGGACCCTGAGATCATGACCTGAGCCGAAGGCAGAGGCTTAACCCACTGAGCCACCCAGGCGCCCCAGAACTCACGACTTTGATGACGGACCATCTAGGCCAATATCGAATCTGGACAGAAGCGCCTCGTTCAGGCTCCATAGCACTGGTCCTCGGAGGCGGAGGCCGAGGCCTAGCAGCTGCCCTTCGCTGGAGAACCGCCCCATTCCAGCAAGGGCTGGGGACCGGGGGGAGGCGCTCGGCTGCTGCGAATCGGAATCGGAATCGGTGGCTGCAGGAGGTCCCAGCCAGGAGGGCTGGCGCCTGGCCGGCGGGTGCGGGGGACAGCTGGTGCTCACCGTGTTCACTCCCAGCACGTGTTGTCGGTCTCGCTTCCCCCAGGGCCGCGGCCTCTCCGGGGAGTGTTCTCACTGCGCCGAGCTATTGGAGGCTGTTGGTCAAACTGAGGCACTGGATGAGGCTGAGCAGAGTCTCCGCGCAGCATGGCGGCAGGACACGTCTGCCAGGCAGTGGGCAGGCCCGTCAGTGGTAGGTAACCGGGTGGCTTCACGTAAGCAGCCTGGCAGGTGCCCGGCGAGGTTCCCTACCCTGGCAGGGGGACCCGGCCCTCCCTGGGCAGAGGCTGAGCTGGGTCCTGGGCTGGCAGTATTTCCACCCTTGTCTGAAAACCCTTAATAACCCATAATAGACACAGACACCTCGAAGAGGAGCCCATCCCCAGTGGAGACCCTCCCTGGGTCACAGGCACATGCAGGGTATTCTGAGACTCTGCAAAGCATTTCTCTCTGTGGCCTGTGTTAACACACTGGATGTGATCTTGCTCTTACAAATAGAAAGCTGGGCTTTAACAGGGCACCCACGTAATGCCTGTGCCCTCCATCCCTGGCCCAAACCCCAGTCTGCACCCCGCAGGAGAGAACATGCCCCCTCCCGCCCAGGAGAGGGAGGCAGTGAGGGGCCTGGAACTCCTTCTGAGCCACTTCTCCGTCATCTGCTCCAAGACAGCTCAGCGACCGACAGGCCGTGCTGGCTTCCTAGGGCTGTCAGGGATGGTTCCAACAAGGAACACCCATGTCCTCACCGTCTGGGGGCCCCGGGGGGCCCCCTCCCACGCCTCTTCTGGCTCCCGGGGGCGACTGCAGTTGTCAGCACACGGCACCAATTTCAGCCTTCCCATCAAGTGGCCACCCCTCTGTCTTCTCCCCTTCTCTTCTCTACTAAGGACGACGCTCGTCGCAGACCTAAGGCCCACCCTAAATCCAGGGTGATCTCATCTTGGGATCCTTAATTAGATCTGCAAAGATTCTCCAAGCAGGGTCAGAGGTTCTGGGCGGGCACGTCTCTGGGGGTCACCCTTCAACCCGTTCCAGAGGGGGTACAGCTTTGCGCTTCTGCGGTTAAGACGGAGTGGCTGTGGCAAGGGGCCCCTCAGCAGCACGCCCGGCCGACAGCTGTCTGTCACAGAAGGACCTGCGGACCCTAGCCCTAACTGCAGGAGGCCCCAGACCAAAGGAAGGGCTGCGTCTCTCATTGCCCCGAGTGTCCGCTTCGGTGACCGCAGGTGCCCGTGTGCAGAGGTAACAGCCAGACTGAGGCTCTCCAGCAGCCCGTGGACTGCAGTGAAGAGCCCCAGGTCTGGGAGTCTGTGATCAGATCCTGGCCCCTGTCCCAAACCACAGATCTCCCCAGCCAGAGATCCCCCCACATACGGGAATTGAGTTACTCCACTCTGCCAGCACGGGGTGCCTGGGCAAATTCAGATCCCAGGGCCCCACCGCCTTGTAGGGCGGGTCAGCAGACCAAGGGCACAGACGGGAGGAGAGGACAGCAGGAGGGGCAGGAATGGATGCTGTCTGGACCGTGGGTGTCCAGGTGCAAGGGGAAAATAGGACAGGGGACAGTGAGGGAGAGACCAGAGGGTTCTCTGAGTAGGGGACCATAGGGCCACCACTCTGGTCTCCGTGGCCACTCATGTTGGAGTAGGACCACAGCCCAGCTGCTCTGTGCCGGAAAGTCCAGACTTTGTCCCTCAAGGGGATGGTCTGTGGGTCCCAGGAGAGGGGCCTGTGTGTCCTGTGGGGGCTGTGTGTCCTGGGAGGGGCCTGTGTGTCCAGTGGGGACTGTGTGTTCTGTATGTCCCAGGAGGGGATCTGTGTCTTCTGTGTGTCCTAGGGTGGGGGTCTATATGACCCAGGAGGGGGTCTGTGTGTCCAGGGGGTCTGTGTGTTCTGTGTGTCCTGGGAGGGGGGTCTATATGACCCAGGAGGGGGTCTGTGTGTCCAGGGAGGGGGGCTGTGTGTCCAGGGGGTCTGTGCGTTCTGTGTGTCCCGGGAGGGGGGTCTGTGTGTCCTGGGAGGGGATTGTGTCATGTAGAGGTTTGTATAGGAGGGTCTATACTTCTTTATACTTCCATTTCCTCACTTCCACCCATTTTCTATTTTGTGTACATTTTACGTAGGTATATCATAAAAACCCTATAATGCCTTGTTTCTATTTTAAACACTCATTTTTTCAATCGATTAAAAATAAGAAAAGTTTCCATTTCCGTGATTCCTGGAGGGCTCTGGTTTCTCTCTAGTTACACCCGGGGCTGCGGGCCCGGCCTGCCCGCCAGGGGCGGGGGTGGGGCGCGGCTGCCTCTTTGAATCGCCCCGGGTCCCGGGTGGGTCGTCTTCTAGTCACCTCCTGACCGCGTAGGTGCTTCTCCGCCCCCAGATCCGCCCCGCCCCCTGCCCTCAGGCCCCTCCCCTCTACTCCGAGCCCGCCTCCTTTCGCACAGGCCCCGCCCCCGATGCGGCCCCGCCCCTGCGCACGTGACGTTCTCGGCGCTTCCGGCCGGGTCCGGGTGGATGCGCTCGGCGCTCCGCGGCTCCCTGGCTGCGCGCGCACGCACGTCCGCCCCTTGCTTCCGGCGCGGCGGCCTCCGCGGGACAGACGGGACCCCAGCGGCCGGCCTCCCCGAGGACATGAGGCGCTGAGGGGCTGCGGACCCTTCGCGGCGGCGCCATGAACCTCCTGCCGTGTAACCCCCACGGCAACGGGCTGCTCTATGCCGGCTTCAACCAGGACCACGGTGAGGGAGCCCCTGCGCGCGCCCGGGCCTCGATCCGGCCTCTTCCGGAGCCCCCCGCCAGGGCCGGCCCGGTTCCGACCCGGACGCCCCCCGACTCAGCCCCTCCCCCGAAGCCTCCGGACCCGGCCCGGTCCCTCCCCAGATGCCCCCCGACCCGGGCCCCTCCCCCGGGCGCCCCCGACCCGGGCCCGACCCGGAAGCCCCCCGACCCGGCCCGGGCCCTACCCCGGGCGCGCCCCAACCCGATCCCTCCCCCGAAGCCTCCGGACCCGGCCTGGTCCCTCCCCCGGGAGCCCCCGACCTGGCCCGACACTTCCCGACCCGGTCCCTCCCCCGACGCCCCCCACCTCACCCGGTCCCCTCGCCCCAAGGCGGCCCTTGACCGCGCCGCCCCCAGCTTCGTCCTGGCCTCGCGCCCCGGCGCTCCCGGCGCCGCTCCCACTCGGGCGGGGGTGTGGGCCGAGGTCGGGGCGGGTCCCTCGCCTCCGGACTTCTCTGCGGCTCCGGGGCGACGGCCGCACCCACTCGGTGAGCCCTCCGCGGGCTCTCGCCGGATTCGACGATAATGGGGTTTTTCCCCACGGCCTAGCCTGGGGTCTGCTTCGAAACTCCGCTTTGTCTCCGGTGCTCGTGGAGGGTCTTCGGCGGATAAGCTGTAGCGGAGTTGGAAACACTCGCCTTTCTTTCCAGCTGCGCACTCAGACTTTGTAGGGACGAGGCGTGCAGGCCGACTGACCTAGTTGGGTGTAGGTCCTCGCTAATGAGGAAGGGTCCCTGAACTCCCCTGCGTCTTTCCTTCTTGTTTAGTGAGCGCACAGGACCTCGAAGGACTTGACTGGGGGGGAAATGGCGTTTTATATTCACGTTTTGGAATCCAGCTGAGGTCCCTGGGTGATTGAAGCCGCTCTTGAGCCACGTCCGGGAAGGCCCGCAGGATGCGGGAGCGGAGGGGGCGGGGAGGCCTCGCCCCTGCACGGTTCCCAGCCTCCCCGCGGGGGGAAGGGCGTGACAGCTGCTGTGCTGGGACAGACTTGAAGAGCTTTCGCAGGGCCGCTGTGGAAGTTTTGTGTTTGAAGAGAATCCCGGTAGTGCTATAGGATCCGCCTTTGTGAAAACAATTTTAAACAGGCAGCGCAGGGGTTGCCTGGCTGTTGGGCTTGTGTCGACTTGGCGCTGGGCTCTGAAGGGCCGGTTAGACCTGCACACAGGTGTCGATTGTGGTGTCACAGGAGCCGGAGCGCTGGAGCGGTAACAAGGCGGCAGGTAGAAAGAGGCATGCCGGCGTAGGGTTAGGAGGTTTTCATGTAGTCGGAGGAGAGCAAGTTCCCTTCCAGCCTTTGAGGTCCTGGAAGCGTTCTCTGAGGAGGTGGCAGTTAGCCCTGGGGAAGGTTCGGGAAGGGTGTGGGTGCTGAGCCACGGAAGGTGGTTTTGGTTGGGCTGGACTGCAGGGATGGTGGGAGAACATATTTATGATTGAGCTATGAGTTTGAGGCCAGATGTTGGACATTGGGCAACTATGTAGCTGAACGTTTTGGGGTTTGATTACTAGAGGAGGGTCAGTAGGTTTTTTAATGGGTTTGATAATAATTGAGAGCTCTTTAAGGATTTAACAGTGATAGAACAACTCCTTAAGAAATATGTTTTCAGGGGCTCCTGGGTGGCTCAGTGGGTTAAGTGTCTGCCTTTGGCTCAGGTCATGATCTCAGGGTCCCGGGGTCCAGCTACGTGTCAGGCTCCCTGCTTGGTGGGGAGTCTGCTTCTGCCTCTGTTCCCCCCCTCCATGAATAAATAAATAAAATCTTTAAAAAAGTAGTATGTTTTCAGTGGAAAGAGATGGCTAGCTGGTAGTTAGGGAGGGAAGAGGTAACTATAAAAACTCGTGATACCTTTTGTGTCTACAAACCTGAAGTCATTCAATGCAAGAGAATCATTCTTATGATACCTGCCTTGATGCTGAGTGAGGTATCTTTGAATTAAACTTCAGTATAGTATTCCAGGCTCAAAGTGATGCCAATTATTTAAGAAACCAGTGAAGATTATAATATTTTTATACAGGTTTTATCAAAGATTGTTTTTAAAATAGAGCTGTGTGGGGCGCCTGTGTGACTCAGTCAGCTGGGCACACGACTCTTGGTTTCGGCTTGGGTGGTGGTCTCACGGTCATGAGATCAGCAGAGCTGGCTTGGGATCCTCCCCCTCAAGAAATAAATAAAATAAAATACAGTTGTGGTTCTTAAAAGGCCACATTTCAATTGTCTGAAAAATAGCCTTTTGTAAGCCCAGCTCGTTTCATTTTAACAAATTGTAAGTAAAGTTAGTGGGGTTTTTTTTGTTTGTTTTTTGTTTTTTTAAGATTTTATTCATCCACTTGAGACACAAAGAGAGAGCATAAGCCCTAGGGTGGGGGCTGGCGGGGGGAGGAGCAGAGGGAGAACAGACTCCCTGCTGAGGAGGGAGCCCATTCGGGGCTCGATCCCAGGACCCTGGGATCATGACCCCAGCCAAAGGTAGGCATTTAACTGACTGAGCCACCCAGGCTCCCCAGGTTAGTTTTTGAAGGAAAAAAATATGCGTTTTATACTTAAGCTTCTGGTTACCCTTAGGTTACTTCTCTATAAATTTATGCTAAATGAATTTATTACATTTTGGTTTTAGTTATACTGATTTTTAACTTCTACTCAGCACTTTTTAAATTTAGAGAGGGAGAGCACGCACATGCACGCAAGCCAGGGGTGGTGGCGCAGAGAGAGGGAGAACCCAAAGCAACCCCCTGCTGAGTGCGGAGCCCAGCATGGGGCTTGGCCTCAGGAGCCTGAGATCATGACCTCAGCTAAAACCAAGAGTTGGATGCTCAACTGACTAGCCACCCAGGCACCCCTCTTCAGCAGTTTTAACACTCATTGCAACTTTTGCTTAGAAATCATTGTTGGGTTTTAATATTTTATTTATTTGAGAGAGAGAGCATGAGCAGGGGGAGCAGCAGGCAGAGGGAGAGGGAGCAGCAGGCAGAGGGAGAGGGAGCAGCAGACCTCCCTTTGAGCAGGGAGCCTAACATGGGGCTCCATCCCAGGACCCTGGTCAGGACCGAGCCGAAGGCAGACACTTAACTGACTGAGCCACCCAAGGATTCCCTAGGAATCACTGTTTATTTTAAAAAAAAATTTTTTTTTAAAGATTTTATTTATTTATTTATTTGACAGAAAGAGATCACAAGTAGGCAGAGAGGCAGGCAGAGGGAGAGGGGGGAAGCAGACTCCCTGCTGAGCAGAGAGCCTGATGCGGGGCTCGATCCCAGGACCCTGAGATCATGACCTGAGCTGAAGGCAGAGGCTTAACCCACTGAGCCACCCAGGCGCCCCTATTTTTAAAAATTTTTAGTTGAAATGTAGTTGACACACAATGTTAATTTGTTTCAGAGGTATAAGAAATCATTTTTAAAGGGACATTTGATTATAATTTTAAATGTTCAAACTTTTAGCTTCTAAAAGTAATTTGCACAATGGTCTTTGAGACTCTTGAGTGTTGAGATGTACATTTCTATAATTTTTCTTTCTATTCCCTTGGGAAAGTCACATTTTTGAGTATGTACCCTTTATACACTTGCTTATCCTGCCTGGACCAAGACCTGAGGCCACAGCCTGCTGTCCTGGCTCACTTCACTGTAGCTACGGGGACAGGGGGCGGGGTGGGGAAGGGGACGTGGAGGTGGTGGCAGTATTTGCACGCGGGCCGTGGGTAGTCTGTGCGCACACACCTCAGAGAGACTGCCGGTTTGGTTCCAGACCACTGCACTGGAGAGGCTGTCACAGTAAAGTGAGTCAGATGAATGTTTTTATTCCTCATACAAAAGTTCTGTTGATGCTCTACTGCGGTCTGTTAAGTGTGCAAGGGCATTATGAAAAAATGTACATACTTTAATTTTTTTTTAAAGATTTTATTTACTCCCGAGAGAGCACAAGCAGAGAAAGTGGCAGGCAGAGGGAGAGGGAGAAGCAGGCTCCCCGTTGAGTGGGGAGCCCGACACAGGGCTTGATCGCAGGACCTTGAGATCATGACGTGAGCCGAAGGCAGATGCCCAACCAACTGAGCCACCCAGGCGCCCCTGTACATATTTTAATTTAAAAGTACTTCATTGCTAAAAAACGTTAGCTACCATCTGAGTTTTCAGTGAGTCATAATCACTAATCACAGATCACCATAACAGATATACTCATGGAAAGTCTGAAATCTTGCTAGAATTATCAGAATGTGCCACAGAGACAAGAGTGAGGAAATGCTGTGAGGAGTGGTGCGGATAGATTTGCTGGAGGCAGGGCTGCCGCAAACCTTCAACTGGACGGAGCACAGGGTCTGTGAAGCAGCGTGGAACACGGGGTGCCTGTGTGTAGGAGGGAGCCCCCCAGTGAGGCCGGTGCCCTTTGCCCCCCATCAGCTGACCCAGGGCCTTGCGGGGTCCCCGGCTGTTGGACAAAGTCGTGTGAACATAGCAAGGATGATGCCTAAACTTCTTAAGAGAGTGGTTGCCAACCTTTGGTGTTTGTAATACCTTTCCTTCTTTTTAGCGAGGGATGCTGTACTTGCAGAAAAGCGCGCCTGCCCTCAGTGTTGAGCTTGATGAGTTTTCCAGCCTGAACACGCGTGGCCGTCCTGTGCTTCTTCCAGTCACTGCCCCGCCGGTCTGACTTGCAGTGGTGTAGATTCGTTTCGCCTCGCTCTGTACTTTATTTTTGTTCCTGGCTTTTTTATTCAGCATCACGTTTGTGAGACGTTTTCCATGTTGCGGAGTATTGTAGATCATTCTTCTTGATGCATAGCGGTTTTTTGTGTGACTGTGTCACAATTAAGTCAGTCTGCTGTTGGGGGGGCATTTGGGTGGGTCCCCAGCTCTTGGCTGTCAGGATGTGGTAGGGCTGCTGCGAACATTCCGACGCTCGCCTCTGCGGGCCCGTGCCGTCGTTTGTGTGAGGCGCGCCCAGGAGGAGAGCGGCCCGCTGTGCTAGATCTCGCAGGCGGCGCTCGGGCTGCTGGCGCCAGCTCGCCGTCCACCAGCAGGGTCGGAGTCCCCGTGCCCCCAAACCTGCGTTTTCCTTGGCATTGCCCGCCATTTTGGCTGTTCTGGTGGACGTTAATTGGACCGTTAACAGCCTGGTGTGTGACCGTGACTGGGGCCTCAAGGTGAGGCTTGTTTACAGGTGGGAGGAGGTCGTGGGAGATGTCAGGCCACTTTCTGGAAGGCCGCACTGCAGCAGCCCTTTCCTCCCCTGCCCCGGTCTGCTGTGTCCGCACTCGCTGGGATCGGTCACTCGCAGCCGTCCTGGACCTGTCACTGGCGCTGCAGGTCTGGGTGTCTGACACACGGCCCTCGAGGGGTGTGTTGGGAGTGGGGAGGCCAGTGGCGAGTGTTAGCAAGGGGCCGGCGCTGAGGGAAATGTGCAGTGGCAGAAAGGCTCGCGGAGGTAGCTGGTGAAGGCCTCTCGGGAATGAAGGGCTCAGGCAGAGCTGGTCTCCGGGAACGCCAGAGCAAGGCCCTGCGGGGGGGGTTGGAGCGACTCCAAGGGTTCTTTTCCACCTTAGGAGACCGAGAACATTGGGCCAGGTTGTGCACGTCGTTGAGTAGCAGCCCTGAGGAGGGGGGCTGTGGCAGTGAGCCCGCCACACCCGTGTGCTCGGGGCATCTGCAAGAGCTCTTAGGAAAGGCCGTTTTCTCCAGACCCCTTGTTTTTGCTGTTTCGGGCACTGGGGCCCTTAACTGAGATCCCATTGCAACAATTAATGTCTCTCCCTCTCTCTCACTTTAGGATGCTTTGCCTGTGGGATGGAAAACGGATTCCGAGTCTATAACACCGATCCGCTAAAAGAAAAAGAGAAACAAGGTAAGAGTAGTTGACATTTCATAGTTTCTCCCTTTTTCTAGACTTCAAAGAATCTGCATTTTATCTCAGAGTTGGGGGGCGAGGTTCTGGTTTCAAGAAGTAAATAGGTTCGCGGCCCTGTGCCGGCCTAGACGGGGTGCAGGGTGATCCACGGGGCGTGGCCCGGCTCCGATTTCTCCGGGGCGCGTGAACTTTGAAGCGTCCCGTGTCTTTGCCGTGCTCTCGGCTCTCGCCGGACGCCGCGGGAGAGCTTGGGGCAGTTGGTGCAGGCCATGCTCTCTCTTCCTGCCGGATGGGAAGCTGTAGAGGACTCAGTGATGGGTGTAAGGCAGTGTATGGGACTCTTGACTCTTGATAAATGACCACTTAGAAAATATCATCTGTAGCAGTAAGTTGTAGATGCTTCTGTTTCCGTCTTTCAGTGTTTTAAGTTATGTTTTGGGGAATATAAGTTTTCAGAAGCTTCTTAAGTGGAATCAGGACTTCTCTTGGTAATACTAAAATAATGGTGATCCTTTAGCCATTTCACAGGAAAAATTGGTAAATTTTACAGGTAGAATTTTTTCGATTTATTTTTCCCTCAGGGTATTCTTTTTACACTTTCGGTGTCTCCTGCTGTCTTTACTTGAGGGGAGAATCAAGCACTGCCAACAGATGAACAAATCTCAGATAAATCATAGAAAATGGGAAACATCCTTTGTCTTACTGCAGTTGTGGTTTTGGGTTTTAGTCAGTGCACAAGTTATGTTTTCTGTTGCTGGAACTGCGTCTTCTCTGTGAGAGGGAGTCAGTGCATCCCGGTGCCCCACTAAAGAGCCCCCTCCCGTCGTCAGGAGTGACGAGCAGCATCAGGGACTTTCAGGAGTCTTCTTGGCAGTGGAGCCCCTTCGCCAAGTGCAGTCTTTGCACAACCACCCTGGTGTATACAACAGTAAGCGGTGCTTTACGTGTAGGAGTTGGCTTTGTAAGCCGAGGTGGATAACCCGGATTTATTAGAGGCAGACGGTGTAGCCGGTAGTTAAGGGCTCAGGTTCTTGGCCCACATTGTTTGGGTGGAATCTGACTCTGCCCCTTACCAGGCTGCTGTGCGACCCTGGGCAAGTTCCTCACCTTCTCTTGGCCTCACTTTCGTTGTGTAAAAGGAAGGTGATAACTGTCTGCCTCCTAAGATTATCGTGAAGCTCAGTGAATTAGAGTGCTTAAAACACCTAGATCAGAGCCGGGCCCACGCACTGAGCTCTGCGCAAGCCTGTGCCTTGGTAATCTGTCAGCCCGGCAGCCGTGTGCTCTCAGTGGGTCAGGGAGCAGTGTGGGCCGTGACGGGAGTCTCCTAGCAGGCATCTGAGTGGCTGCCTTTTATTTATTTTTTGGTGGCTTAGAGAATTAGGACAGTTCTGCTTTATATGGATAAATAGTGACAAAATATTTTGAAACAGTTTGACTCGCAAATACTTTTTATTTAAAGTGACCTAGAAATGTAGGAGTTACAGGCTTACTTTGAAGTTGAATCATTAGCAATATATTGACAACTATATCCTAATCAATGAAATGCTTATAACAAACTGAGGATTTCTTCTAAAAATACGTTAGGGCGCCTGGGTGGCTCAGTCTGTTGAGCGTCTGTGTGTGGCTCAGGTCATGATCCCAGGGTCCTGGGATCGAGTCCTGCATCGGGCTCCCTGCTCGGCGGGGGTCTGCTTCTCCCTCTCCCCCTCCCTCCTTGCTTGTGCTCGCACGCGCACTCTGTGTGTCTCTTATAAATAAATAATCTAAAAAAAATACATTAGATAAGTGTTTTTTTTTTTTTTAATATTTTATTTATTTATTTGACAGAGAGAGATCACAAGTAGGCAGAGAGGCAGGCAGAGAGAGAGGGGGAAGCAGGCTCCCCGCTGAGCAGAGAGCCGGACGTGGGGCTCGATCCCAGGACCCTGAGATCATGACTTGAGCCGAAGGCAGAGGCTTTAACCCACTGAGCCACCCAGGCGCCCCGATAAGAAGCATTTAAAAGTCTAAGTTCCAGAAGGGTTTGTCATTCTCACGCTGAGGGCAAGCATTGTTTCCTCTTGCTGCTCAGCTGAACGGTGTCTGGGGCAGTCTGTCCCTAAGCTTAGCTTGGAATGAATTTGAAAAGGATCATGGCGGGGCCGTGTTGTGCTCTTTGAGGGTGTATTTTAAGCAGTCCGCCTCTGTGCACTTGTAGGTTGGTCTGCTGTTACATTTCTGGCAACTTAAAACTTGACAGAAAACAGACTGGATCTTGTTCCTGTTTTATCTTGGCGGTTTGCTTTCCTAAATGAGGAGGAAGGAAGTGCGCCTGCATTTCTCCCGTGGTCACCCCCAGATCCGGGCCGTCAGCCCTGTCCTCTCCAGGGCGGCTGTGGCGCTGAGTGGGCAGGATTGGCCATGGGCTGCCTCCTGCAGGTGTGCCCACCGCCCGCAGGCCCCGGGAGCCGCTGGAGGCAGCTTTCTCCCAACTCCCTCCCAGGTGTTGAGGGCCCTGCGTCTTAATCACACCTGAAATGGGTTTGCAACTCTCCTCCACTCCAAGAAAGCCGTGGGACCCCAGGGAAGCCTGTCTGGAGTTCACAGTGATGCTGTGGGTCCAAGTGTAGGACTCAGATTCACATCAGCGTATGCTGGGAAGAAGGTTCAAGAACGATACATTTGGATAAAATAGGATACCCAGTGATTATAGGAACATAACAAATAGGGACTAGAAATAGGGACTGGAGAGAAAGGGGAAGCATGTGAGGTGGAGGGGAGTGAGCGGATTGTCGGGGGGGGGGGGTGTAGCTCTAGCTTGGCTGTGGAGAAGCAGACTGTGTCATGACCTCAGTGGTACAGTTTAAGTTGGTAGAATCTTTTTTTTGTAGGATAATCTGGCAAAATGTGTTCATTTTATACAGACACATGTACTGTTTGATTCATTAATTACATCTGAAGGATTTTATCTAAAAGAAAAAATTGGAAGAAAGATCCCAGATGCTTATATAAATAATACTGTTCTTGACCCTGAACAATCAGGAATTAGGAGCAATCACACACTAACCCCACTCCTCCTACCCTGCGGTCGAAAACCCACGTGTGACTTTTTTTTTTTAAGATTTTATTCATTTATTCGAGAGAGAGAGAATGAGTGAGAGGGAGCACAAGCAGGGGAAGGGGAGAGGGGGAAGCAGGCTCCCCGCTGAGCAGGGAGCCCGACGCACGACTCGGTCCCAGGACCCTGGGATCATGACCTGAGCCGAAGGCAGACGCTTCACCAGCTGAGCCACCCAGGCGTCCCATGTATGACTTTTGACTCCCCAACAACTTAACTGCAATAGTGTGTTAGTAGAAGCTTTATTGATAAATATTTTGTATGTTAAGTGTATCATACTGCCTTCATACAATAAACTAAGCTCAAAAAAAGAAAATGCTATTGAGAAAATCTTGAAGAGAAAATAACATTTACAGTGTCAGACTGTATTTATAGAAAAAAAGTCTGCATATAAGTGGGCCTGTGCAGTCCAATCCTATGCCGCTCAAGGGTCAAGTGGATAGTCCTTTCTGGCGTTTCTGTGAGGCCTTGAAGTTTACATTTCTCATGGAGCCAGCTGATGAACTTTGGAGCCATCTTGAAGGGCCATGACTGATCTTGGGCTAACTTCTGACCTTCAGAGGTTTTGCTTCCTCACTTGCCCCTTGCTGTGCCCTCTCTGGGCCAGGAGCTCTGGTCGCTGCTGACCAGGGTGCAGAGCTGGCGAGGACAGGATGCACTGGTCCTGCTGTGCAACAGAAATCATCCGGAGTGGGGTTCGCTTCTCTGAGCCCCAAACTTCTCACCGGTTCCTATTGCCTTCCCCGAGTGACATTGTTGGTCTTCCTTTTGTCATGGAGGACGTCTGAAAATCAGCTGAGGTTTTCCTCTTAACGTAATTTACCAACATCTTTGAGCATTTCAAGCCAGTGGAAGAGGTGTTTAAAGATTTTTACTTATTTGACAGAGAGAGTGAGAGACAGCGAGAGAGGGAACACAAGCAGGGGAGTGGGAGAGGGAAAGCAGGCTCCCCGCCGAGCAAAGAGCCCTACACGGGGCTCGATCCTAGGACCCCGGAATCATGACCTGAGCCAAAGGCAGCCGCTTAACGACCGAGCAACCCAGGTGCTCGGAAAAGGTGTTTAAAGTGATAAACTAAAAAAATATAAATAAACAAAGTGATAAACTCTGCTTTTACATTAAAGCATTTAGCATGCTTTCTTAGAGCTTAGAGATTGTGCTCCCCCGTAGAATAGGAGTTTACGTATTTCATACATTGTGGGACGTTGGCTTCTTAGGGTGCTGGGGTTCAGCATTTATACCTGGAAACACGGCTCATGAGGACGGGCCGCTGAGGGAGGTCCAAAGCCCACGGCTCTTTCTCTTTCCTAGCCGGCAGCGGTCTCATTGCCGGTGGTAGCCAGGTATGGATCACCGATTAAAGTCAAATGCTGAGTGTTACCTTTCCCCTTTTTTCTATATTTAAATTGCAAAATGTACATACTAATTATTTTTCAATATCATTTCAGAGTTTCTGGAAGGAGGAGTTGGCCATGTTGAAATGTTATTTCGCTGCAACTATTTAGCTTTAGTCGGTGGTGGGAAAAAGCCGAAATACCCCCCCAACAAAGGTAAAGTGATGGTGGGCTTAATGATCATGTCTCCCATGTTGTAATGTCTGGGACTTTCTCGAGGATCTTGCTGTTTGCGGCTACATTTGCTTTTCCCTGGTGGCCCTGTGGGGTATGAAGGACCAGTCACTAACAAGAGGCATCCAGAGAGAAAGTCTTGTCTCTTCTGTTCCCAGAAAAGCTGTGCAGCAAGGGTCACCTGTTCCCATCGACATAAATTACATGCTTTTCAATTAATGTTGGCTAAACAGGGGGCATGCCATGCTCTGGACCCCGTTTTGTTCTGAGTATTCAGCTGTGTGTTGACTCACAGAAACATCGATTTGGTTGTCACATAGAACAAAAAAACACGCCAGCTGTAGGGTTAAGAGTATTGTTTTTGGCACGTGTGTATAAGTCTGTGTTCAGAGAGACTGTGGTGTAAAAGGTCTGGCTTTTAAAGTAAAGGAGAAACAAAAACTTTACTAACCGTGGCTGTGTACTTCGTACCTGTAAAGCCGGCATTTGCTGGGGGAAGAGATGGCAAGCGGGGGGGGAGCCAGGAGAGAGGGGGCAGGTGGATCGCGGAGATGGGTAAGGATAGATCCAGGGGGCCCTACATACCGGCTGAGGGTGTGATCAGGAAAACAGTCCTATCCTAGCTTAGGAATGTTCTAGTCTGGAAGCAGTGTGTGAGACGGGAAATGGCAGAGATGGGAGCCCTTATTCACAGGGCGGGGTAGGGAGAGAGAAGTAAGTGGGATTGTCCGGGTCAAGTGCTGGTGAGCCTGGCAGCCCTTGAGGACTGTGGGGTTGGAACCCACTGGTGACAGGTTCCGGAGTGGGTAGGGAGGAGGTAGATAGCTCTCTCTCCAGGTTGGGCAGGAAGGGAAGGTTCCAGGAGGTGCCTTTGGGTGTGAGGATGAGCTGGAGGTCGGCTTGAGACCACGTGGCGGGGGAAGTCAGGTGAGCACGGAAAGGTGTAGAGTCCGGGATGATCTTTGGCAGGCTCTGGGGCCCTGGCTCGCAGCTCTCAGAGGAGCCTGGCGGACCGCGTGAGTGGGCTTGGGGAGCAGAACTGCCCGCGGTGGTGTGCATGGACCCCTCCAGCTTGTCACGACCAGGGCCGAAGGGCAGAAAGCCTGGGTTGCTGTCTGGCTCATGGCTAGCAGAGCCCGTGGCTTGGGAGTTCCGAAAGAGGCCGGCCGGAAGCAACATAGAGGCCATCGTGCTCGGAGTGCAGGGTTGGGGGCACCAGGGAGGCTCAGTTGGTTAGGCATCTGACGCTTGATCTCAGAGTCGTGGGTTCGAGCCCCACACTGGGCTCCATGCTGGGTGTGGAGCCTACTTAGAACTCGTTTCCCTGGGCTGCTTGGGGGCCGGCACAAGTCCTGCAGCTGGGCCCGTCTTGGCCGGGGAGCGTGTTACTGATCACCGATGAGAGTCAGGGGCTCTGTGGTTTTTCAGTAACATCAAAATTACTACTTGAATTTACTCTTACTGTTTTAATAGTTACAAATTAAGACACGGTGTTGAAATGTGAAGAAGCTAGTGTCTTCGGTTTGTGGAAAACAGTACGAGACTAGAGGAGATGGGTCGTCACAGCAACAAAGACAGGCTCCAGCCGAGCCCGCAAGTGCTGTTCAGGCAGAGCCGAAAGGCCTCTTCTTACTTAGTCAGGAGCTTGGAGGACGAAAGGAGGAGAATTCCAGAATGACCGAATCCACCTTTTGCTGTCAGGAATTGTATTAAAAGACAGACATGCCAAGCCCTGGGTTTATATGTAGCGTTTCCAGCAACCAGGGTGGCGGCTTGCAGCCCGTGGAGACCATGGAGAGCTGAAGGTCACCCCGGATCCGTGGATTTTTCTCGCCGTGCGGGGCATTGTGTGGCAAGTGAGAATTTGAGCTGCTGCCTCTGGGGCTCTGTCATGCTCTTTCCAGAAATTTCTGAAAATCGAGTTCACTCGGATTGTGACACCCTTGATGTGGCTCCTTTTTGGGGCCGGTTCACGTGTGTTTTGAACTGCAGACTTTTTGGTGTTGGGTTGCAGAGCCAGAGAGGGCGCATGTTTGAACTGCTTTACAGCTTCAGGAGCGCAGGCGTCCTTTGCCGGGAAGGTTATTATTTCAGCGAGGTGACTGCGGACCGAGGTTACTTACTAACACGCTGGCGCCCCCCTGCACTTTGAGGGGAGCCCGCTTCGGGAATGAAGAGACTTATCAAAGATGGCATTTTAAAGGGGTAACAGCAGAAGTCTCTGCTTCATTTTTGAATCGTTATAAATTTTAATCTCTTCAATAGTAAATAATTTCATAAAAGTTTGATAGTTCTCTTAGGTGTTGTTATCTCTTGATTTGAAATTGAGGTCACTGAGTCCATTCTCGCAAAACTTAGCCCGGAATCCCACCTCCAGGACTCGTGGTGGTCATGGTGTCAGGACCTCTGGAGAGACATTCATTGCCTTCCACCCTTGGTCCCCTAGCCCACGGCCTGCTGAGGAAGCTCATTTTCCCTGACCTCACACCCTTCCCAGACAGCGTTGTAGGAGAAAGATGCAGGAGATAGAACATGTCTGGATACCCCACTCCCCCACACCTCTTGCCCAGCTCAGTGCTGCTCGCCGTCCTCATCCTCAAAGGTTGTCTGTAAATTTTCTCCGCCCTTGGGATGCAGACGACTACTGCTTCATAATTACTGCAGCGCAAGCAGCAGATGAGGCGGAAGAGCTAGGAGACCCGGGCTGGGGCTGAGAGAAATCCGCAGCCCTGGGTGGTAATCCATTAAAACCGAGGCCTCTCTCTTCTTGATCCAGGTGTGTCTCCAGCAGGAACTGTGGTCAGGCCTGCTTTTGGCTCAGGCGGGTGGAGCCGAGGAAGGAGGGTGGGGAAGTTCGCCTGAAATCTAGGCGAGGTTGGCAGAAAGGAGGTGTGCGTGTGCGGCGGCGGGGAGCCCGGGCTGGGGTACTGGAAGGGCAGAGCGGGGCAAGGGAGCTCTCCACTCTCAGAGACGGCGTGGGGAGTGGGGGGCTGCACGTGTCCCTCGGGCTGAGACCGGGCAGTGGGAGAGCAGCACCTCCACGTGCCCAGAGACTTGTGAGGTGAGGACGCTTCTGCGCGGCCCCACAGCCTGTGTACTGGTGTGCCCATGAGTTCTCTCTGACATTTCAGTGATGATCTGGGACGACCTGAAGAAGAAGACTGTTATCGAAATCGAATTTTCCACAGAAGTCAAAGCAGTGAAGCTGCGGCGAGATCGGTGGGTTTGCTGTCTTAGTTGTAAAAGTGGAATGGTCGCATTCTCTGAGGACGGCTGGAATACTTTCATGTTGAAGGAAGAAACACGTTTGGGAAAATCATGTCTTCAAATGTGATGATCGTAGTTTGCGACCCAAAGGTCAGGGGATTCTCTGTATTGCTGCAAAGAAGGCGTGCGTTCTGCGGGCTTCCACGGATCGCTTAGAAGCCGTTCGTCAGTGGCTGTGCCTGGCAGCAGCCCCTGGTGGTCCCCAGTCCTTCAGAGGACGGTCCCTGTCCAGCAGGTTCCCACTGAGGACACGAGGGGTGAGCCTTGAGCTGCCCTACTTCCCGTCCAGCTTTGCCACGCGCTGCCTCAATAAACGTTACCTGTGGGAAGATAAAGGAAGATTTGGAGGCTCCTTATTAATGAGAAGGTGGCATTGCTGTCACCTGTTGAAAGTAGCAGGCTTCTCTCAGCCGTTGCCATTGTGGTATTTAGGAGAACATAGAAGTTTTTACTGTTAAGTTCAGCGAGGTAGAGTTTCATTAATTTGGATTTTAATTTGGTGTTATTTACATCTTATACTCAGCTGTGGGAGGGGCAGAGCTGTTGAACAAGGGGAATGTGAATATAGGGGACTGTCATACCTGCATTCTTAGGTAGGTTTGTGACTTCAGTAATGCTGATGGTTAGGACCCCGTAATAATGCAAATCCTGGAGCAAATCCAAGGACCTTCCAGTTTCTAGCATTTCTAAGTTAGCCTGACATATCTAAAAATGTGTAAAGAAATAATTTCTGCTCCATGTACTCTACTTGGTTCTTACTCTAGATGAAATATTTGATGGAAATGTCCTTAACCCTCAGGAAGGTCCATTAGTCAGCCTGTGTGCGGTGCTTGGGGAGAGGCGGCTGTCCGTCAGTGCCTGCCGGCCCCCCCCCCCCCCCCCCCGGGGCTCACGGGTGGCCTCCAGAAACCTCGCCTGTGCAGGCCCCTCATTAAGGAATGAGCCTTCTCTCTGTGCTCTTTGGACCATTTCTCAGTTTCAAAATGATAACAAAAATCACAAAATGCTTGAGTTT
This sequence comes from Potos flavus, assembly GCA_028534135.1. Classification (NCBI taxonomy): domain Eukaryota; kingdom Metazoa; phylum Chordata; class Mammalia; order Carnivora; family Procyonidae; genus Potos; species Potos flavus. Next base: position 421,131 of record CM052891.1, read on the forward strand.
CGCTTTGGAGAATAGGAATTCTGATTGTGTTTTTTTCTTTCCAGAATTGTGGTTGTTTTGGACTCAATGATTAAGGTGTTTACGTTCACACATAATCCCCATCAATTGCATGTCTTTGAAACCTGCTACAATCCTAAAGGTAAGAAATGCAGAGGAGTGATGATAGAAGTTGGCTCTTTCATGTTCTGTCCAGGTGGGGACCTCTGCCGGGTGCCCTCTCCTGCGGCAGGTCTCTGTCTGATGGCACTGCCGTGGTGGCACGGGTCCTGAGACTCACTGGGGCGCTCTGGCCGAGACAGGCTTCTCTCTCTTCCTCCTACGCTCTTTTCCCTTGGTGCCTGCCACCTCCTTCCCGGCGAGCTCTCGGGCCGCGTTCTCACGCCAGCGCCTGGCCTGCCGGGCAGTGGCTGAGACCTCCGCTCCCACCGCCGACAGGGGCGGAATGAGGGGAGTTTTCCCCTGTCATTGTCAGCCAGTCTTTGTCAGCCGTTCAGGAGCTCCTTGGGCGACCTTGGAATTGTGTGTTTTCATTGAGTTCTGAGGGGTTTCCTTCCCTTTTTCTTCCGGAGCAAGGATTGCATGTGACTTTGTTCCTCATTGTAGTACCTTAATTTTTTTTTAAAATTTTTAGTGTTTTTCTTCTAGCTTTATCAAGCTATAATACACATACAACTCACTCATTTTAATTATATGGTTGGCTCATATTTAGTCATCTTGAGCAGCTGTGTAAGTACCACTGCAGTGGAGAAGAGTTCCAGGTGGCCCCCTTCCCCACCTGGCCTTCACGTTTTGCCTTTTCAGTTGTGTTTGGGTCTTTCTCTTGGCTTCCTATTTCTTAGGTTCCTCCAAGGATTATGCATGTATTATTCTTTCTCTCGTTTTTACTGTGAAGTAATATTGCATAGTATGGATATACCAAATCGTTCATCCACTCCAGCATTTGGACCATTACGAACAGAAGTTGGTGCGAATGTTCACAGACACGTCTTCGCCTGGAGGAATTGTTTTATTTCTCTCGGGTGAATACCGAAGATCATATTGATGCCGTGTCCACATTTATAAAATAGTCACAGATGATTTCCAGAGTGGCGGTGTCTTCTTGCACCCCCGTCAGCAGCCCAGGAGAGCTGGATGGCAGCAGGCCGTGCCGCAGCACTTGGCACTGTCACCCTTTTGAACGTGGGGCGTTGCCGTGACCGTGGGAATAGTATGTCCCTGGGGTGTCCTCAGCATTTCTCTGAGAACTGGCGGTGTCGAGCCTTTTGTCATGTGCTTGTTGCCATTCAGACGTCTTTTATGAGGTGTCTTCACATCTTTTCCTGTTTTAACATTGTTTATCTTCTCACCGAGTTGTAAGAATTCTCCGTATATTCCAGATAAGGCCCTTTGTCTAGCACTTTCGCAGATATTTTCAGTTTGTGGTGTTTTTGCAAAACAAAGATTTTCTTTTATGTGTTTTTCTAGAAGCTTCAGATCTTCAGTTAGGTATTTAATCCATTTTTTTGCATATGGCATGAGACAAAGGCCCAGATTTGTATTTTTCTTTATGAATATCTGGTTTCTAGTACCATTTGTTAAGAAGACTATTTTTCTTCTGCATTGAATTATCCTGATATCTTTTTTTTTATCAGGTAAGTGTAAGATTTTTCTGGACTCTCGGTCCTATTCCAGTGATATGTTCTTATGTCAATACCATCATTGGTATCTAGAACCTTAAAATAATTCTTAAAATCTTAAAACTAGGTAGTGTAAGTTCTCCGATGTTCTTACAAAAAAATTTTTGGCTATTCTAGGACCTTGCCTTTCCTTATAAGGTCTAGTGTCAGTTCGTTGTTTGAGAAAGCCTGCAGAGACCTTGGTTGTGACCAGGCTGACCCTGCAGGCGGCGGCGATTCCCGCCGCGGCCACAGTGGGTCAGATCAGATCAGCTCTCCGTCTGTCAGACGTCTGTTTTCTTCTACGTTGTGTTACAGTGTCTTAGACGGGCACTATTACATTTATTCCCAAGTTTTTGGGTTTTTATGCAGTTGTTAGTGAGTTTTTATACTTCACAATTTTGTCTTCTCAGTGGCTAGCACCACGGAAGATGGATATTCGACCAAGTTTATTTAAGAACATATTCAGCAGATGGTTCCAGTTATGAGATGGTCTCACAGGACTCAGCTTTGTTGGGCCCTCTAACACCTAATGAAAACATTTTGTGATTCTGATGTAAATGAAAACCCTTGGGGGCGCCCGGGTGGCTCAGTTAAGCATCTGACTCTTGGTTTCTGACTCTTGGTTTCAGCTCAGGTCATGATCTCAGGGTCGGGGGCTCGAGCCCCACCTTGGGCTCTGGGCTAAGTAGGGAGCCTGCTTGAGATTCTTGCTCTCCCTCTGCCCTCCCCCTCCCCCCACGCCTACCCTGCACGATCTCTCTCTCTCTAAGATAAGTAAAATCTTTTTTTTTTTTTAAATGAAAACACATAAGCAAGTCTTACGTATTTTTTTTTCCTTGTGAGCTAGAGGACAGAGAACGGGTTTTGTTTGGGTAAGGCAGACCCTTTTAGACAGTCGCGAGTGCTTGATGGGTTCTCTCCATCTCCGATCAGGCCTCTGCGTCCTGTGCCCCAACAGTAACAACTCCCTCCTGGCCTTCCCGGGCACACACACGGGCCACGTGCAGCTCGTGGACCTGGCCAGTACCGAGAAGCCGCCTGTGGACATTCCAGCCCACGAGGGCGTCCTGAGCTGCATTGCTCTCAACCTGCAGGGAACAAGAATTGCAACCGCATCCGAGAAAGTAAGTGCGTGTCCCTCCCTTGGCAGCTGCGCGCCCGCCCCAGCCACCATGCCCTCCCGAGGACCTAGCGTGTGGCCCTGCGGGGAACTGGCCCTTCCCTGTGGCTTCTGACTCCTCACGGGCTCTTGGCCGCCTTCCCTTGGGAATCAAGTCGTAGTTGACATAGACCGTTGAAAAGTCATCTTACTTGGTGAAGCCTCATCTTTTTGGCAGCAGAATCACTTCCTTTTTCTAACTGGCCGTGGGAGTTGCAGTGAAGATGTCATTTCTCTAGAGCAAGCACGAGAGCCCTCCAGGAACACGTTCCCCCGGGCTGCGGGTTCTCAGGCATCTGCCGGGGGGGGGAGGGGGGGCAGGGGTTAGTGGGGGTTGGCGCCCAGGGCTCTGGCTCCTACCCAGTGCTATGGGGCTGAAGAGCCACCAGCTTATTCTCGGGTACAGCGGAGGGAAGAGGGGAGTTTTAGATGAGGAGGGTGAGTCGGGAAGGGGTTGTATGGGCTAATGGGTTTGTGAGTATAATATTCATTTCAAAAAACTAAAAGGTTGTGAATGATAATAAAACACTTCACTGTTTTTCAAAGGGGACCCTTATAAGAATATTTGATACTTCATCAGGGCATTTAATCCAGGAGCTACGAAGAGGATCTCAAGCAGCCAATATTTATTGGTAAGAAAGGCCCCCGTCTGCCCCGAGAGGCCATTGCTTTGGGTTGACGGCATTGAAACGGGGCCACGCGACTGAGGGGCAGTCAGGGCCCCTGCCTGCTGTTAGGGAGTCAGGTGTCAGCTTGTTTTATTATGACGAACTTTAAATCGTTATCATGGGAATAAGTACAGGAGTTAAAGAGAATGTAATTAACTACCATTGACCCTGCCTCCGTGTTTGTCAGTCCTTGCCAGTTCTATTTCTTCGCCATTGCTCCTCCAGCTGATTTTTCTGTGGTGTTTTAAGGCAAACACCAGAGACCTTGTTAGCTCATCCGTGATCAGTCGGGGTCTGCAGCCCTGCCGCGGGGGACCCCTGCTGGGGCGGGCTTTCATGCTTGGCGGCGGTGGCCTTTGCAGGTGCTGGGCGGCATTTGGGTCCGTGTGATAGACATGTAATTAACATGCACTTAGTGACTGTGCCGTGGAGCCCCACGGGGGCTCTCCCGTGTCCACGGTCCGGGCCCCTCCAGCCAGGGTGGGGGCTGCCCAACCTGCCCACCTCCAGGGGCCAGGCGTGTCACCCGAGTGGCATGGAGGGGCGGCCACAGGAAGCCTGTTCCCCAGTGTGGACCCTCTGGTTCTGTGGAGAGCACTGCGGGCTGGTTGACGGAGGGCGGTGGTGCTTACAGTCGCCGTGTGGGATTCGAGAAGGCCAAGGCTCGAGGCGCCAGCTGCTGTGGCTGCACGGCGCTACAGTTGGGGGCGGCTGCTCTGTGTCCACGCGAGACCAGAGCTTCCTCTGATTTCTCTGCAGCATTAACTTCAATCCGGACGCTTCCCTCATCTGCGTGTCCAGTGACCACGGCACAGTGCACATTTTTGCTGCCGAAGATCCAAAAAGGAATAAACAGTCCAGGTAGGTTTCCCAGAGTTGAGAGGATGAGCCCCTCATTCAGGCACATTGGGTGGGAAGTGCAGTCGCTCACTTGTGGGACAGTCCGGGCCCGGTGGACCCTCGCACAGCACAGGACTGACGTCCACGGGCCCTTCTGTATGTGTTCCGGTGTAGTGCTGTGAATGGGTTTTTCTCTTCCTTAGGGTTTGTCCTCTAGCTTTCTTGTAAGAATACGGGATGGGCGGTACCTAGAACGTACAGGAGAGGCGTGAATGACCATATGTCTGGGGTCAGGAGTTAGACACCGAATTTCGGCTGCAGGGGTTGGCGTCCCTCACCCGCTCACTGTTTGGGGTCCTCAGTATCTGATGCGAAAATGGGCGTCGTTCCCGGCCTCACCTGTGCCTCCTTACCCGGGGTCCGATTAGGGTCCAGTCACCTTTCCTGGGATTTAGGACTTGCACCTGAACCCCAGTGCCTGTCCTCACGTTTGCCGTGTTGAGCAAATTAATTTAGTCACAGTAGAAACCTGTGTCCTTTCTGATGCTGGTGCTTTCCGGGGTCACCATAAAGCCATTTGTAAGCACTTTGGTTTTTTTCATGTGAGAAGTAAAATTGAAAGGAAAACTAGAATTTAAAGTATCTGGACTCAGGCCATATGAAAGAGAGCCGTTCCTTTCACCTCGATGATGGAGACGTAACTGCCTTTTCTCTCCCCCCTCGCCCTCCTAGTCTGGCCTCAGCCAGTTTCCTTCCAAAGTACTTCAGTTCCAAGTGGAGTTTTTCCAAGTTTCAGGTTCCCTCAGGCTCTCCGTGCATCTGTGCCTTTGGAACAGAGCCAAATGCCGTCATTGGTAAGTGGTCCTGCGCCGGCCGCCCCGTGCTCGCTCTGCGGGGGGCACAGCCGCGTGGGCCCACGCCAGCCCCCTGCCCACCCTCCGGGGTTTCCCGGGAAGTCGGGGGGGGCAGGTCAGGTGGTGGTTGATGACCAGATACCTCCACAGCTCAGTCGAACACAGGCTCCACTCCAGAACAGTCGGGGTTCCTGGCCGCGCGCGTGCTCAGGAATGGGGGGGCCCTTGTCCCCCACATTCGCTCTGGATCGCCGCCCAGAGCAAGGCCGTTTAGAGTTGAGCTCAGTGAGGTCTGCTTGTTGTTAACGTTGAGGGGAGAAACTGCGTGAGTAAAACGGTCTCCTTCTGTCTCAGCGATCTGTGCAGACGGCAGCTACTACAAATTCCTCTTCAACCCCAAGGGGGAGTGCATCCGGGACGTCTACGCGCAGTTTCTAGAAATGACCGATGACAAGCTGTGAGTCCACCGGGAGCCCAACCCGCACCCGCGGCCGGCCGCCCCCGAAGCGCCGAGTGTGCCCTTCAGACCCCTGGGCTGATGCCGGCGCCCTTGGGCCCTCGTGGGCCAGCGGCCGGGGGACTGCCCAGGGCCCTTGGTCTTGAAGCCATTCTGCGGTTGTCTCTTTTCCTGAGCAGGGCTTCCCATTTCCAGAATTAAAGAACGAATCGTCATCAAGGCAGCGCAGACACTCAGTGGCTCTGAGCCGCCCGGGCCCGCCTGCTGGCCCGCGACCCGTAGTTGAGCTGCGACGCTAGCTTCCGTGCTTCCCCTGCGCCCGCCCGCCTGCGCCCCCCGTGCGCTTGGGGGCGCCCTGCACACGTAGGGGCTGGGCTCACAAAAGGATGGACCGATGGAGATTTGTTTTGGCAACAGATTCCGTCATTTTTACTGAGTCTGGGATGAGGAAATGAACAGATGTGTCCCTGTGAGTTCTTACGTTACCACCAGGTTTTTAAATAGAACAATAATACCAGCAGCTTGCCTTAGAAAAGGAGAAAGGAATTCCTCCTCCCCTCTGAAGATGAAGCCGAGAGAGGCAGCCGTGTTAGCACAGGGTGGGCGTCTCCCCGCGAGCTGGCGTCCTGGCCTTGGCCGTGCCTGTGTGTCTGTCGGAGCTGTTGGCGTCGAGGCCCAGGCTGGGCGCCCGCGGCGGGCAGAGCGCTTTGTGGGCCCTGCGGGCCTCCTGCGTTTCCCCGTGTGTGCAGGGAGCGGAGGACCGACGCAGGCCACCAGGATCGTCCCCGAGGAAAGCGTCACTTAATTTAGAAGTTGTGGGGGGAGCGGTCGGGCGCCGCGGCAGCGCGGGCCTGACGTCTGTGGGCCGGAGCGGGAGCGCCCACCGCGGCCCAGCGTGGGTCGGAGCAGTTTCCGCCAGCATTCTGAGAAGGAAAGGCTCGATGCCGTTGTCTAACATTTGGTGACTAAAACAGGTTATGGGCTCTATATCGTTAGTACTCCCAGAAGTGTGTATTTCATTTTCTTCAGTTCCCTCTAAAGAACCCTAATTGTACGGTTTTGGTTTCAGGTTGCAAACATTGAAAGTCTGCGGCAGCAGGTGCCGCTTCTCTTACTGTCGTGTAATCAACTGACTTTGTACGTGGATTTCAGTGTAAAGTATGCATGTTCCTTTTGTGTGTATTTAATCATGAAGTTTAATTTTGCACTTATTTGTAATGTTTCTTTTAAATAAAAGTGACTAATTTTGTTGTACTCTGTATCCGTCAAGGGAAGAGGGTTGTTATCTTACAGAACCAAGCCCTAGTTTTCGAATCTGCCGGCCCCAGGGCCGCAGGCTCCCCTGCCGTGAGGGCCGCGGCCCGGCGTTGGCCTCCCTGCCTGCGAGCGGGGCCGAGGTGAAGAGCGTCGTGTTCCGTAGCGGTGTGTACGGTCCGGGGGGCAAGCTGTGCCCGCTGTCGCGGTAGCAAACAGGACTCCCTCTGGGGGAGGCGCCCGGTCCGCGTTGGGGTGACTCCACTAACACGCCAGCCCCGACTGCGTGCAGAGGCTCGGAGGGTCCTTTGCATTTGTACCGTTACTAGTTCCTGATCTCCCCGGTAGCGTCCCTCCGCTGTGTCCAGCTGCACGTGAGGGTAGGAGGCATGCGTGTAAGAAAGCCCAGCGGCTCCGTCGCTGCGCAGACAGGGGCCGCCCCGGAAAGTTCTGGCACGCGCTGGGAGAGTCCAGTGTGAGCGCGGGATCCTGGCTGCGCCACGCCGGGCACAACCTTGTCTCCTTCACAGAATCACTAAGTCAGGACTTCCCGGGCCACCTGCGAGGGGCCCTGGTGTGTGCCCTGGAGTGTCCCCCTGGGCTGGCGAAGGCCCCCCCTGTCGTCTGGGGCGAACCCCACGCAGCGAGTCCCGGGCCTGGAAGGCTGAGGTGGTCAGACAGCGGGCACCCACCCAGGCCCGTGCCACCCCCCTGGGGAGGTGTGGGGAGGAGCAGTGTCCCCACACGTGGCGCTGTCCGGCGAACCTTCTGAGGGCGCGCGTAGGGCAGAGCCGAGCACTGTTCTTCGAAACAATCACCATCGATTCTAAGCTCTGTGTAGAGAGGGGGCGTTGCTGGAAGCCGGGACCGCCGCCTCCTGTCGTCTCCTCACGTGGCCGAGTCCTGGTGGCCCCAAGCACGGGCATCGGAGGGACACAGACATACACGTTCTCCCTCCAGGGGCCCCCACTTGGGGCTGAGCTGGGCTGCAGGCGTCACTGTCAACAGCCAGTCGCCGCCTGGGTGGCACCGCCCACGAGGCTGCCCTGTCTTCTGCTGCTTCTCTCGCAGACGGGGAGGCTTCCTCCGGCCCTTCTCGCCTGCCCTTCCTTCCACGCCACGGAGGCGGGGACAGTCGCCGGAGCACCCTGCGGCCTCGTCACCCCCCAGGGTTGGCTGTTCCCCTCGTCGGCGCGTCCTCGAAGCCCTTGGCCCGCTCGGCCTGCAGGTAACGGCGGGGTGCCAGGAGCCCGCTGCCAGCTCTGCCACCAGACGCCCCGGCCCTCTGCCGCTCCCGTGACCAGACGTCTTTACCAGGCTTCTAGATGCCAGGCGTGGTTTCGTGAGACGGGCCCCTGACCTCCCTTCTGTTCTTTCGGTAACAGGCGTCGGGGCGACGACAACACTTTGGGAGCTTGGACCAAAATTCTGATCCTCGAAATGGGTCAGAGGATGCTTCCAGTGGAAGTTCACAAAGTCGTAAAGTGGGAAAGAACAGCTGGGAGAGTGCAGTCGGCGCGCAGCTGCCCCGAGCTGCCGCCCCTGGAAAGTCTCTGCCCCCGGGACGAGGGGCTCCCTTCCAGCAGCATCCCAGCGACTGTTCCCAAACAGCTTTAAAGCTCGTGGACAGGCCGGGCCGTATTTCAGTTGCTTGAAGTTGCTAATTTGTATTTTTTGCTTTTACAAACCTTTAGGAAACAGTAATCCTCGTGCACACGTTTGCACGCTTGTCAGATACATCTCCCGCCCTCCCTGCCGTGATTCTGTCGGTGTCCCTGCCCAGCACTGGCCGCCTCAGCCTCACCAGGACCGGGCTCCGAGCACAGTCGCTGTCATCGTTGATGGAGAGAAAAGGTCTCCAGTCTCGGCAGGTGGAACATTTTGGAACACTTTCGCTGCCCATGTGCATTTAGCCTGTAAACGGCTTATTCAGGTCTTTCCCTGTTTCTCTATTGGTGTGTTTTTTCTGTTTTGTTTGGAGGGACTTTTTCCGTAACTACCCCCTGAACTTTTTTCTACTCGGTGTTTATTTCAGTTTGCGGCTTCTGCTCAGCTGTGTCTGTACCTTGTGTATTTATGGTTTCTGCTATTGCCTGTGATTAAAAAGAGCGGCACTGCTCTCTGGGCACGGGACGTGGGCTTTGTTTGCCCAGCTCACTCCCTGAAAGAGGGTCTTGTCTGTGCGGCCCTCGCGCCGCTCACACCTCGGGCGGCCCTGACCCCGGCGTGCCTCTCCGCATCCTCGTCTCATGAGGTTAGCTTTCGAGCACTCTTAAAAGCGTTCTGCTTTGGAAGAAAAATCATGCAGTTGCCTTATGGTAGTGCCACGTATCGGTGGGTCCATCGCCTGGGAGCACTGCTGCCCGACCACCAGACTCCTGGTTCTGCAGCTCCGCTCAGCCGAAGCATTTTCTTTTTCCAGATGGACTTTAAAGTATCTGGAACGATAGCCTAAAATAAAAGCATTTCGGTGGCATCACGATTCTCGAGTGCTGAGGGACAGGACGTGTCAGGATTTAATCAGTATTTTCTCTCCAACCCTGATGCACTAACATCTCGTACCCGCGGCCTCATGAATGCGCTCACGTTCATACTGGATTATTTGTAAATGGCAGTGAACTGTGCAGCTTGCACGGGAAGAAGCTCAGATTTTCTTGTGTCCTTCCTGTGTTCTCTTTGGTTTCAAAATGATAACTACTTTACAAAATTATAACTTGGCAAACGGTATTTTTTTAATTAACACAGAGCGTATCATTAGTCTCAGAGACAGAGGTCAGTGATTTCATCAGTTGTGTACGACACCCAGTGCTCATTACATCCCGTGCCCTCCTTAGTGCCCGTCCCCCGACGACCCCGTCCCCCGACCCCCTCCCCTCCAGCAACCTTCGGTTTGTTTCCTACGGCTAAGGGTCTCTTATGGCTTGTCTCCCCCTCTGATTTCGTCTTTGGGAAACGTATCTCTACAAGGTGGTTTTTGTATTTATCATGCATGGGGCCTATTGGTTTCTTGAATTGGTAAATTTATGAGAATCCAATTTGTGAGAATTTCAGCCATTGTTTCCTCAAATAATTCTGCTGTTGTCTCTCCTTTTGGGAGTCAGGTACACATCTGTTACAGCTTTTCTTTGTCCCACTCACTGGTCATTAGGCCTGTTCATATATTGTTTAGTTTTTCTTTTTTTTTCTAATAGGGTAATTTTAATTTATCATTGACTGTCACTACTAATGACCTATCGCTGCCCATTCGCCTTTAAAGCCTGTAACTGTGTCTTTATTTCAGATGTGTTTGTTCTAAAACTAGTTTCTGATTCTTAGCAAACCTGATTTGCTCATTTGAGCATTGTTTTCCTTACACCCTTGTCCATATTTATAGCGCACATGCCGACATCCTTTGTGATTCTATCGTGTTTTTTTATTTTATTCTGAGGAGGAGTCCCATTCATGTGTCTTGTGTGTCTAGCACTATGGTTGTGCTGTAGGCATCACAAGTGGTGCGCCACAGAGACCATACATTTCTCTGAGGAATACGGGTTTTTGTTCTTGTTTGAAGAATTTAATCATGCCGAAACCTGACGCTCAGCGCCCCCGCTGGCGGGGCGGAGGGGGCAGGGAGCCCCGAGGCACCCACCGGGATTCACAGCACGGGCAGTGGGTGTGCAGTTTTGTCAAGTGGCCTTTCTGCATCTATTCAAGTGATCATGTTTCTCTTCTATTCTGGTTATGTGAATCCCGTTGATTTCCAAACCAAGTTTGCAATCCTGAGATAAACCCCGCTCAACTTGGTCACGGTGTGTTATCCCCAGTGTTGTTCAGTTACTACGTAGTTACTGCCGGATTCAGCTTGATCGTATTTAAAGATTTATTGTGTGTGCAACGTGCGCTCATATGTAACTTAATTTTTATGACGTTGTCCTTGCCACATTTTGCTATTGCGGATTTCAGGCCATTTTGTGGGTTGGGCATTAATTTTAAAACCATTTGCCTTACCCAGCGGCCTCTGAAACCTAGGTGCACACTGGATTCTAGCCCCGCGCGTGCCTGCGGGGGGGCAACAGCTGCCGAAGGGGGTGTTCCGAGCGCTCCGCCCAGGACGAGGCCCGCCACTTCGGCCCCGCCGCGGCTCTGGCCGGGCCTGCACACACCCGGCCGCTGCCCTTCTGGCATCAGGATCTTTGTGCCGGGGAGCTTCCGTCTTCCGGGGCGCACGAGCCGATGAGACGGATGCTCTCCGAGCCTCTCACGCGCAGGGGGAGGCAAGGACGGTCCAGTGTTTGGCCGGATGCCACGGAAGCTGGTGTCTCCGTGACCTTCAGAGCAGACACGTGACTCCAGAAGATCCCAGTATTTCCTACCTGCTGGCGTGTCCAGCTGTCCACTTTGGTGCTGACCGTGCCCTGTCCTTTCCGAACCCGCTGGGTATGCCCCTGAGACGGCTCCGTCCCAGTGGGTGGGAGCTCGCCACCACTCGGAGCCCAGGAGGGTCTAGGCCACCTTACCCTGTGAGCAGGACGAAGAGCCGCCAAGTAGACCAACTCATTTATTTGAATATAAGAGTGTATAAGATACCTGTTCTCACAGTCGAGACCACAAATGAGTCACTGGTCTAGGAATAGAACCGTCCGCCCTTACTCCACGTCAGAGTCAGTTTCTGGGCGCCCGGGCGGCTCAGTCGGTGAAGCGTCTGCCTCTGGCTCAGGTCATGATCTCAGAGTTGTGGGATCGAGCCCCACGTTGGGCTCCCTGCTCAGTGGGGTCTGCTGCTCCCCCTGCTTGCGCTCTCGCGCTCTCCCGGTCAAATGAATAAGATCTTTAAGAAAATCACTGCTTCCTGTTAAACACGGTGCTGTCCTTTGAAGGTCAGTACGCATATCCCAGAGGACAGCCCTCAAGGAGCCGGGCACCTGGAGGCCGAAGTCTGCCGGCAGCCCCGCGGCCGCACAGAGAGCACTTCGTCACACCCCCAGACGGTCGGGACCGTGACTCAGGAGGACATCAGGCAGCCCCCAGTGTGCTCTGGGGGGTGGGCCGAGGTGGGGAAAGCTCCAGCGAAATTGCAGCCATGCTGGCGTCCGCAGAACAAGGTTCCTCTGGAACCGCAGCCACGGCTGTGCGGGAACTGAGACGCAGCTGCCCCCCGGAGGGCCCCTTTCCGCGATGATGGCAGTCTGGGTGCATCTGAGTCCTAGCGCCGCGGCCACCGGTGCCTGGCGCTCGGGGGCCACGCCTGGCAGGGAGGAGCCTCCCCCAGGCGTGTGTCCGCCCCGGAAACCGGAGGCTGGGGTCTCCAGGGGCCCCGGATGGCGCACGGCCGTCCGCAGAGGAAGCCAGAGCAGCAGCGCCCGCTGGGACGGGTCCCCGCCAGCCTCTGGCTCAGTGCGGAAATCGCATTCTACCCCACCTTCTTCCCGGTGAAACTTTTATTTTTCTAGTTTTGGTAAACTAGGCAAAATACACATAAAATGGACCATTTTGACCATTTTTAAGAGCACAATTTATGGCTTTAAGTGCATTCACACTGTCACGTGGCCGTCACCTCCACCTAGAGCGTGTTTCACCCCCGAGAACAGAGGCTTCGTGCCCGCGCGCCGTCCCCGCCGCTCCCTCCCCGGCCCCGTGGACTCGGTGCTGTGGGTATATCCGAGAAGGAATTGCCACGTGTGACCTTGGGTCCGTGGCTTTCTCTCAGTGAGGGGTTTCCGAGTTCATACACGTTGTAAACACTTTTTACCGCAGATCTCCGGGGAAAGGAGGGGCGGAGGGAAGAGCCCGCGTGGAGGGAGCGACTGGCCGCGGAGGCCGCAGCGCCGCCCCCGGGACCCACGCCTGCTCAGGGGCCAGCACCTTGGGGGCTCGCCGTTCCGTGCGCTCACACGTGTGGCCGCCTGCGCGTTTGGGCCGTGCACCGGCATGTGAGTTTTGACGGACGCCACCCCCACTCACCCGCAGAGGCCCTGCCTCGTACTCTCCCCTCCCACCCCTTGCGCCCCCCCCAGTGCCCCCGGCGGCCAGGCACCCCCCGGCTAACTCTCTGGACCCCGGACTTCTTTGGAGCCTCTTGTGGCTGCTGTGACAAATGGCCACAACTAGAGGGACTTCAGAGTGAATCTTGGACAGTTTTGGGGTCTGGACGTCTGGACAGGTGTCAGCGGGGCCGACGGTCGTTGGCCAGGAGGGGCCGGGGCCGCTGTGGTCATACAGCTGTGTCCCCCGCGTGCCAGCTGCCCTCCTCTGACGAGGGGGCCCGCGTCTCAGCGGCAGAGCCCCTGCCTGCAAGGGGGGGCCACAGGTCCAGGTGGGCAGGGCTTCGGCGTGTCTGGGGGGACACGGGGCTCAGCCGTCCGAGGCGGCCTCGTCCAGCTCGCGCCCCTGCCGTGTGTCTGGCAGTTCCGTTCCCTTGGCTGGGAGACGGTCGGTCGCTCGCGCTCCGGTCAGGAGCCTCTGTTTCCAGATCGTCAGTGACGCTGCTGCGAAGGTTCGGGCAGAGGTTCTGGGGGAGCATGGTTTTCGTTTCCTTAGGCTGGGTCATCCGGGCGGAGGCGGTGGGGTCACGAGGGTCCCCCTGCTGCTCTGCGGGCCACGCGGAGAAGCTTTCTGCTGCCACGTTTGGTGGGATGCGTCAGTGACGTCACGTGGGCCTCACGTCGTCTGTGTCGTGACTGAGGCGAAACCCCCACCACAGGGTGGACAAGTCGGCGGCCACCAATGGTCTCTGCTTTCAGGATCGCCTCACACCCACCCAGAGCTCCCTGCCATCCCCATCTCCCCGCCTCCGGGGCGCCCCCGGTCCGCCCCCTCGAGGGGGACCTGAGACTGAGCGCGTGGTGGGGTTGCTCGTTTGCTCAGCGGCCGTCCGAGGCGTTCCAGAAGGCGCCGCCGCGAGCGCTCCCGCACACGCGTCTCCTCCGGCCGGGGTTCCGGGGTGATTCTGCGCTCACCTGTCTGAGGAGCCGCCGCACCGCCTCACGTCCCCGCCAGCGCGCCCTGGGGTCCGCGTTTCTCCGCGGACGCGCCGGCACTGCGTGTTTTCCGTTTCTTACCTGAAAGCCGTCCTCGTGCCGGTGAAGTGGTTCGCATTCCCTTAATGACCAGCGACGCGGAGCATCTTTCCACGTGCTCGTGCTCGTTTGTGTACCTTCGAAGAAACTTCTGTCGTCCTCTGCACAGTTTTCTTTATTGTGGTAAAATAGACATAACAAAACTTACCATTTTAACCATTTTTGTGTTCCGGTCAGTGACATTAAGTCCGTTCGCAATTCCTGCTGCAGTGGCCCCCGCCTCCGCCCGCCTCGGGGATTCCGCACTGTCACAAACTACGGCTGTGCCCGCTAAGCAGAAAGCCCCGTCCCTGCCGCCCCTCAGCCCCCGGTAGCCCGCCGCCCCTGCCGTCTGGGGGGTCCGCCTGCTCCCAGGACCTCACGTGAGGAGTCACACAGTATTCGTGCTTTCGTGTCCACTTGCTCAGTGCGTCCCCAAGGTCGGTCCCTGTCGTAGCAGGTGGCAGGACTGCGTCCGTGCATTTTTAAATCGGGTTGACTTCCTGCAGCATTTTCAGAATGCTTAATATTCTGAATTCTAGACCTTTATCAGATACATGATTTGTAAGTATCTTCTTCCATTCTGTAGGTTTTTTACATTCTTGATAATTTTTTTTTTTTTTTAAGATTTTATTCATTTTTTTATTTGAGAGGGAGAGAGAGAGCACAAGCAGGCGGGCCAGTAAGGAGAGGGAGAGGAGAGAAGCAGACTGCCTGCTCCAGAATTTCTATTTGGTTCCTTTTTATAATTTCTCTTTTTTGGTTTTCCTACTTGTTCCTACACTGTTCTGATTTCTTTTAGTTCTTTGTCAATGATTTCCATCAGCTCTTTGAGCATATTTAAGACAATGAGTTTAAAGTCTTTTGTCCAGGGGCGCCTGGGTGGCTCAGTTGGTTGAGCCTCTGCCTTCAGCTCAGGTCATGATCCTAGGGTCCTGGGATCGAGCCCCACATCAGGCTCCCTGGTTGGCGGGGAGTCTGCTTCTCCCTCTCCCTCTGCTGCTCCCCCTGCTTGTGCTCTCTCTTTCTGTCAAATAAATAAATAAAATCTTTAGAAAAAAATAAAATCTTTTCAAAGTCTAGTAAGTCCAGTTTCTGGGCTTCCTCACAGATGGTCTGTCCGTTTTTGCTGCTGCGAGTGCCCCACAGTTTACCGTTCCTTTCTGTGCTTTGTACTGTTTTGTTGGCAGCCGCTCGTGGCGAATACTGCAGCGTGGTGGCGCTGGAGATCAGGCGCTCTCCGCTCCCCGGGACTGCTGCTGCTGGACGAAGGCTGTAGGCATCCATTTGCTTGATGACTTTTCCAAACTTTTTGCAAAGAATGTATTTCTCGTCTTGTGTGGTCACTGAAGTCTCTTCCTTTAGCTTGTGTTCAGCTGATGTTTCGTCAGAGATTTCCTTAAATTCCCGGATCCAATTTTTACATTTATTTTAGAGAGTGAAAGAATGCGCACAGTGAGAAGGACAGAGGGAGAAAGAATTTCAAGCAGAGTCCACGCTGAGCACGGCGCCTGATGTGGGGTTTGATCTCACGACCCTGAGATCACGACCTCATACTATTCCAGAGGTCGCTGGGTGGCTTAGTCGGTTAAGTGCTGGACTCTTGATCTCAGCTGAAGTCTTAGTCTCAGGGTCGTGAGTCCAAGCCCTGCATTGGGCTCCACGCTGGGCATGAGCCTACTTAAAAAATAAAACGCTGTTTCAGCTCCATTTCACAAATTTGATGTATTTTCATTTTCATTATTACAAATTCTTTTTAAATTTTTTAATTTTCTAGTTCCCCTTGAGACTTCCTCTTTGCATCATGGGTTATTCCAAAATATGTTTTCTAATTTCCAAACATTTAAGGTTTTAAAACTTGTCTTTGCTATTGATTTCTAGTTTATTTACCTGTCAGAGAACATATAGTACATGATTTTAATTCTTTCAGGCTCACAGTGTTTGTTCTGTATTGGTGGCTTGTCCCAGGCACGCTTGGAAGAAAGCCACTGGGTGGGGCACCGTTGGCGACCACGAGACCACGGTGGCTGCTGCTGCTCAGAGATTCTGCATCCTTGCTGACTTTCTACTTGTTTTATTGATTGCCTGGAGATAAGTGTTGATGTATCTTATTATTTTTTTGAGAGAGAGTGCATGAATGGCATGGGGAGGTGGGCAGAGGGAGAGGGAGAGAGAGAATCTTAAGTGTTCCATGCTCATTGCAGAAGCCCACTTGGGATTCAATCTCATGACCCTGACAACACCTGAGCCGAAATCAAGAGTCAGATGCTTAACCGACTGAGCCACCCAGGCTCCCCTTTTCGGTTCAGTTTTTAAGCAATCTCTACACCTAGCATGGGCCTGAACTCACGACCCTGAGATAAAGAGTTGCACGCCCTCCTGATGGAGCCAGGTGGGCACTCCAGTGTTGATGTATCTAAATGTGATAGGGACTTTTTTTGTTTGTTCTTTTGGATTTGCTCCATTTATTTTATGTTGTCTTAGAGAGCTGGCCCCTTTAACACCCTTCTTTATCTGTGCTAACTTTCCTGGTTTCTTTCTTTTGATCAGTGTTAGCATGGTATCCTTTTCTCCAACCTTTTCTTTTAATCTGTGTGTATCTTTGAGTTTAAAGTGGGTTTCTTACAGATAAATACAGTAGGGTCTTGTTTTTTGATCCACTTTGACAATCTATCTTTTACTTTACACTTAAACCAATGATGTTCAAAGTGATTACGGATACACTTGGATTAATACTCACTTCAGTCGTTACTGTTTTGTGTGTTGCCCTCCTTCTTTGAAAATGATATGCCTGGGTATAGGGTTTTTTTTGTTTGTCTGTTTTTTCTTTTTGGCATTTATCCTGCTTGTTCCCTGAGCTTCTGGACCTGTGGTTTCATATCTGACATTAATTTGGGAGAAATTCTCCATCATCATAGTTTCAAATATTTCCTCTGTTCCTTTGAAGAGCTCAGAATTCCTTCCGGTGTCCCCCCCCCCCCCCCCCCGCCCCAAGTACACACCTGTTACGTACTCGTCCCGTGGCCCTTGGATATTCTCTGGTTTGTTTTTTTTCAGTCTTTGTTTTCTTTTCAGTTTTGGAAGCTTCTACTGATAATTCCTGAAGTGCAGAGACTCTTTCCTTAGCTGTGTCCAGTCTACTGATCAGCCCATCAGACACTCATTTGTGTCGCGACGTTGCGTTTCTGATCCCCAACCTTTCTTTCTAGTTCTTGGTTAGGATTCCCGTCTCTGCACACGGTGCCCGTCCGCCCTTGCATGCTGTCCTCTCCGCCAGAGTCCCTGGCGCCGTCACGGCCACGGCCGTTTATGTCCCCTGCCCTGTTGCCTCCGAGGCAGCTCTCTCTCCGAACTGCGCCTTCCCTTTTAGTTATGACTTGTTTTTTCTTGGCAGCGGGCGCTGCCGTGCCGTGGAAAGGCTCTGCTGCGGGGAGGCCTTTTGGGGGGCAGCTGGGGGGAGCGCGGCCCGTCCTGGCGGCCAGGCTCGAGTCTCCGCTGAGCCCGCGGCTCTGCGCTGTCAGCTGTCCGGGGCTTCTCGGCTCCCTCCGCGGCTCAGGCGGGGCTGAAGGCCACCGCGGGCCGGACCTGGGTGCTTCCCTTCCCCCAAGGCGGTCGGGCTGCTGACCCTCTCGCGGCTTGGGCCCCCGTTAGCGGGTTTTCCCTGAGGGCCTGTTCCGAAGCTGCTTCGCTGGATCTCGGACGACTTTCCTCGCTCCCCCTGCTGCTGCTTCAGTATTTCCTCTGGGCCACCGGCTGAGCTCCTGCAGGGGAGGCCCCCCGGTGCACACGGCCTCCCGCAGCGCGTCCGGCCCGGGGGAGGCTGGCCTGGCGCAGCGCCGGGCCCCTGCCTCGGCCGGCGGCTCCGCGGTCTGGGGGAGGCTCCCGCGGCCTCCCGGCTCCGGCGGGTCCCGGAAAGGCTCTTGCTTTTTCGGAGCCCTCAGCGGTTCACTTGTTAGGACAGAGTGGCAGCTTCAGGCTCCTGGCACGTGGAAAGTAAAACCGAAGTCCTTGCTTCCTTTACTTTGAGGCCCCTGTTCGGTGCTTAAACCCTTAGGGACGTTCGGTGTGTCTCGGTGGGTCGACGCTCCAGCATGATGCGGTGTCCTCGCTGGGACCTGGCGGTGTCCCGTCCGCCGAGGTCGGCTCCGCCTGATGTTAGCAGCCGCTCCAACGTCGTTTCGATGTGTTCGCATAACACAGCTTTCCCGTCCTTTTACTTTTAACCTGTCCGTATCATTTAAAGTAAGTGGGGCTTTATTTTTGATCCAGTCTGACAATCTCTTTTTTAATTAACAAATTTATTATGCAGTCGAGTGGACACACAACGTTTAATGTTGCCGGTGTGCGACACGGCGGCTCGGCGACTCTGTGCGTCGCTCACGCCCACCTCGTGAAGCATAGCTGCCGACGATGCGCCCTGTGCTCTGCTCTGGTCCGCGTGACTTAGTGTCTCACTGGCAGTTTGCACCCCCGAGTCCCCTTCACCTGGCTCACCCATCCCCCACCCCTGCGGGCAGCACCAGTTTGTTCTCTGTATTTCTGGGTCTGCTTCGTTCCCTTGTCTTCTTTTTTAGATTCCATATCCGAGTGAAATCATAGGGTGTTTATCTTTCCCTGTCTTATTTCATGTAACCTGATACCCTCTAGGGCCATCCGTGTTGTCGCCAATGGCAAGATCTCCCCCTTCTTTCTGGCCGAGCAGTACTCCGTGGTAGCTGCGCGCCCCACGTCTTTATCCGGCCGTCGGTCGATGGGCGCTCGGGCCGCTCCCGCAGCTCGGCCGCTGCGATACTGCAGTGAACGTAAGGGTACACGCGCCGTCTCAAGTCACTATGTTTGTTTTCTTTGGGTAAATGACCAGTAGTGGGATAACTGGATCATATGGTAATTTCTCTATTTTTAATCTTTTGAGGAGCATCCATACTGTTTCCACAGAGGTCGCGCCACTCTACCTTCCCGCCAGCAGTGCAGGAAAGTTCCCTTCTCTCCACATCCTCACCGACACCGGTTACTCCTTGTCTTTTTGACACTAGCCGTTCTGACAGGTGCGAGGCGAGCTCTCGCTGTGGTTTCGAGTTGCGTTTCCCTGACCGTCGGTGAGGAGCATCTTACTGGGGAAGGATCGTCGGAAGAAATGCGGGCCTGGACGAGGGGCCCCGCCCTACCGAGGCAACCACTGTTACAAGGGGTTTGCACCGCCCGGAAGGAGCCCGCCACCCTTTCCCGCTTGAATGGACAAAAACCTGCTGGGGTGACAGGCACGGGGAGGGTTACTCAGATGCACACAGCCCTGTCAGCAGACTTCGAAACTCCAGTGGCAGCCGCCTCGGGTCCCCTCCCTCTCTGGGAGCGGTGTACTACCACTCAGTAAACTTGGCTTTGCTGCCCTCCACTCTTCGCCTGGCCTGGCTGTTCATTCTTCGAAGCCGCGTGACCGGTTCCACATGCGCCGAAGGAAAAGAAATCCTGTAACATTTCCATGTGTCGGTTGGCCATCTGTGTCGTCTTTGGAGAAATGTCTATTCAGGTTCTCCGCCCACATTTTAATCCTATTATTTTTTGGTGTCAGATTGTGTAAGTTCTTTCTGTGTTTTGGATGCTCTTTTTCAGATGTATCGTATTGTTTGCAACCCTCATTCAGTAGGTTGCCTTTTTGTTTGTTGATGGTTTGCTTTGCTTTCCAGACTTTTATTTTGGTGTGACTCCCACAAGTTTATTTTTGTTTTTTGTTTTTGGGTTTTGTTTTTTTTTTTAAGATTTTTATTTATTTGACAGAGAGTAAGAGATCACAAGTAGGCAGAGAGGCAGGCAGAGGGAGAGGGGGAAGCAGGCTCCCCGCTGAGCAGAGAGCCCAATGTGGGGCTCGATCCCAGGACCCTGCGATCATGACCTGAGCCGAAGGCAGAGGCTTTAACCTGCTGAGCCACCCAGGCGCCTTTTTTTTTTTTTTTTTAAAGATTTTATTTATTTATTTGACAGAGAGGAGAGAGATCACAAGTAGGCACAGAGGCAGGCAGGGGTTGGGGGGAAGCAGGCTCCCCGCCGAGCAGAGAGCCCGCTTCGGGGCTCGATCCCAGGACCCTGAGATCATGACCTGAGCCGAAGGCAGAGGCTTTAACCCGCTGAGCCACCCAGGCGCCCCATTTTTGTTTTTCTTGCCTGAGGAGACACTCATAAATATGTTGCTGTGGCTGACGTCCAAGGAGTTTACTGCCTGTTTTCTTCCAGTTTTATGGTTTCAGATTTCACATTTAAGTCTTCAGTCCTTTTTATTTTTTCTGTGTAGTACAAGAAAGTGGTCCAGTTTTCCCAACACCATTTGTTGTCTTTTCCCCATTGTATATTTTTGCCCCTTTTAACTGGGTTTATTTCTGGGCGCTCTGTTCTGTTCCATTGATCTATGTGCCTATTTTTGTGCCAGGACTGTACTCTTACTACAGCTTTGTAGACGATCTTGAAATCTGCGATCGTGATGCCACCAGCTTTGTTGTTCTTTCTCAAGATTGCTTTGGCTATTTGTGGGCTTCTGTTGTACAACTTTTAGGACTTTGTTCTAGTTCTGTGAAAAATGCTATTTGTGTTTTGATAGGGATTGCACTAAATCTGTAGATTGCTTTGGACAGTAGTATAGATATTTTAACAATATTGGTTCTACCAACCATGAGCATGGAATATCTTTCCACTTATTTGTGTGTCATCTTCACTTTCCTTCATCAGTGTTTTACAGTTTTCAGAGTACAGGTCTTTCACCTCCTTGGTTAAAATTTAATATTCCTAGGTTTTTTATTTTTTACTTTTTTTTTTTTTTAAGATTTTTATTTATTTAAGAGAGCAAGCACAAGCAAGGGGAGTGGCAGGCAGAGGGAGAGGGAGAAGCAGACTCCCTGCTGAGTGGGGAGCCCTATGTGGGTCTTGATCCTAGGACCCCCTGAGATCATGACCTGAGCTGAAGTCAGACACTTAAACCGAGTGAGCCACACAGGTGCCCTGGTATTTTATTCTTTTTGATGCATTTGAAAATGAGACTTTTTAAAATTTCCCTTTTTTTTTTTTTTTAAGATTTTATTTATTTATTTGACAGAGAGAGATCACAAGTAGGCAGAGAGGCAGGCAGGGGGAGAGGGGGAAGCAGGCTCCCGGCTCAATCCCAGGACCCCGAGATCATGACCCGAGCCAAAGGCAGGGGCGCCCCATGACTTTTTGAAATTTCTGACAGTCTCTTTTAATTGGCATGTTAAGGGTGTTTATATTTAATGTAATTATTGATGATTCTGCCATATTTTTTGCTTAATTTTTTTCTTTGGTTTTATGTTCCCTGCCTCTTTTTGAATTATTTGAAACATTTTTGGCATTCCATTTACCTTTTAGCTTTTTGTTAGATATTATTAGCGATTGCACTACTGATCACAATATTCAAAGTAGCTTTTCAGTCTCCTACAGAATTAGCGTTTCACCACTTCAAGTGAAATGTGGAAACCTTATAAATAAACTTTTGCCTTCCTCCTTTATATTGTCATTTTGTCAATGTAACATTAGCATACACTGAAAATCCTGAAAGACAGTAATTGTTATATTGCAAAGTCAGACATCTTTTAAAGAACTTGAAAGGAAACAGTGTATTTGCTCAGATCTTTCCATTTCTGCTGAGCTCTTTCTTCATTCCTGAAGTTGCAAGTTTCTCTCTGCCATTTACATTTTGCCTGAAGGACTTCCTTTAGCATTGCCTTCTGAGAGCTCCGCTGGTTCAGGACTCTTACTTTTCCTTCGTCTAGGAATATCTTATTTCATTTGTATTCCTGGTATTTTCTGTGGATATAGTATTCTAGATGGATGGTTACTTTCAGCCTTTAAAAACTATCCAATAATCATATGGCCTCTGATGAGAAGTCTGTAGTTATTCACGCTGTTGTTACTCTGTATAAAATGAGTCACTTTTCTTTGGCTGCTTTCAAGATTAAAAGTCTTCAGTTTCATTGGTGCATGGTGTTTTGACATGGTTTTGGGTTTAACTTTTTGGGGTTTACTGAGCTTTGTGAATCTTTACATTTGTCTTTTGTCAAATTTGGGGCGTTTTCAACCATTTTTATTTAAAAAAATTTTTTTTACACCGTCTTTCTCTTTTTGCTGGGAACCCAATTAACAAGTATATTAAGTCTTTTTATTGTCCCACAAGTCCCCAAGGCTCTGTTTGTTTCTGTTTCCAAATGTTTTTCTATTTATCCATTGTATTTTTCACTTTAAAGTTTATAACTTTTGGTTTATTTCAAGAGCATTTGCCCTTCTTTCATGGAGTATGGTTATTATAAAACATTTATATAAAAGTTCTGATTATCTTTTTCTGAGTATTCCAGCACATTTAAGTTGACATATGTTAACTTTCTTTTCCCTTTAAAGACGTTCCTGGCTCTTCGAATGGTGAGTAACTTTGGATTGTATTCTTTACATCTTTGATCTTATGAGACACTGAGTCTTATTAAAATCCTTTAGAGAATGTTGGAAGCAGGCAAGTAATCTGTGTTCAGGCTGCACGTGCTCCTCTGCCCCAGGTGGGCTCTGGTTCTGGCGCCCATCGTTTCCCACGTGCTCGCAGTGCTGCGAGGGCCCATGCCCGTGTGCACCACCGGGCCAATCTATACGGTAGTTCACCGAGTACAGTCTACTTCCTCAGGTCAGGTCCGGGCGCACGCAGCTCAGGGCGAACCCAGGTATCACATGGGCCTTAGGGGATCTTCCCTTATTTCCATCTTCCAGATGCTGCTCGCTTTTCCTGGTCCTTCGGCTAAAGAAGGTCAGGTTTTGCCTCCCTGCGGTGCTGCACGCCACGACTGGGTCCAGCTTGGGGCCAAAGTTGGGGCCCCAAGCAAGGAAAAACATGACAGGGCTTCTCGCCTCCACACACCCCCTCTTCGGAGTGCATGGTGTCCCCCTTGCCGGTTCCCCCTGTCCGGGTACCGTGCGTCCAGAGCTCCCTGCACGCAGGTGTGCGGCTTCGTGACTCCCCGAGTCCGAGGCCCTTCCCAGTGCTCTGCCACGGGGAGGGGGTGTCGCTCGGTACTCCGTTGTCTGCTGCCGATGCGCAGCTCCGGGAGCCTCCGATGTCAGGCTCCCCGGGACAGACCAGAGGGGAGGACACGGGAAAATCATCACCACGGCGGTGGTCCCCGCGGTTTAATCCCCCAGCCCCAACGTGCCTGCCGCTGCTTTTCGGAGAACTGGGATGACCGCTTCATTCTGGTGAGGGCTGTTCGCTGTGGCCACTGGGAAGACACAGGGCAGAGCTCTGAAGACACGGGGGCTCCGAAGGGCATTTCCAAACTCAGGAAATCCGCGCCCGCAGGTCCACCCGTGTCCTCAGAGCTGCTGCCGTGTGGTGCGGCCCGGGACGGAGACGCGCAGGGAGCAGCAGCGGAAAGCCCGTCTAGCGCGGGATTCCGCAGAAGCCTGGGTGCTGGCCAGCGGCCTGCGGCGTCACTGCGCACCGTGGTCCTTGCACCTCCGTTTAGGCCGGAACTTACCACACGGGGACTGCAGGTGAGCCCTGAGGTCTTCACTGCAGCTGCCGCGTGGCCCTAAACGGGGGCCTACCTCTAACTAGCAGTGCTTTTCCGACGAGGGAAGACCTGTTAGTGAATTGTATCCTTTCTCTGAAGGCTCTTCTCTCAACATCTTTTTCCTGGACAAAGGTAGCTTATCCTCTAGGAGAGCTGTCCCCTCTCTTTTGACATAGTTCAACCTCAAGGTGAACCTAACGAATTAGCAGAGGGACACCGCCCGAGAGAAGGGGGGCTGAGGCTGTACGCACTTTCGCATCAATGAAGACAGCGCGGCCAGATCTGACAGCCCGTCGTGCTGCTTCCCGGCGCGAGATGTCTCGGTGTAGGAACGAAGCGCCCCCTGGGAGCTCTGTCCTCGAGCCCCGACGTGCTGCTCCTCTGAGCTCCCCCGGGGCCTCGCGCCAGCCTTCCTGGTCACTCCTGCCCCCGCTGCCCAGGTCGGCAAGCTCCAGGACACCAGCAGCCCACGGCACGTTCTGGTGGCCAGATGGTCACGTGTGAGACCGTGGAGCTCGCAGAGCCACGGGCCTCTTTAGGTGACAGTTCATCCCGTGGCAGGGTAAATCTCTGTTGTTTGCAGTGATCTTGATTCTTAGGTTGAAGGCAAGTCTGTAGAGGAAATGATAGCAACCACCACAACCTCAAACAGGTTGCAAAGGTACGGTGTCACAGATAAAAATCAGTAATGCTCCGCGAGCACTGCCTGCGACCCCCCCCCCCGTGCCTCTTCCTCGTGCACGGAACACCCCTTCCTGGTGGCAGAGCGGTCACCACAGTCGGTCCAAGCAGCTCCTTCGTACGTTTGCTCCAGGGCTCTAGGCCTTCGGCATGCTGAGAGCACAAGTTAAAAAAAAAAAAACACACTTGCCTCAGTTTATCAAAATGACAATGATACTCTATTCAACTAAAATTAGTAAAAATATTTTATTGAATTTCAGGAACTTGGTAATTTTAAGATTTCAAATCTTTGCACACAAATCACCACTATACTTTCAGGGCTGTGGAGGTTAGGACTTGAAGACTGTCACTTATCTCCTTGTGTCGCACAGCACAGAGATCCCGAGTCCTGGCCCTGCCCCGCCCCTCCGACCACGACTCAGGGTCTGTGCTGCTGTCGCGGGGAGGACGGCCAAGGGGGCGGCGTCTTTAAGGAGCTCAGCTGTGCGCGTGGAGGCTGATGCCAGTTAAGATGGATCCCAAATCGTGCCCAGACTCCTCGGGGCACGCCTGTCATGCGGCTCACATGTGAGTTTTCTCTTGTTTTTGGTTCAGGGCAAAGCTGTTGAAGTTTTTAGTCCCTGGGTGGGGGTGGGGGTGGGGGATGGGGGGCTCCGAAGTTTGGCAAAGATCGAAGCAGAAACCTCTTGAAATAAGCCATTCAGGAGCAGCCAGGGAGCAGCCGGAGTTCAGGGCCAGCGTCTGCCGAAGGGCACCGGGCGGCGAGCAGGGCGGGAGGGACGCAAGCTCGGAGACCCTGGGTGTTGTGAGGGCTCTCGGAAATTCCGAGCTCAACTGAGCATTTTTAAGAGCCTCTGGGATGTGGCTCTTTGTTAATCCATGGTTTTTCCCTCCCGTCTCGGTACTTTTACATTTCCACGTGCCAGTCAGCCAGCCACAGAACGAGGCAACAAGACTGGAGAGGCCCCCAAGCCCTCTGAGAGAGGCACACGCCTTACACCGAAAAACTAGCCTCCTCTCTTTTTCAAAATTTGAGAACTGGATGCTTTTTTTTCAATCTACAATCCCAGCAGAAATCCCTCCAGACCCACAAAGTGCCTGTGTTTGAAGCTCAGAAATAACCAGCTGATGGACTGGGCTTCCTTAGGGAGAATCCACCCATCTTTCCGGATGGTGACAGGCACGCAGCCGTGTAGACACATCTCCAGGAGGACATACAGGGCATTTTCCCAATCCAGTGTTTCCGCCGGGGTCGGTCCCGACCACTCACCTGCCCAGAGCTCGGGCAGGGCCTACAGAAGCCACAGCCGGCAGGTCCGGGCCACCAGTGGAGCGACCCGACCCTCCACAAGACACAGTGCAACCCTTCTGAGTGAAGAGACAGAAGCGTACCTTCCAGGGCGCCTGCGGCGCGCCCGGTGGTGGCGGACTGCTGCCCTGAGGTCCGTCCTTCCTTGAGGCACTGCAGCTCGCAGCTCAGATCTGGCCACCGTCACACACGTGGGTCATTCACGTGATGCTTTCGTTTTTATTTTTCAAATGGCTGAGTTAGAAATCCAGCTAGTGTGCGGTAGTTCCATAATTTTTAATATGCATTATCTGCAATAACATTGTGACAGCTCCATACTGTGGGTTGACACACAATACTTAGAACAGATTTATCATATTTGGTCTGTAGGTAAATAATAAATGTTTTAAAATTGCCTAAATATACCATTCTGAGCCGTTTCATTCCACCAGGAAAATACAGGGTTTTTTTCCTCTCTTTAAAAAAAATTAAATACCAAAATAACTACATTTAAATAAATAACATGATGATGACATTTTAAAGTTCACAATAAGGCCAAAGCCCTCTTCTCTTTGCACGGCTGCTCAGCCCTGACCCCCTGGAACACTCTGGAAAGGCCAGCAGTTTTCTTCTGGGGCAGTGTGACTGAGGCCGGGTAGGCCCCTACTGCTCACTGTCTCACCTTTGTTTCCTTTTGTCTCACTTTTGTTTTTTGTAGGAGAGAAGTCAGCGTTAGAACTGCTTCAGTTCTGAGAGGCTGAGGGGGGATTTCCTGTTACAAACCAGAGAAGGACCCGGATGTTTCCGAGACCCTCGTGTTAGCACACGCGACTTCTGCTCTGCCCCAGCACCTGCTCCCCGCGCGCCGGGCAAACCGCAGCATCGTCAGGCGGGCGGCCGGTCGGACGATGGCTCTGGGCCCAGAACCGGTGACAGTGACTAGCGAACGCGCCACCGAGAGACCTGTGACACTTGTCTGAAAAGGGTGTGTGGTATAAGACTGAATCTTTTTTCCAAATGAAGCAGGAACAGTTCTGTCGTTTTAAACACACACAACACTTAGGAGGCTTGTTTTACTTAGAGTGGAAAATTATGCCAGGGACAAAGTCAACACAAAGGGACAAACAACAAAAAGCAGGAAAGAGACCCAGTTAAGTGCAGCTCCGAGAGTCCAGCAGTTCTTTCGGTCATGGTTAACATGCGGCCCAGTGTGGGCGTCCGTCTGTCCAGTCTGTCCGTCCGTCCTCGAGGCATCGGCACCTGCTCTAACGCGGAAAACCCGCAGACGTCATCCCGCGGCTCCGGCTGAACCGGAACAGGACAGACAAAAGGAAATCATTCCATAGGTTGAAAACAAACAACAAAAACAAAACTACACTGTTTCTTTTCCCCAAACGAAATCGACACGGAAGGTCCTGTGTGATTCCAAAGTTTCCAGAGTAGAAATGGAGCGATTGGAAATGTCAAAGACCCCGTTATTTTGTAAAGAAAGGACACCTCAAGATATTCTAATTCCACATGTGAACAACAAAAATACTGTCTCGTCTACCAGTGCCGGCCCCACGGGTCCTGGGAGGGCGGCGGGGACCGTCCCCGCCCTGTGCCGGCCGCGCGGCTGCGGAGGGACAAGCTGAGCTCGGGGCGGGGAGACACCGCCGGAACCGGGTTCTGTTGCATGTGGTCTTGTTCAGGTGTGACTTCTGTCTTGTAGGAGTTTTAAGGCCACCTGGGTTTTGTGTTTTCAGTGCTGAGGTGAAGTCTGACCGCAGGGCCCTCTCCCCACCGAGACCACGCGCTCCGAGCGTCGGCGAGAGGCAGTGTCTCCTTTTGGCACCACAGAGTTGATACTACAGTAAGAAAAGCTGTCCCAGTCGCTAGTTTTGGACACCTTTGTCCCTGCCGGCTGCTGGCGGCGTGTCCACGCTCAGGGCGATGACGATGCTCTCGCCGTCTTCCGTCTTGACCCGCTTCAGCTCCGGCTGCTCCGTCTGGTCACCGTTCTGGCGCTTGGTGGGCAGGGACGCCGACGCCGAGGCGTGTGTGGCCAACATGTGCAGGGGACTCGCCACCGCTGCAAAGAGACAGTGAGTCAGCCCCCGTGCTCTTGGGCGCATCCTCGTCCCCCAGCAGGCCCCCAGGGGACCCCCGGCCCCCGCGGGTGCAGGCCCTCTGCCCAAAGCACTCGGGCACAGGAGTCTGGACCGCACTCCCGGGGACCAGCAGCCCTAGAGCAAGTGAACTCATCAATGGGTTTTCTCAGTGACAGCTGGCACCTCTATCCCCTGAAACAGCGGGCATCTTTCACAGAGCCGGGGGGAGGCTGAGGCTCGGGGTCCGCCACAGGGGCTGCTGCCGGCCTTCTCCCCTGGGCAGAGGCCCCTCGTGCCCCCCGCCGCACCAGTGCTCCCCATCACTTCGCACACGAGCTGGGGAGCGGGCACGTGGCCCAGGCTACCAGGGGGCTGCAACAAGGAGAGCAGACGTGTGCCCGCGAGCCCCCCGGGCTGCCTTCCCGGCCTCTCCTGGGTCCCCACCTCCACCGCCGAGCGCTTCCTCCCTCAGGTCTTCATCGCGGGCCAGCGTGTGACTTCTCTGGCCCTCACCCGCCCCACGCCGAGCACGAGCAGGTCAACACCAGATGAAAAAAGAAAGGTTGCTCCCTATCCAGAAAGCGCCGCTTCCTCAAAGTGAGAACACAGGGTGGGTTCAAGAGGAAGGCCTGGACCGCCACTTCCCTAGAAAGGATGCTCTCCGCCAGCATCCTTATCAGTGTCCCAACGTGAGGTCCCTAAGTCCTGATGCTACCTCAGGCCCCTCCTCACACCAAACCCCGGAAACAGCCTGGGGAAGCAGAGATGAGCGGGGAAGACGACGGACGGGGGACTATGTCCTAGAAGGGCAGTATCAGGTGAGCGCAAGGTTGCCCTGACAACTCGGAAGGAAGGAAGAACTCAGGCTACAGAAAGGCAAATCAGGAACTCAAATGCAAGGCCAAGGAGACCAGTCCCAAACCCAGGTGCCTGGCGACGGATTTGTCCAAGGAGGTGCAGGGGTGCAAGAAGCTGGGGCGCAGGGAGGGGGCAGGCTCCCGCCCAGGGCCCCAGGCCCGGGGATGCACACCGGTTGCTGCACAGACTCGGCCGACCAGTGGCCTGGCGCAGGGGCCGCCAGGGTGAGCCACGGGTGCGGGAAGCAATTCTGCAGTTTAGAGCGACCGTTCTTGTACTTGACTCCGGAAACGGCCAGCTCGCATCTCTGGACAGCCCCACCCCTCCTCCTCACATGGGCTCAGGCATCAGTGCCGTGTGGCCCGCTCATGAGACAGCACCTGTCCTACTTGCTTTTTGCCAGACGAGCTCCAGCCAGCTGAGGTCTTCCAGATCTCGGCCGCCTGGGTGACCACACAGAAGCAGTCTTGACCTCAAACGCTTCCTCTGCCAGGCTTGCCTGCTGGCTTTGCGCTCATGAAGGCCCGCTGTGTGGGACACATGGGGCTGGAGAGAGAGCACCCTCTTGGGCAGACGGGCCCCAGGGGGGCTCTGGAGACTGGCCACTCGGAGAGCTGTCAGCCCTTGGTCCCGTGGAGAACATACCTGCCGACCTGTGCACGTGGCCGTGCCCTCAGGGAACAGAAGGGCCAACTAGGCCCCGGCTGACGGGAGGCCTCTGATTGCTCCGCCCGCGCGTGCCCTCCCGGGAACGAGGGCCCGTGCGGCTGCTGGGGCGGCGCTGACAGGCAGCCCGAGTTCCCTGGGGGGACACATGCAGCCCACACAGCGTAAGCGTGCCTGCCACGCGCGGCCCACTGGGCACCTGCTGCCGTTTGTCTGCCGATGCGCGCACACACCGTTTTCCGTGGGTCTCTGGGTAAAGACGGCGCACTCAGCCCGCGGGGGCCACGCGCCGACGCTGAGCGCACGCCCGAAAGCAGCTCGTCACCGCCTTTCCTCCAGAAGGCGCGCCACGGCCTGCAGCACCAGACCTTCCCAGACTGCTTCATTTTAAACAGGAAAATCAAAAAACACAAACCGTGACAAACACGGCACGAATCGGCTGTGAAGAGACACGTGTTACGGTGAGAGCTGAGCCCCGGAGGAGGGACGCTGTCGTGTTCGACCTCAGGGGAGCCGCCCCGAACCCGCGGGCCCCACGAGGACGGACCGGGGATTACAGGCCAATGTGAGTGGGCGCCCACGGAGGGTCAAGTGCGTGAGGTCATCTCTGGAGTCCCGCAGAGCACGGCGGCGCTCACAGCGGCAGGGGTGAGGGAGCGACACGACCCCCTCGGGCCGGGCGCCTCCCCCTGCAGACCAGCCGTGGAGAAACACAGGGCAACAGGCCGCGCTGGCCGAGCAGGTACTCTGCCGGCTCCGGATGCAGCCCTGCGAGGGGCCCCGGGGGGAGGCAGGGGCCAACAGGGGCACTGGACTAAGTCAGCCGAGCACCGTGTGCAGGCACCGGGACACCGGCACCTGCATCCCCACAAAACCCTTCCGCGTCCCTGAAACCCGGCGTGAGTCGGCAAGGGCCAGACCCCTCGCACCCGGACCGCACGGCAGCACAAGCTGGGGGATGGAGGCCGTTTCCTGCACGGAGTCGGGAGGATGGCTGCGAGTACGATGGAGACTTCAGGACGGGTGAGGGGTCGGTCCGGGACTTCTCCGTTAGGGTCACAGGGGAACACGGTCAGCAGAGTGAGGCGACCTTTCCTCTTGACACCCTCTGCCCCCGACCGAGGCCTAGGCTAAGCAGCCCCAGCAGAGACCGACGGAGTACCTTTGGCCAGAACCACAGCCCAGCAGGGGAAGAGAGGCTGAGGAGTGGTCAGAAGCACATTTTCTGGGGGCGCCTGGGGGGCTCAGTCAGTGAAGCGTCTGCCTTCGGCTCAGGTCATGACCTCAGGGTCCTGGGACAGGCCAGTGTCGTCAGGCTCTCTGCTTAGCGGGGAAGCCTGCTTCTCCTTCTCCCTCCACCTGCTGCTCCCCCTGCTTATACTCTCTCTCTCTGACAAGTAAATAAAATCTTTTTTTAAGATTTTGTTTATTTATTTGACAGAGA
>CM052891.1:452132-493437 GCA_028534135.1 Potos flavus
ACCAAAATCACACTGACTCGGACTCTAATGATTCAGGAATTATTATATGCAGAGAAAAGGCAGCTTATTATTCTTTAAAACGAACTACGAAGATAAGGATCTGCAATACTGAGCACATTCTCTTCCCCCCAAACCCTCCCCTATTCGAGGCTGCTTCCCAGAACCCACCCTCCCTGACTGCCAGCCCCTCCTCCCGCCTGTCCCCTCAGCTGACCCGGACCCAGGGGAAAGATGCAGAGCGGGTCGCCGTCCTCCATGAGCACCCCCAGCCTCGACCCTAGTTTCTGTTTGTCCCAATCACACTGAGTGCTCCACTAAGGACTCGTAAAGAAACTGATGAGAAGGAAACATGGAAAGTACCTTCCAGAAGGAGAGTTCTATGTGCAGAATGAGGGGAGCCCAAAGCACTCCCTCTATTTTAAGAAATTAGCTCCAGTCCTTTCAGAGGCCCAGAGGCCCAAATTATATAATTATAAATCATAAGAATATATTCTGGCATAAATATACAACCAAAGGAAAAAAATAGGCCATCTTTCCAGACACAGTCAGACCATGTCTTATCCTAGAGTTTCCTCTAGACCAATCAGAAAGCTTTGGCATGGCAGACAATGGAAGATACCAAAAGTAAGCCTGGAAAGTAGCTGTGGCCTTCCACTAGGTGCTCAGAACAGGCAACGGTGGGAGTGTCCACACACGTCTCTTAGGGACTGATAGAGAGAGAGGCGCTCGCCCCGGCAGCTCCCATTCTCCCTGCACAGCCACCTCCCTTACCTCACAGGGGAGGGCAGGAGGAAGTCTGGAAATCGACATTTTATTTTTTCATTTTTAAAAATATTTATTTGAGAGAGAGCAAGCAAGCACGAGCTGAGGGGAGAGGCAGAGGGAGAGAGAACCCCAAGCAGATGCCCCGCTGAGCACAGAGTCCAACACAGGGACTGATCCCACAACCCTGAGATCATGACCTGAGCCGAAACCAATCAAGAGTTGGACGCTTGAGCAACTGAGCTGAGCCATCCAGGAGCCCCCGGAAATCCACATTTTAAAAATAGGCTGTTTTAGGTGACAGTCTTGCCCCCACTCTCTATCCAAAGAAAATCCAGCAAAGAAAACAGATCTGGCTCTTTTATGAAACAAGGTTGCAAAATGGAAATGCTTTTTTGTTTTAAGCCAAGAATGAGGAAATGGGAATAAGGTCTCATACATACAGAGACTTCAAGCGTGGTCCCTTTGGGAAGGGCACCTCAGAGAATTCTCATGACAGAAAAAGGACACATGTGGTTCAGTACTGAGGACAGCTAAGGACCTCTGAGGACAGAAAGAAATTGAGTGCATGTCCATAAATTAAAGGGAGGAGTGCAGCAGGAAATCTGTTTCCTGCTAAAATGTTGGAGCTAGGAGGTGCAAAATGTCCCAGGAGTGGCCTGACATGGGCAAGAGGCGCAGAGTCACCCTTACGGACCTTGATCTAGACAGAAAAGAAGATGTTGCAATAAAAACATTAATGACAGTTGAATAGAGAGGGTGTCTGCCATGCAGCACTTGTGTTTGTTCTCTCCGCTCTCAGTACGCTACGAAGTCCCTTCCAGCAGCCACGAGCAATCAGTGCACGTGGGGATCGCACCTGACCCGACTAACTCCCCACAAGACTGAAGCCAGGAGGAGGCCACCCCTGAGAGCTGGCCTCTGTCCTTCGGCCAGAAAACCACATGATGCCTGGAAGCAGTTGTCGCATAAATGGAAGTTAGGAAACACAGGGAAAGAGATCATTCAGAGTCTGGCCGGGCTTTTCAGAAATACCCACGCCCCTTAAGCCCAGCTAACTGGTGTTTCCAATCGCCAGAATTCTGCACACAATGAGTCGTACGAAACCCTACCACACTCCTGACAGGCATTCTGAGACCTCACCCGCCCGCGCGCAGGGAGCTTTGTTCCAGGTGCAATCACCAGACACGGACTCGGACTACCATCTCCTTTCGCTTCTTTTGTTTTACATTTTCTCTTAAGCGCAACCTCACTGTTCTAGATTAAAGTATGGTCAGTATCACCGGGATTTCTTGTCCAATGTGCTGAGAAACCTCCCAGGTAGCTGGATATGAAAGTGTTCTCCACACCCAGCATCTTCCTCACTGCCAATGAAGAAATGCCACCTAGCTGGGCACAGGGAGGCAGGGGTGCAGATGGGGTGCAGATGCCCCAGGCCAGGAGGGCAGGCTGGGTCTTACTTTGTACCTTCCACAATCAAAGACCCTTACATGACTAAAGATGCCTTACAAAGGAAAAGTTCAGGGTTTGGCTGGTGGACTATTTTTATTGTAACATGTTTATATGTCTACAGGAGGAAGAAAAAAGTTTTTGTCCCTCATTAAACAGAAAATGGCTCCCCCACCCCCAACCCCATCACTAGGTTATGGTTATGGTTCAGCAGACACATTTCTCCAAGGATCATTTACTCAATAAGCCCGACAGGAAGACTGTTGCCATTCCTTGTGACCTACTGAATTCAAGAATTGCAAATGTACATTTCTTCTTTTATTATGCTTTTAATATTCTGTATTTCAGATTTGCCTTTCCCATATTGTCTGAATTAGAGATGTCCTACTGTATGTCCAGGAAGCAGACACAGAGACCACAGACACACAGAAGAAGAAAAAACTACAGTGTCAACGTTTAAAAACTAAATTAAAAAGCCGAACAAGGAAATGTGCGCTAATTTTTCAAAGGTGCTCTGAGGAGGCCCAGGTTCCAGACACCCCAGGAATGATCGGAAAGCACAGTGTACAAGCAGGTGGGCTCCCCAACTCACGCAGGGCAGCACCACAGTTATCTGTGTCATGGATGGCAGAATGTCTTTTGAAGAAAGGGTTTCTTGATGAAAAAGCCTAAAAACCATCTCTGTATAGATTTCAAGAAGCTAGGTATGCCAGCAGATGCAGATAAGGAAGAGAGAAGAAAGCCTAAGTGAAGGATGGGCTGGTTTTTAACTTTCCTTTACTTCAGACACAGGGAGTTAACTGCAGTGGTTAAAGGGAAACCTTTCAAATAATCAATACCTTTCCCATCTGTGGGGACAGTGACCATAAAAACTACAGGCTGAGGTCTGCTTCTGGGGCCACTACTTCTTCTGCTCTGCATGGAGGTCAGAGCATGGGGACAGTGGCCTCCCTGAGCAAAAGAGGGTCTCCGTCGCCCCACTCCACCATGACCCCCTGTGCCCAAGTACAGAAAGCAGCTTAAGTGTCCACTCGTTCTCAGGCGGCATCTACTGACATATCACTGCAACATTTCGTAACAAACCGAAACAGATTTACCTGCCAGCCCTTGTCCGCTGTCCTGTAGTATGGATAATTTTTAGTGATGTGAGTATAAATTCCATTTAGAGTAAGTTGCTTATCAGGAGCCATCGTAATTGCTTGTACAATTAATTGTGCATAGGAATAAGGTGGTTTTGAATCATCCTGTATTTAAGTTAAAAAAAAAAAGAAAGAGATTATTGAAGTTATCAAAATTTTTACTCATTTTACTAAAATTCAGGATTCTTGGTGTTTTTAAGTATTCCTGTAAAATGCTTAGTTCTCCTTACTATGAAAATAATATAACCTGATTGAAAAGCATTTGGAAACTTCATAGGAAGCAAATGGAAAACTGTACAGGCAGCATAAAAATGAATATGAAAACCACGTAAGGAGAAACTCCACACGGCAAAAACGAAAAACATAAGGAAAAGAAAAAAGAAAAGAAAAAAGCTACTTAACCTCAGTAGAGTCCAGGGCAACACACGTTAAATCACGGCCAGAGGCCCGTCCCAGGGATCTAGCAACCAAGTGAACGGTCAGGATGGCGAGAGGAGGAGGGAGCTGGCACTCCCTCCCAGGCCCTGGTGGGTCCTCATGCACGTGAGGGCCAAGGTGACAACCACTCAGAACCACCCTGTCCCATCAACTGAGAAGCTCCTCACATTAGGAAACCCCACAGAGGGAAGCACCGGATGCCAGATGCCGGGCTCCGACCCTGGGGTCTCAGGCATGCGGGCGGGCACCATTCCAGCGTGCAGGGCTGCTGTGCACACTGCAGAACACGGACGGCCCTGCCCCGGCGCGCTCCAGGCCACAAGCGGCTCCTCGTCACTGTAACAACTCAGAACCCCACATACATGTGCGTCATAATAAGCCGACTGCAGAGAGGGTCACCCCTGGTTATGAACGGGAAGATGTACGAACCAACTTAAATGAACCACGAAGCATAACAGTGAATGCAAACAGGAAGCTGCAAAAGAATATATTCAAGACGATACTTGATACATGAGGTTTAAAAATGAGCAACTTAGACACTGTTTAGGGATAAACACAAACGGAGTAAAAGAAGAGACAAGCAGAGGACCGACAGACGAGGCAGGAAGACAGACCTGCCAAGGAGAGGAGCATGGGCTCCAACTTCCCAGGCCACGCTCCGTCCTGAAAGCCAGCTGTGGGGACCTGTTCCACACAGAAAGACGGAATCATCTATAACCCCAGCACCCCACTTTCAAATAGCTGGTATGTCCTGAGCACTTAGGCTGGGCTCTGCCCCATCTATCCTGAGTGGACACACTCTGAGTTACACAAAAGGGCCAGGCAGACTGGGGGGACCACCCCAGGGACCAGGCATACAGCATGAAATCCTCTTCACTTCACTGCTCTATATCATTTGGTGTGTCTCCTTGTTACCTTTCTTCTGTATGTTCCTAAGAACTTTCTTTACTGAAAAATGTAACACAGATAGGAAAGCCCACAATACATCCTTATCAGCTGAAAACAAATTTTTATAAAGTGAACATCAGTACAACTAACACTAGGTCAAAAGAGAACACAGCCCACATTCCAGAAGCTTCCATATGCCCCCTGAACCCACAGTCTCTACCATTACTCCTGACATTTTATAGTAATCACAATCTCGTGATTGAAGTTTTATCTCAGAATGCATCCTGAAAAAATACAATTTAGTTCTGACTGATTTTAAAACAGGCAAATGGACAAAATGGAATCCTACACAGGGCGCCTCTGCGCCTGCCTCCCCTGCCCAGCACACCTCGTGTACGAGGCTCCTGGCTGCGGCAGACAGGCCACGGCGCGTCCATCCAGGGCCGTGCCATGTTCTACTGCGCAAATACATGACATTCTGTACATATGTAGTTAAACTAATACTATGCATCGCTTTATGTTTTCCACTCAGCAGTATGCCAAGGGCACTCCCACATCAGCAGCCGTGTTGCATGACCGTCCCCCGCTTGATCACTCTTCTCTTACGGGGCATTTAGGCTGCTTTCAATTTTCTATTTTATACAAACTTACATTTGAGATTTTTGCCATTTCCTTTAGACACAGTACTAGAAGGGGCATTACTGGGTCAAAGAATAAAAACATGCAAGGTCACAGCGTGGACCATCCCAAAAACGTGTGTTCTGTGCACGCGTGCATTCAGACACAAGTGCACAGACTGTCTTCCGCGTCTGCAGCAGCAGGACGAAGCCCCAGGGACAGTTTCCAGAACACGGTGCACATCACCTTGTGAGGACCACAGGCTTCTCTTGTCCTCCCCCGGCTCAGCTCTCAGCACCTGGGCCTACAGCTGCCACTGGGGAGCACCCAGTGCTGAATGACCCCCACCCCGAGAACATGCTCAAAAGGGAGGGGCCCCACAACCAGCCGTGCATCCACTCTGACGTGCACGTCTCAAAGGCCCTGGTGGGGATGTTCGTAGACCTGCAGACAATGAAGTGAGGACAGCTGGCTGCGTGATGGCCCCTAGGTTCTGTTTCAAGGCTATAAAACATTTACCTTTGGGCTGTCTCCACCAGAAGCTTCCTTTTCATTTTCTGGCTGCGAGCTGTCGGCCATTAAATTGAGGTCAGCTGGTATCACACGGCCCATTTTGTACCCAGAAGACCCTGCTCCCCGGGGGCTCGATGGGCAGGAGTTTGCAGCACTGTGGATGGTAAAAGGTCACTGCTATCAGTCTATTATAGAACATATGTCGCACTATGCTACCATGACCCATTCTGATTTCAAGTACAAAGTAGGAGCATATCAGTATTTCCTACGGAACATGGCCTCATTAGTTCTCTGTGAAGTTTAGGATCACTCTCAGGAAACACATGGAAATCAGGTATCTGCTTAACATGTGTTATTTTACATAAACAGAAAACAAACTCTCAAAGGGGGTGGTGGCTCACCTGTTTCACCAGTGGGGAAACTGAGGCTCAGGATGGTTCTGGAACTTACCAAGGACACAGAACCACCTGTGGTGGCCCCAGGGCTCCAGGCTGGCAGAGGGACACAGAGCACATGCTCCGCTGACTCCCTTCCCACCAAGGACATGGCCCCCAGCTACACCAGAAAGGTCAGGGACAGTCTGGAGAGAGGAAGGCGGCCTGGCCAAGCACAGGCAGCACAGAGAGGGGATGAGGCCATGGACATGGACGCAGGTCACATCAGGCCCACATCAGTGACCTGAGCACGTGCGTCAGGTCAGCTGGACACAACACACCCCAAACACAGAAACAGAAACCTATTCTTTCCCAATTATTTATTTATTTATTTTTAAAGTAAACTCTACCCCCAACATGGGGCTGGAACATACGACTCCAAGATCAAGAGTTGCACGGTCCATCGGCTGAGCCAGCCGGACACCCAAGAAACCCATTTTTAAACACACGTGCTTTTTTTCACCAGGCAGGGCTGGGTGCTGCTTCTTGATCTTGGTGGTAAGTGAAGGCCATCCGCACTCATCTGTGGTGATTCCCCAAACCACCCATTTGAGCTCCTGCTCCCTTTTCTAGGCAGGACCAGACTTCAAAAAGAGAATGAGCCATGGAAGCGGAAGGACACCAAAGTAAGACAGTCTAAGAAATCCATGAAATTACACAACAGTATGTGCGGTGAGACTGGAGTTGTACTTGGGGGGGAAGACAAGTACTGTAAATACATAGAAAACTTCTGGAAAAAATACCTAAGAAACAGGAGTTACCTCCAGAAACCTGAGCTGAACGTGGGGGAGGAGAAGGAAGGGGAGGGGTGACGCGCTCTTGGCCCGGCCGCTCCACCACGAACACGCACCAACAAGATGCGCACTCACTGGACGGGGCTTCGCTTCAGGCCAGGAACCACTCTCGGAGCACGGGGCAGAGGAGCAGCAGGACTGCACGGAACTTCCTCTTCACCATCTTAAAGACTAGCTAACGTGTAAGAAGTGCCGGCGTGGGCAAGGTGAGTGGCCCTACGGGGCTGGATGCTGGGTTTGGAAAAGGCGAGTGCCCTCTGCCCATAAACCGGCCGCAGCCAGACTCCCGTGCTGCTGTCTTGCCCGGTGAGGGTACGACCCGGTCAACGCTGGCCACAGGGACGGGGGTGGGAGGAGGGACGCACAAGGAAAACAAGAGGAAGACCGAGCAGAAGGTGAGGAGAGGCTGGGTGAGGAGAGGCTGGGTCAGGAGCTGCTCCTCCCTCACCCCCCGCCGTGTCTACACCACTCATCTAGTGAGTTGCCTCCAAGGCTGCTGCGCCCGCTGTGGGCTGCCCTCCCACTGCGGTACACAGGGCTTGCTCCTGGTCCTCTGAATTCTGCGTACTTTCACCCCGTGCTGAACAACCATCTGGCCAGGAGGCTGCGAGCTGCTGCCTCTCCCCGGACACAGTGACTACCTGGTCCACACGGTCACATGCAGACAAATCCCACCAAGTGGGAGAGACAGAGGCAGCATCCACAGCAGAGCAGCCGCAGGAGGAGGCAGAGGAGGGAGGGGCCTGAGGCCAACAGCCGCTGCCACGCATGACAGCAGGCGTGGGGCCGCAGGAGCCGCAGCCAGTCCACTCACCACCCCCTCCGCTTACGAATAAACCCGACAGTTACTCTCCCAGAAGGGCTACTGCTGATGCTGGTTTTTAAGATAAGAAATAGAAGTGTCCGGCTGCAAGGTGTAAGCCAGAGTCGCCCGTTCTCCGTGGGCCCGCCCCGGCTCTGCCACACAGCGGCAGCCTGGACAGACGAGACAAACCCCGGCCCGGCGCCCAGCTGCACCCGGGACAGACCTGGACAGCAGGAGCCTGATGGAGAGAGCAGCAGTGTTCGCCGTGCACCTCCATTTCCATCACTCACAGCTAAGATCTCTACTCCCCTCTTCTGAGAGCCGACAGAAGCCAGAAGACTGGAGTGTCTGCGCCTCGCAGCAGAGCTCCACTTCAACCACACGCGGCACTCTAACCTGCTCGAAGCACACACGTCTGCAGGGCCCGGCGGCTGTTCGCGACCTGACCCTCAGCCACTGTTCCCCGAGAGCTCAGCGCGACCTGACCGCTGTGGTCTGGGTTCTGGCTCTGCACCAACGGGGTGCCCTGAAGCCGCTGACCTCTGCTCCCTGAAGCCCCCAGTCTCTCCTAGGACATCGTGATGAACACAAGTCTGTCGCTTCGCTGTGGTCAAACTCATCAATCCAAAGCACAGGTCATCAGAATTCACATGAAATTGCAGCAAACTAAAAAAACTCAAAATGCAAATGAAAACATATCTCAGAGTTTAGACCAAAATGGCTAATCATCTGCCCCTTCACCTGACACTCAAACACAGAGTCCGTAAGTGAAGGCGAGGAACTTCTGGGAACCGTGTTTCACAGGCAGGAAACCGGGAGCAAAGGGTGTTCGAAAGCCGAACGACATGTGCAGCGCCCTCCCTCTCCGTGTCGCGCCCACCCCGGGAAGGGAGCGGCGCTGCCGTGTGCTTCCGCAAGTCCCAAGGGAGGAGGCGAGGAATGAAAACTGGGAGGTGGTCGTGGGCATCTCAGCAGGCACGCCCCGCACCTTGACCCTACGGCGACCCCTGCCCACATCAGCTGCTGTACCTGATGGTTCCCGTGGGAGAGGGAAGGGGACTGATGAGGTGGGCCATGGTGTCTGGAATGTTGATGGTCAGGGGCGAGATGTGGGCCTGCACAGGCTTCACCGGGGACTCGGGAGCCTCCTGCTTCTCCCTCTTCTCACTGGACAGGGCAGTGAACGTGATCTTGATGTTTGTGCTCGGAAACCTAAACGTGCACCTGAAAAAGAAAAGCCAACTGTCAGCACCGGTCTGCCAGACCGGAGGATGGGGTGTCCCACCTGTAGCAGGACAGAGCCCAAGTGACCCCAAGCGCTCCAGAGCTTCACCTTGTGTGGAGAAGCCATCGAGAAGCCCGCCTCAAGCTCACCCCATGTGCTACAATTCGCTTAATGAATGAAACCACAAAGACAGTTCATGACTTTAAAACACTAGTAAATAAAACGTTCTTTAGGCCAGCCAAAAACAAGTAGAAAAAAGACTCAAACATGACTTAATCTGCATTATTCCTTTTAAAATAAACACACAAGTCTATCTGGGTCATTAAGCAACATAATTTTGTGACTATTTCTTAATTAAGAAAGAAAAAATCATTCCTTTTGAAGAATCCTATCACCTTTTTTATTGAGCAAACAAAAGCCAGAGATACTAAATTTTGGAGGAAAGGTTTACAATTCAATACTCTGGCTCACCTTTAATAGAGCTTCCTTGACATAACTGAAGTATATTTATTTAAAAAAAAAAAGTAATGCAAACCAAACATCTTCAAAGAATAAAATTTAAAAATAGCTCCACAGACTCCTGGTCGCTGCCTGATCTCACATCCAGTTAAATAGCGCCTGATCCGTGTGCATATAAATGGCCTAACCACCACGTGACGGTAGTCAGCTGACCTCTATGTCCATCCCGGGGCACCTGTCTTGGTGGTCAGCTCTGCCTACCACGGAGAGATCCAACACGTGCATGGAGGGTAGAGGTGCCTCCCACTTCTGGTGACATTTTCAAGGTAATTCTTCCCAACTCTCTAGTTGAGGGCTAGAGTTGTCACTTGGCAGGGTTTTGACACTTGCTGCCTGGTTTCCTCCCCCTACACTCCCTCCTTTGAATGCACTGACACCAGGTTCCCTGCCCCTTTACTTCCTTTATGAGGCACACCAGTCAGTACCGCAGCCTCAGTGGACAGAGTCCGTGTGAGTGACTGCCTCCTTCCTGGCATCCAGCACCCACACCCTTCCTTGTTCCTACCTCTTGGGGCTCCTTTTCAACCCATACCGGACCCTCCTTTACATCCCCATGTCCAATGCCCCAGACCAAGACTCCAGCGTCTACGCTTCTCTGTCCACATTTACCGCCTGGACAAGCTCAGCCAGGCCTCTGACCTTCACACCTCTCCACACTCCCAAATGACTCCAAAATCCACATTTCCTGCACTCCAGACCTAATCTCCCACCACCTTCGTGATGCCTCCCTCTGTACCCACATTGGGCATCTCTACTAAGACCTCACATCAGCTCCTCCCTAGAGCTCCCCTTGGCAAGTGAATGGCATCACCGACTTGCTCAGGCCAGAAACACAGGATTCACCCAGCCTATCTGCTAAGCCATCAGCTCTCACCTCAGAACATGCCCATCATCAGAACTGAAAACATCTGCTCTACCAGAAGCCCTGTTAAGACACTAAAAAGAGGGGCGCCTGGGTGGCTCAGTGGGTTAAAGCCTCTGCCTTCGGCTCAGGTCATGATCTCAGGGTCCTGGGATTGAGCCCCGCTCGGGCTCTCTGCTCAGCAGGGAGCCTGCGTCTTCCCCCTGCCCCCCCACCCGCTTTTCTGCCTGATTGTGATCTCTCTCCTCTCGGTCAAATAAATAAATAAATAATCTTAAAAAAACAAAAACAAAAACAAAAACAAAAAACAAAACAAAACAGGCCACCTTTTTGCCTTGTTCACCTTCTAGGAGAAAATTTTTACAAATCATATATCAACAAAGAACTCATATCCAGAGTAAAGGTCTATCTAAAGGTAACAGTAAGAAAACAATCCAGGGCGCCTGGGTGGCTCAGTCAAGCGTCTGCCTTCAGCTCAGGTTATGATCCCAGGATCCTGGGATTGAGTCCCGTGTCAGGCTCCCTGCTCATCGGGAAGCCTGCTTCTCTCTCTCTCACTCCCCCTGCTTGTGTTCCTTCTCTCCCAGTCTCTCTGTCAAATAAATGAACAGAATCTTTAAAAAAGAAAAGAAAAGAAAAGAAAAGAAAAGAAAAGAAAAGAAAAGAAAAGAAAAGAACCCAAAACAATCCACTTAGAAAATGGGCAAAGAACTAAAAAAAAAAACCCACAAAAACAAAAAACAGTTCACCAAAGATACATAGGTGGCAAATAAGCATGAAGAGATGTTCAACCTCACCAGTCATTAGGACAAGGCAAATTAAAACTGCCATGAGTATGATACCACTCAATACCTATTGGAATGGGTAAAACTTACAAGACTGACAACACCAAGTAATGGCGAGGATAAGCAGGAAGAAGTCTCTTCTACATTGCTGGTGGGAAGGTATAAAAGTACAGCCTTCTGGGAAATCTGCGCGGCAGTTTCTCCTAAAGTCACACACGTGTACCAGAGGACAAGGACCGAGCAACTGCACTTCTGGGCATGTACCCAGGAGAAACAAACGCTTACATTCACACAGAAACCTGCACAGGAATGCTCGCAGCAGCTTCCTTTCGAACGGTCAAAGACGGGAAACTGCTCCAAGGTCCTCTGATGAGAGAATGGTTAAACAAACCGGTTCACCCACACCATGAACACCACTCGGCAACAACACGGAATGAGCTACTGGTACAGCAGCCACTGCTCAGGGCGCCGTGCTGAGTGACAAAGCCAGCCCCCAGAAGCTTTATCCTCCAGAATTCCATTTAGGTAGCATTTTCTTTCTTTCTTATCTTTATCTTTTTTTTTTTTAAGATTTTATCTATTTATTTGAGATGGAGCGAGGGCAATTGCACATAATCGGGGGGCAGGGGAGGTGCAGAGGGAATGGGAGAAGCAGGCTCTCCACTGAGCAGAGGGCCTGACATGGGGCTCAACTGCAGAACGCTGGGATCATGACCTGAGCTGATGGCAGATGCTTAACCAACGGAGCCACCCAGGCGCCCCCAGGTAACATTTTCAAAATGACGAAATCACAGACTTGGAGAACAGACAAGTGGTGGCAAGGGGCCGGGGGAAGAAGGAGCATGCAGCTCCAAAGCAGCAACACCAGGGACTCCTCCGTGTGCTGGACTTATCATCCGCATCTCAATCATAATACCATTAAGACAAACCTATACAGGCGACAACATGCCACAGAATCACAAAGACACATCAGAACATCCATGCATGCAAACATTAGCGGGAAAACCCATATATCCATAGCCCCAACCGCTAGTTACCGTACCCCACGCCCACCTCACCCCCAATCTGCTCCTGTGCGGTGACTCTCAGCCCCCAGGG
Source organism: Potos flavus (assembly GCA_028534135.1). Taxonomy (NCBI): domain Eukaryota; kingdom Metazoa; phylum Chordata; class Mammalia; order Carnivora; family Procyonidae; genus Potos; species Potos flavus. Next base: position 464,462 of record CM052891.1, read on the forward strand.
ACACTGAGCAGAGCATGGACGGTCCCATCACAGAGAAGAGATGCCCTGGGCACACCCCTCACCTGCTGGTGGCCTCTTCTGCCCAGCCCTTCTCTCAGGTTCTTGCCTTGGTCTGTCTGCAACCAGTAGCTACAGTTGAGTTTCTAAAAATCCGCATTCAGTGTTCAAAGACACAAAAAGGCCAGAGGGAAAGCCAGCCTCCTCCCTCCTGCCCTTGGGTACTACCCTTTCCCTCCCCTGTCCTTCCTCCGCTTTCAACCCCCAGAGGCTCCTACCCAACGGAGTCAGACCCCACGCCCCCTGCCTCTCATCCCTTCCTGCCCTCACCTGCTGCAGGAGGTTCCCTCCCACACCTCACCCACCTATCCAAGAGCCTTCACTAACTGCACTGCCATTCACTATGGCCACATGACTCTATGTTACACCCCTTATCGCCTATTGTCATCCTCGATAGGATGCAAGCTCCAAGACAGCAAAGCCCTTTCCCGCTGGGTTCACTGCTATCACCCAAAGCTTAGAAGAACCCCTGGGGTGTATGAAGCGGACCCTCAGTCTACACTTGTGGAATTAAAAAGTGCCCAGCTTCATATATTAAAAAGGCAATTAAAACAAGCAGATCACACGACTAAAACAAATGAGAAGCCCACAGTTAAACACCTTGCAATTGCCTCTATTGCTGGTATGAGATCTGAATCAACTCTAGGCTTAGAGAAGAAGGTGACTAAAACCCCGCTGGCCCCTAAATTTTTAGCACCACATATATGACAACTACAGAGGGGTAAGTTTTCCTCCTTCCTCTCCCATATATAGTGCCTGAGCCCCTGTCCTCAGGTAAATCATCACTCCCACGTCACCACAAAGGCCAGGCTGTTAGAACAAGCTCCATCATCCAGCGTGCAGGCCTCCCATCTGGTAGAGCGGTTACCTCTCTGTGGCTCAGTTTTCTCACCCACAAAACAGAGATGGCAGCATCTCCCTCTTAAAATGTCTTGGTGAATGGGGCGCCTGGGTGGCTCAGTTGTTAAGCGTCTGCCTTCAGCTCAGGTCATGATCCCAGGGTTCTGGGATCGAGCCCCGCATCGGGCTCCCTGCTCAGCGGGAGGCCTGCTTCTCCCTCTCCCACTCCCCTGCTTGTGTTCTCTCTCTCACTGTGTCCCTATTAAATAAATAAATAAAATCTTTAAAAAAAAAAGTGTCTTGGTGATTAATTCAGATAATATTTGGCAAATACTCAGACGTGTATTAAGATGAAAAAAACCAAACTACCTCGAGCTCCACTTTAAGACATCAACCTCTGCTTTTCCTACAGTTCGTCTGTCTGTCCCACCACCACCCTGAGGACGTCCAGGAGGCCGGCCTCCAGCAGAGCAAGAGCACACACACCTGCTGCCCTCCTCGCGGTGCAGAACCAACAGAACACCGCACGCAGCTCCAACGGGGGCTCCGGGAAAGTGAGCCCCTTCCTCTCCCACAGGGTATATATGTCTCCCAGCGTTTATCGCTGCTTTTCACAAAGTAAGACCACACCCTCCACACTGGTCCTCAGCTCGGACTTTTCCCAAGTGTCCCCCCCACGGCATCCACGCACACAGAAGCAGCTGAGTGCTGCCTTAGGGACAGGATACTGCCCCATCAAGGACAGCCTTCCTTTGCATCTGAGTCCCACGGTTTCCAAGTAAGGGTGATGACTGACACTGTCCCCTGGCTGTCTCCATGGCACACAGGTGCTGTCAGGAAACTTCAAACTCCAAGTGCACACAGGGTGTCTAAGTTGAGGCAAGGTGCTGTCAGACCACCTGCTGATAGTCTCTGACCAAGAACATGTGAGACTTCTGTCCTAGCCACCACTGGACACTGCTGCCACCAACTCCATCCCCTTGACAGGCGAAAATGGTGAAATCTCTGGTTTCATCTAAGAGGAAACTTCTTCTCATACATGTATGAGCCATGAAACATACTTAAGAACCACCCAGACATCCTGGTAACTTTTTATTTCTAAATCTGGGTTCTGATTACATGAGTGAGTTTCTGTGAAAATTCATCAAGTTACACATGTACGATACATGTGCTTTTCTGGACAAATAGTATACTTCAAGGGAGAGGGGTTATTATTAAAAAAAAAGCCATCTGTGGGGCACCTGGGTGGTGCAGTCAGTTGAGCTGATCTCGACTCAGGTCATGATCTTTGGGGTCGTGGGATCAAGCCCCACATCGGGCCCTGCGCTCAGTGTGGAGTCTCCTTCAGATTCTCTCTCCTTCTCTCTCCCACTCACTCTCTCTCGAATAAATAAATAAAATCTTTAAAAAAAAAAGGGGGGGGTGCCTGGGCGGCTCAGTCGGTTATGCATCCAACTCTCAATTTCAGCTCAGGTCATGATCTCAGGTTCATGGGATGGAGTCCCACATCAGGCCCTGCACTCAGCAGGGAGTCTGCTTGAGATTCTCTCTCTCTCTCTCTCTCTCTCTGCAACCCTCCTCACATGCGCCTTCTCTCCCTCAAATGAATAGATAAATCTTAAAAAAAAAAAAAAGCAAAATGCTGATAATGTGACAAGGGGTTCACAGTACTGTTTTCTATACTTCTGTGCAGTGGCACAGCATGGCCACTAACAGTGGCCTGTTTCTTTCCCTGGGTTGTGATTACACTACCTACATTCCAGATATAAGTGATTTTTCTATGTAGGCTATGTTCAAAGCGAAATACACCACAACTGTTTTCAGGTTCTCTACAGACTTCAATTAGCTATGAAATCCTCACTCCCCTTCAGGGTAGGTGAATGACCAATGCCTGACTTTTCTAAGCTAGAAAAAAAAAAAAAAAAACCCAGCAGAATAATTTTGATTAGTTGCCTCACAAAGCTTTAAAAAGAGAAGCAAAACATTATAGTAATAGGAAGGTGAAAAACACAGGTGACGGGATCCTCCTCGGACATCTGCCTTCCCAACACCACCACCGAATGGCCTGAATTTCAGGGCTGGAAGACCCATCCTATCTGTGCACCCTGACCCACTTCCCTGCAGTGGCGAGGATGTGAGCGCCCATGTCGGACACCTACCATCACAATATCTAACATGAGGTGTTCTTTAAAAATACTTTAACTGAGGGGCTCCTGGGTTGCTCAGTTAAGCGTTCGATTCTTGATTATGGCTCAGGTCATAATCTCAGGGTCCTGGGATTGAGCCCCACATCAGGCTCTGTGCTGGGTGTGTAGCCTGCTTAAAATACCCTCTGTCCCTCTCCTCCCCCACCTCATGCATGCATACTTGCTTGCACACTCACTCCCTTAAAAACAAACAAAATTATATATATATAATTGATCCTGAAAGGTTTGTAATGAAGCTCAATATAAGAATATGAATCTGTTTATAAGACCCTGACAATCATGACAAAATAACAGAGGAAAGGGAAAGATGAAGAAATGAACAGTAAAGACAAGCTAGTCAGATAGCAGAGTCACAAATCCCTCAGTGAAAACTACCAGAAGCGTGAATCACAGGACAGCAGCCTGGAGGTACTGAGCACCTCTGAGAATTGAGAAGTTGCACATCTTGAACCACAGATCAAAACTGACAGCAGCAACACAACAGCTGATGGTTTCAAACACATGCAAAGGACTGATAAAAAATTAAGTTTCTTTTACTTGAACAAGTGTTAACCATCTTAACATGGATTCAGACTTACACATACGCCTCCCTCCCCCTCCTCACTCTCCTGTACTTGGTGCCTGGAATGGGTACTCTTACACGAGATATGCACACCAGTGGCCCCAGTCTAGAGCTTTGAATAATGAGATCTGCAGGGACCCTCTTGACATCCTTCTCTGCTGTGCCGTGGATCAACTCAGACATACTCCCTGAGTTGGAAAAATCTAACGAGTGTGCTCCATTTCTGCCTACTCAAAAACACACATCTGGTTGCAAATCAGTCATTATTAAGTTAACTCTGGAATCACTCAAGTTTTTTAAGAGTATTTCAGAAATTTTAAAAACAACTCACAATTTGTTATTTTACCTAGTTCAGTGCTACCCCCACACAGCACCAACTCGGTGTGCTGCCTTGCAGATGCGGAGACCACTCTGGAGGGAATCAGAGTAACTGCAGCGGTGCTGGGGAAGAGACCTGCAGGTGCCTCCCCTCCCGCCATGGTACCAAGTGGCAGCAGCATCCCCGATGTGGGGTGCACACGACCTCACCTCTGGGCTTCTTGCTAAAAAAACTAACATGATCTCACCAGGAGGAAAAACATCAGACAAATCCAAATCGAGGGACTGGCCTGTGCTCTTCAAAAATGTCAATGCCACAGGAGTTAAAGAAAGGCTAAAGGGTGGTGACCAATGAAAAGAGAGGTCAACGCAAGTGTGACCCCATTCCGGAAACAGGTCTGGTTTTCCTTTTGCAATGAAGGGCATCGGCAAATGACCGCTGAAGTCTAAGCAAGGTCAGTGGGCGACATCACAGTACTGTACCAACGCTAATTGGCATTGGTGCCCGTGCTGTGGTTATGGAAGAGAATGTTTTTAGGAAACATATGTGGAAATACATTAGAGGTAAAAATTCATCATGCAAACAATTTACTCTCAAAAATTTCAGGGAAAAAAACGAGAGATGAAGGTGTGGTAAATGTTAATATTTGTGGAATCTGGGAAAATGGGAATTTTCTGTTCTATTTTAACAGCTTTTCTAGATGTCTGAAATGATTTCAAAGAAAAAGAAAACGATTTTGGAAACTTTAAAAATACCCAGTGCAAAGCTCACTGACCTAAGCCCTCTGTGCCAGGCTAGGAACTGTGCACAATGTCCAGAACGTCCATGACATCCGTGACAAGGTGAGCACACGACACGAAGAATGTTCGGAAACCATCTGACTCTCCCGGATGATTACCTGCTTGGGTTTCACACCAAGTACCAGTCCACACCTGACCGGACCTTTGCCACTGACAACCTGAAGGCCTGCTTTGGGACATAACCCTCATCGTCATCTCTCTTCTGTGAGAGTGTATCATATCGTAGAATCCCATTAATTTTCAACCACAATTCTGTGGGAACCTAACACAGTGAATGAAATGTCACCTTGGGGGCGCCTGGGTGGCTTAGTCAGTTAAGCATCTGCCTTCGGCTCAGGTCATGATCCCGGAGTCCTGGGACTGAGCCCCACGTCAGGCTCCCTGCTCAGCAGTGAGTCTGTTTCTCCCTCTCCCTCTGTCCCTCTGCCTGTTTGTTCTCTCTCTCTCTAAAAAATAAATAAAATAAAATAGAATAAAAAGTCACCTCACCGTAATTCTCACTGACTCCTGACCTCGTCCTGGGCCTCAGGCTAGGCACTATGACCCCAGTTTGGGGTACACAGGACAATACAATGGCCACATTCACACAGCGACCCTGACACCTGCGTACTCTCGTTCATCCAGCTCAGCTGACATCTGTTACATATACACACCATCCCATCACTGGGCTTCAAATTTGACCTAAGAAGCTGTGGTCTGTGGCGATACCATATTCCATACTCTGGATTTCTTCTCCCCTTGGAAGAGTATCTGTCCCATCTTCAATGCAGCAATAGTCTCACAGAGCACTATCTCCTAAGCCACGTTCCTTCAGCACGCCACTGAGTGGCCTGACCACAACATCCACCAGGCAGCAAGGCTGAATCCTGCGGTGGTAACAAATGGCCCCAGGTCTCTGTGGCTCACAGCAAAGGTCTGGATCTAGCCTCTATCATTCGCATACTACACAGCAGCTAGTCTGCTCCACATTTCCTTCACTCTGGGACCCAGGCTACTGTGGTGGCCCCATTTAAGACACTGCCGGTGCCAAGGCAGAGAGAAAAAAACAGAAGGTAGGATCTGAGTCCCATGGCCGCACTTGCGCACAAAAGGCCCACAGGAAGGACCTCTCCCATAAAACATCCCCTTCCCCATGACAGCAGTACCAAAGGGGCATCTGGAAAGTCGTTTCAAATCCTTTCGCCTATGCAACGAGCCAAAGAGACACTAAGCTGAGTTGCTGACCTGTCTTCCAGGGGAAGAAATGAGAGAACAGTTACTCTAACTCATTCACCTTTAACAAGTGACAAAGACAATCTAATGTGAAGGGGGAGAAAATCTTATAGTTTAATCTCACAACTGGCAAAGGAAGAGGCTGTGTTAATAAAAACGTGTTACGGGGTGAACAGTGCTCCGAGGCCATCGATGACTTGGTGTGAACGGCAATGCTCACCAAGAAGGTGGAGGGCAGCAGTATCTTCCACATTTGAGGAAACGTGTGGCCCGTTACACTGAAGAGTAGACTGGGAGGCAGGGGTGGGAATGAGGAAACCAGTGAGGAGGCTCCCCAGGAGCCCAGAGTGTGTGGCACTTGCACCTCGGGGGCAGTGAGGACAGAAAAGGGACTGGGTTCAGAGACGGAAATAAGCAGCCAATGGATATACCGCTGAGTGTATGGATCCGCTGAGGGAGGAAGACCTCGGGACGGCTCAGGGGACATCGGTACTAATTACTAAGTTGCAGGTGGATGAGGAACAGGTTAAGTGGACATGTGACATGTGCGGTGTCCCTTAGCCACCACCCCAGGGAGACATCCCACAGCCCTGAGTAAAGCCCAGCTGGAGACACGTCTCAGTGTCCTCGGCACAGTGGGGGCATGTGCGGCGCGTCACAGGGGACAAGGAGCCCGAGAAGCCCAGCCAGCAGGCATGGCTGCACCTGTGGGACTCAAACAAGCACACCTTCCCAGAAGGATCATTACCATGGAGCTTAAAGTGAGTTCCAGTCCCAGCTCAGCCCTGACAGTAAGCCATGTTCTTTCTTGTTTGCAAAAATAGAAGAAAATCCCTCATCCTGAGCCCTGAGGAAGACTGAAGCCAAAGTGACACCTTCATTCACCATTCTCTTCCACTAGTTTCCTCAATTGTGTGAAAGAAACACCGAAACTTATAATGTCACCTTTCCTGAATTGCTGTCCCTAAATGATCACACTCACCAGTGACTCATCAGTCACCCCCTACCCCAAACTGCCTTTGCCTGGAGCTAGGAGCAACACGCCCACCCCATGATCAGTCCTGCCGACAGGCCACCCTGAGTCAGGAGCCCAAGGCTGCCACCACCATCAGTCCAAGATGGCCCCCGAGTCCGGCGAGCACTCCCCTGCCCCAGAAGGAGGTTGCAAAGGAACAGCAATGCCAGCCCGGCGAAGGGCCGCATTGGCCCTCTGAGGAAGTAGTGGCTACTTAAAGGGCACAAGTTCTAAGTAGAGAGCTTGACCAAGTTTGAGACAGTTAAGGACAATGAAAAATATACCGGGAAAAAAATCAGAAACCCCAAGTAGTCTTACTTTTATCACAGCTCCGCAATGAGACTCAAGCAACGCCAGCACCTCGGCTGGAACTCCTTACCCTGCAAACTGCTCAAACACCAGTTTTCCATGAAAACCTGTGAAATGTGATACGATGGTGTGCATTAAAGCAGGCCAGGCTGTTTTAGTCTTTATGAAGTTCAGCCTGAATCTTCTAATCAGAGCCTCAAGGCCTGTTGCTTCGATGCGACACCTACGATTTGGGCTCAGGAACCACCTGCCGAGCCCCGTCTTGAGGGAAGCACTTTACCGCCATGCTTTGTTTCACAATGACTTAGAAACTGCATAGCTTACGAAATAAAGCTCTTACGTATGGAGAGGGCCGGCTCTGGGGGTCCGTGCCAGTTCAGTCACACAGGTGCTGTGCTCAGAAGGGCCCACAACTGAGGTGTATTTAATGCTCTACTGCCACCATCTTGAAATCCTCAATAACTTCAATTTTGAATTTATGTTTTGTAAGTGACGCCCAATGACACAATGGAGCACAGGCCTGAGGCTTGGAGCCCCAGCTCACCCACATCTTGCCTCCTGCACCAGCAACCCTCTCCCATGACCATCTTCTGTCCCAGACGGGGCCTGGAAGGGACACCTCAGACCCCTGGGTGTCTGAGAGGGTCTGCACTTGCCCTTCGAGTACCGCTCTGCCTAAGAAAGCTTGAATATTAAGTAACAAATGAAAACACCAAGGCAGGTTGAGAGAGACCACAGAAGAAAGGAAGAGGCCTTTTCCTGTTTTCTCAGTCCGCATTTTCACTCTGTTCTGGAGCCCACCTATTATGGGCTGGCCCTGTGCCCTAAGATATTAGAAGTTAGGAAATGGTGCACTTCCACAGGCAGACCTGCTCATGTACCCACACACCTGGAACCCTCAACTCCAGAAACACTGCTGACTCGATTTAGGGAGCTGCTGCTGGATTTTCTAGCAACATATGTGACTAGCGGCTTCACAAGTTGCTGCCCAGTGCTTCTGAGTTTTTCTTTGGTTTGGAGAAGAATTGTGTTTGTTTTTGTCATTCCCCCTACTCCCCACTTGCTGTTAGGGGAAAGGCCGACTTAGAAGAGCACATTTAAGATCCTGATGCCAGGCTGGGGGTGGGTGAGGCTGGAAGCGGATGTTGGGATGGTTGACTGTGATGCTTTGTGCTTCCAGCAGCCTTATAAAAACGGTACAAATTCTACTTTAATTTTCAGTATGTAACCCTCAGTCATTTGGGACGCGCTCCAGACTAATGAGGACTTCCATTAGTTGTGAGAAATGATCCCGTCGGCCCTCTCTTGTCTGAAAGGCCACGTCCACGGCTCTCGGTGCAGGTGGCTGGGGGGACTCTCTCACTGACAGCAGCAGCAGACGACTGCACTGAGCATACAGTAGGTGCTCAACGAGAAGAAATATTCCTCTGAGGTGGGACTGCTCTTGCGATTACTCTATCCCCAACCTGCCCAAACACGCTCACGTCGAGACCAGAGCAGGTTTTCCAACACACACACGTGTTGCCCAGATTTCACTCGTCAGAGAAGCCCTGGTGCAGTGCCTGGGCCCTCAGTTTACAGCACCTGCTTCTGCTCCTGCAGAAAACCAGGGGCCTCCAAACAGCCTTGACCGTACGCCTCTAAGGGAAAAGTGAAGGAGGAGTCGACGATGAATATGTACAAGATATGAATAATAAGCCATCAAGAAATGAAAAGGTGGGACGCTGGTGTGGCTCAGTTGGTGAAGCGTCCGACTCTTGATTTCGGCTCAGATCATGATCTCAGAGTCCTCAGATCAAGCCCCACATCGGGCTCTGTGCTTAGGAGGGAGTCTTCTTGAGATTCCCTCTCTCTCTCTCTCTCCCTCTGCCCCTCCCCTCCCACTCTCCCTCTCTTAAAACAAAAACAAAATGAAAAGGCAAGGAACAAAATAGGAAGAATATCTGTAATACACATATCTCACAAACGATTTGTGTTCAGGATATATAAAATTCAACAATAAGAACACAAACAACCCATTAAAAATGGTTAAAAAGACTTCTAATAAAGAAGATACAGGGGCGCCTGGCAGGCCCAGTCACCAGAGCATGCCACTCTTGATCTTGGGGTCATGAGTTCAAGCCCCACAGTGGGCGTAGAGTTTATTAAAAAAAAAAAAAAAAAGATGATGATGACACAGGAATGGCTAACAAGTATGTGAAAAGATGCTCAACATCATTAATCATCAGTGAAATGCAATTCAAACCACAATGAGATACTACTACACATCCACTGAATGGCTAAGATAAAAAGACTGACAAAACCAAGCACTGACAAGGATATAGAGCAACTAGAACTTTCCCACACTGCTGGTGGAACACAAAATGGAAAAGTTTGTCAGCTTATTTGGCCTGGAGAAATGAGAGCATCTGTCCATACAAAGACTTGCTCATGAATGTTCACAGAAGCATGATCCAAAATAGTTCAAACTGGAAACTTCCCAGGTAACCAGCAACTGGTGAATGGACCAACCAATGGTGGTAAGTCCATACAAGAAAATACTTCTCAAATACCACTCAACAATGACAAAGGAAAAACTGTCCAAACAAGCAACACGGATGAATCTCAGAAAGGTTAACAGAAAAAGATAAACTGAAGAACATACACTGCATGATTCAATTCATAAGAAATCCTAGAAGAGGAGCGCCTGGGTGGCTCGGTGGGTTAAAGCCTCTGCCTTCGGCTCAGGTTGTGATCTCAGGGTCCTGGGATTGAGCCCCGCATCGGGCTCTCTGCTCAGTGGGGAGCCTGCTTGTGATCTCTTTCTCTGTCAAACAAATTTAAAAAATCTTTAAAAAAAAAAAAAAAAGAAATCCTAGAAAAGACATGACTAGTCTACAGTGACAGAGGCATATGAGTGACTGCCTGGGGCTTTCAGTGGGATGATGAGGCAAGACTGCAAAGAGGCAGGAGGAAGATCTTGGGGAAGAAACATTCTTTTTTTTTTTTTTTTTTTTTTTTAAGATTATTTATTTATTTATTTGAGAGAGCATGAGAGGGGGGAGAACCAGAGGGAGAAGCAGACACCCTGCTGAGCAGGGAGCCCAATATGGGACTCAATCCTAGGACTCCAGGATCATGACCTGAGCCGAAGGCAGTCGCTTAACCAAATGAGCCACCCGAGCGCCCCAATCTATTATTTTGACTGGAGTTTTGGTTACACAGGTACATACATTTGCCAAAACTCTTTGAAAGGTACCCTTAAAATAGTTCTGTCTTATCCTATGTAAAATATACCTCAAAAAACTGTCATCTAAAAGAAATAATAATCTGGCAACAATATATTCATGTAAGTTGTATTACTGTATTATACACTATAAAACAGAAAAAAAACAAACAGGATGAAAAAAATAAGTGTATTTTCTTCCTAAACTCTAAAAGATCATCTCGATCTTTCTGGGGTGCACACACCAACTTTGGAGACTAATATCCTAGAGACAATGTCACTTTTGTTTTACCTGTCAAGTTCCATGCACAAAGAATACAGTGTCTAGGATTGTGGGAGGTTTTTCCCCAATTTTACTGAAATAAAATTGTAATATATAATATGGTATAAGCTTAAAGTGTACAATGTAATGATTTGATATGGTATATATATGATATGTATGTATTACAAAATGATTACCACAAATAAAGTTAGTTAACATCTATAACCTCACAGTTCCGATTTTGTGTGCATGTGGTGAGAACTTTTAAAATCAACTCATCTAGCAACTTTCAAATACACAAAAGAATACTGTTAACTATAGACACTATGCTGTACATTATGTCTTCAGAACTTATTTATCTTATAACTGGAAGTCCATACTGTTTACCACCTTCACCCATCTTCCGCACCCTGGGACTATATTTTCTAGATCATTAATAAGGCTGCCAATTAAATAGTAGTACGAGAGATCACTGTATTGAGTTCCTTATCGAATGGTGAGTTTTTACATATGTTTGACATTGGGGTAAGGCATTTCATCCTTCGGGCACTTTATTAAAAGATTAATTTCCACTTTATAGGAATAGAAAACCATAACTCAGAAGGGAATGGCAAGGTCTGCTTTCTGAACAGGCGGCTCTGACACGGGGCCACCCTCCACCACACTGAGGTGCTTTGATGGTGAGCTACACACGAGATGTACCTCCACTGAGCCTGCAGGAAGGCGTTCTGAAAATACTATGATGAATGGCCCGTAAGCAAATGAAATGATCCTCAAGATCATTTGTCATTGAGAGAAATGCAAATTACAACCACAGACCACCACCACTACACACCCACTAAAAACCTAATATGAAAAAGAGAATGCCAATGCTGATGAAGCTGTGAAGCCACCTGAATGCTCCCGAACACAGTGTCAACAGGGTGTAAACTGTACAAAGCATTTTCCAAAGTGCTGCACCTATGAAAGCTGAACAGACGCACATCCCGTGAGCCAGCACAGCCATGGAGCCAAGAAGCACACCCAACAGAAATGTGTGTGCTCATCAAAACACGGGAACCACAAATTTTCAATTACAAAAAGTCTCCCAACTTAAAAAATAACTAGAAAATACTCACGGCAGCACTGTCCATTATAATAGACCAAAAATAAAACTACCTCGCTGTCCAACTAGCAGAACATCAAGTTGTGGTATATTCACATTATTGAATACTTTACGGCAATGAGAATGAGTGATTCACAGCTAAGTACAAGTATGTGGGCTAATCTCACAATCATTTTGTTCAGTGAAAAGCCAACAGCACTGTCTGAAGTCCCTGTATTCCATGTATACGAAGTTCAAAAGCAAACAAAACAACCTCTGGTTTAGAATTCAGGACAATGGTTCTGTGGCCCTTGTGGGGTGCTGATGATGCATGCAATGTTTCTTAGCTGGGGGCAGATTACATGGCAGGTTGTCATTAAGCTTTACACTGAGGATCTGTACACTTTTCTGTGTGTGCACTGCACTAAAACAACAACAGTTATGGAAGGGGGTAATCAAGAAATTACTCTCAAGGTCCAGGTGAGAAATCACTAAGTCAAGAGCTATGTAGAAGAAGGAAGGGTAAGAGTCAGGTGTGAGAAATGACAGAGACAGAGACATAATTCCACCAATGCAGAGAAGCATTACAGACGAAGGACGGGTGAGTCCACCGCCCTGGATGGACCACACTGGCTCACAGGAGGAAAGGAGGGCACCGCAAACAGACAGAAATAGGACTGCAGACTTAGAGTGGAGGCTTTAAAGCTACTGAATGAGGACGGCCACCTGTCAGCATCTTGCTCCTCATAACCCTACTCCAATGACTTGTCATCGAGCAGCCATACGCCTTATACAGGTCCACAATCCCTTGTTCACAAATTCCAAGAGACAAACAGCTCCAAAAACCCTGACCTCAAACTGTCTGGCAGCCAATTCTGACCCAAACGGAGACGGAGCTAATTATAGCTTTTAATTATCCTGCTTAGAATATTCATGTATTTTATGACAGAAATTCTAATGTGTTGAATTACAGGGTGCTAGGAGTGTGAAATAATATACAGTACACACATTGTACTACTTTTCTAAGATCCAAACTACTCTGACTCTGAAACACCTCTCGCTCCGTGGGTTGAGGGTAGAATCTATGTATGTACCACGTGTCGGCTACGAATCGTGCCATTTCCCCAAAAATTTCTCCAGAAATATTCTGATTTGTTTAAGGGGGAATCAGGTCGCTTGCTTCAAAAAGAACAACTCCATTAAGCTATTGTCTAGAGCAGAATATCAATTAGTATTTTTGTTGTCATTAAAAGGCAATGAATTCACATACATAAAATTTAAAAGCTACCAAAGAGTGAAAACTAAAAACAGCAAGATTCCCTCCTTCCTTAGGCATTCCCACCACTCTGGTTTCTTTCTTTTTTTAATTAATATATAATGTACTATTTGTTTCAGGGGTACAGGTCTGTGATTCATCAGTCTTACACAATTCACAGCGCTCACCATAGCACATGCCCTCGCCAGTGTCCATCACCCAACCACCCCATCCCTCCCAATCCCTCCACTCCAGCAACCCTCAGTTTGTTTCCTGAGATTAAGAGTCTTTTATGGTTTGTCTCCCTCTCTCGTTTCGTCTCGTTTCATTTTTTCCTCTCTTCCTCATGATCCTCTGCCTTGTTTCTCAAATTCCACACATCAGTGAGATCATATAATTGTATTTCTCTGATTGACTTATTTCGCTTAGCATAATACCCTCTAGTTCCATCCATGTCATTGTAAATGGCAAGATTTCCTTTTTTGATGGCTGCATAATATTCCATTGTATATACACACCACATCTTCCCTCTCCATTTATCTGTCAATGAGCATCTCAGCTCTTTTTGTAGTTTGGCTGTTGTGGACATTGCTGCTATAAACACTGGGGTGTAGGTGCCCCTCTGGATCACTACATTTGTATCTTTGGGGTAAATACCCAATACTGCAATTGCTGGGTCATAGGGTAGCTCTATTTTCAACTTTTTGAGGAACCTCCATACTGTTTTTCAGAGTGGCTGCACCAGCTTGCATTCCCACCAACAATGTAAGAGGGTTCCCCTGTCCCCACATCCTCGCCAACACCTGTTGTTTCCTGATTTGTTAATTTTAGCCGCTCTGACTGGTGTGAGGTGGTATGTCACTGAGGTTTTGATTTGTATCTCCCTGATGCCGAGTGATGCTGAGCACTTCTTTATGTGTCTGTGGGCCATCTGGATGTCTTCTTTGCAGAAATGTCTGTTTGTCTTCTGCCCATTGCTTGACTGGATTATTTGTTCTTTGGGTGTCGAGGCCACCGCTCTGGTTTCTAATGACAGCTCTCAACAGTAGACCCCAGAACTATTAAACTATTCAAATGAACAGGTAAATACACAAGCCCTGGGCTCCAAGCAGACAAATGGTGCCTGCCTCTCTCCTCAAAACCATGTCTTTACCTTCCCGACACGGAACCCCCACAGGAGGCGCCCACGAAGCCCTCGTTAAGAAGGGTTTGTCTACATGCAACGAGCTCTTGTCACCTACCGCCTCACCGGAACTAGAATCCTACTTTTGGGCCCCGTTTGATCCTCAATAATTTGAGCAGCCTCCGTGAATAACCAAATTACAATGTCATTCTCTTTTTTAAAAACACTTTTTGGGGCGCCTGGGTGGCTCAGTTGGTTAACTGTCTGCCTTTGGCTCAGGTCATGATCCCAGGGTCTTGGGATCGAGCCCTGCATTGGGCTCCCTGCTCAGTGGGGAGTCTGCTTCTCCCTCTGCCTGCAGCTCTCCCTGCTTGTGCGTGCTCTCTGACAAATAAAGGCTTTAAAAAAAAAAAAAAAAAGACATTTCATCAGGAAATCCTGACACATGCCACAGCACAGATGCATCTTCAGGACATTATGCTATGTGAAATAAGCCAGATACAAAGGACAAATACCGTATGATTCCATATGAGGTCCCTAGCACAGTCAAATTCATACAGACAAAAGTCGATTGATGGGGCTGGGAAGAAGGGGAATGGGCATTACTGTTTAACAGGGACAGAGTTTTTGGGGCACCTGGGTGGCTCAGTGGGTTAAAGCCTCTGCCTTCAGCTCAGGTCATGATCCCAGGGTCCTGGGATCGAGCCCCACATCGGGCTCTCCGCTCAGCGGTGAGCCTGCTTCCCCTCTCTCTCTGCTTACTTGTGATCTCTGTCAAATAAATAAATAAAATCTTTAAAAAAAAAAAAAATGGGGACAGAGTTTCAGTTTTACAAGAAAGGAGTTTGGAGAATGCTTGATGCCACTGAGCATCTGAAAAGTGGTTATGATGGCAATTTTTTTATTAATTAGGCTCCATGCGCAGTGCAAAACCCAACATGGGGTTTGAACTCACAACCCCAAGATCAAGACCTGAACTAAGATCAAGAGTCGGACACTTAACTGACTAAGCCACCCAGGCGCCTCTAAGACAGTAAATTTCATGTAATATGTATTTTACCACACATTTTTTAAAAACTTGTAAAAAGTACTTAAAATGGTGTCTGGAATATAGCAAGCAACTCATAGGTATTGTTTCTTTCCTTTTTTTTTTTTTTTTTTTTTGCTTTAAGACATTTCATCAAGAGAATAAGAAGATGAGCCAAACTAGAAGAAGTATTTGCAAAAGACATAGCTGATAAAGGCTGTTACCTAAAACATACAAAGAACTCTTAAGACTCAACAAGAAAACAACTCAATTTAAAAATGAGCGAAAGATCTGAACGGACACCTCTCCAATGAAAATACACAGATGGCAAACAAGCACATGAAAAGATGCTTCACATCATGTCATCAAGGAAAGGCAAAATAACACAATGAGATATACACAACAAAATGGATGACTCTCAAAAATACCATGCTGAGTGAAAGTCAGACACAAAACACTATGTACTCTGATTCCACCTCTGTGAAATTCTAGAACAAGCAAAATTAATCTACAGTAAGAGAAGCAGATCAGTGACTGCCGGGGGCTAGAGGTTGTAAGGAGACAAAAAGAAACTTTATTGGGTAATGGAACTGTTCTGTATTTTGATCACAGTGGTGGTTATACAGGTATATCATTTGTCAAAACTCACTGAATTGTACACTATTGGTGTACTTTATTGTATACAAGTTATGTCCTAATCAACTGGATTTACGGGAAAAAAAACAATGAGAAACCACTACACACCTATTAGAGTGACTAAAATCTGGAACACTGACAACACCAAATGCTGGCAAGGATGCAGAACCACAGAAACTATCACTGCCGGTGGGAATGCAAAACAGCTCAACCACTTTGGAAGACAGTCTGTCAGTTTCTTACAAAACTAAATATACGCTTACCATATGATCCAGCAAGAGCGCTCTCTGGTACTCACCCAATGGAGCTGAAAAACGTGTCTGTACAAAAAAATGCGTGTGGATGTTTATAGTAGCTTTATTCATAACTGCCCAAACTTGGAAGCAACCAAGATGTCCTTCACTAGGTGAATGGGTAAATAAACTGTGGAACATTCAATCAAATATTATCCGGCACTAAAAAAGAAGTGAGCTTTCAAACCATGAAAAGACATGGAAGAAACATAAATGCGTATTACCAAGAGAAAGAAGCCAATCTGAAAAAGGCTACACAGTGTATGTTTCCAACTCCATGACGTTCTGGAAACAGCAGAACTGTGGAGGCAGTAAGAAGATCAGTTGGTACCAAGAATAGAGCTGGAAAGGGGGAAGGATGAACGGAGCACAGAGGAATTTTAGGACAGTGAAACTGTTCGTATGAGAGCACAAGGTAGACACGTGTCATCATACGTGTGTGCAAACCCACAGAACGCACAGTGGCGAGAGCGAGTCGTAATGTACTCCATGAGCTCTGGGTGATTATGACCTGTAACAAATATACTGCTCTGACAAGGATGCTGATAGCGGGGGAGGCTGTGTGTGTGGAGCGGGGGTTCACGGGAAATCTCTGTTATCTCCTGCTCAATTTTGCTATGCATTTAAAACTGCTCTAAAAATAAAAATAAAGTCTATTACCAAAACAACAAAAAAGACCTTTCAAAATATTATCCTAATAGCATGTCCAGTTTCATTTAGCTGGCATTTCCAAATAGTTGAAGGGGGAAATAGATTTAGAAAACACTGAACCCTCACATGGGAAAGGACCTCTGACTTATGACAGGGGGGTATGTGCACACTGGCAACATTATGTCTTTAAATCCACTCAAGAAGTTCAACTGACCTCACATCTCCTTCCCAAGGTAAACAACCTTAAGAGTGGCCAACGACAATTTTAAAAGGAATCAACAGAGAAAAAACACAGACAACACACTAAGTCCAACCTGCACGATGGGTGACCAATTCCTGGCCAGTGCAGTTCTGGTCACATTTGGCCCCTTCACCTCCCCAGCCTGCAGGCTCCTTTTCGGTTTTTCTCCCTTCTAATCTCTGGCAAGCCAACATGAGCTTTAAAGATACAATGCAGTTTAGACAGTAAGCTAAGCACAGTAAGACCCTTTTCAGACATTTATCAGAAGTTTTCCTTTGAGTGCCGCATCTGGTTGTCATACAAGTTGTTAAATTGTAACACAGATTTTTTTTTTTTAAGATTTTATTTATTCATTTCAGAGACAGAGAGCACACTAGCACAAGCGGGAGTTCGGGCAGAGGGAGAAGCAGACTCCCTGTCAAGGGGAGAAGCCTGATGCAGGATCCGACTCCAGGACCCTGGAGTCATGACCTAAACCAAAGGAAGATGCTTAACTGACTGAGGCACCCAGGTGCCCCTAGATTTAATTTAATAAAGAAAAATGTTTAATTGTTAGACATCTAGAATCTGCAACTACTTTTTAAAATCCTAACTCTATAAAGTTGCTTATTTCAGGAGTGCTTTCTTAGACAATTTCTTCAGAACACGCCTATCCCTCTCCCTACAATAAAGGCTGGCTGGCTGCACACCTTCACCGAGAGCAAAGCCCGAGATGCTGCCGAGCCACACATGCACGCCAGCGTGCACCCACCACCTCAAACGATCCCAGGGGGGCCACTGTACTCCAGCCAACACAGTATTAACAAAGAAAATGCTTTTCCACTCAGCAAGCCCAGGGGCCAAGTGCCAGGAAAGCCACTCACTGCTTACCTACTCCTATGTGCCTTCTACTGTCGCTCTTGTTAGTGAACACAAACAGTAAGAGAATACAAGACACAATGAAGTGCCAACTTGATAATTATTTGTGAAAATGTGGACTCCCTCCCTGCCATGGTGCCATGAAGAAACAGACAAAGGAAAGATTATGCCAACTGAGAGGAGGCAGCCCTCACAGCACTGCTGGGCACACAGGAGGGAGGAGAGGATGCACTCAGCTCAGGTCCTCGGGTAGGGTCTGGGACTGGAGAACACCACCCCGGCAGAGAGGCATGGGACTCAGAGGAATAACCATACTCCTCTGGTATGGACAAGCTGGGGAGGGCAAGAAGGCTTCAACTCAATTAGCTGCAGAGGGATACATACCTACAACAGAACAACATGAACAAGAGGAAGGAACAGAGAGAAGACGCAGAGGTTAAAACAAGCACACTGAAATCTCTTGCTTTCAATTCTTCGAACTATTTCAAATGGTCTAGCCCGTTCCAAAAGGGAACAACTTTCAGTTCTGAATTCTACCATTAACTAGATAACATTATTTCGCTGGTCATGGTCCAAGATTCAACCTTCCCTGCTGTGTGCCACCTTAGTGTTCCTGAACAGATTCTAAAGGATCTTCACTCATAAGCTTCCTTATGGTAAACACCTGTCACCTGGCCTACCCACCATCCAAACAGCTTTCCTATTTGAGGGAATACCCCAGAATAAGTAGTGTCAGAGCCCACCTCCCACATCCGAAGCAAAGGGGTGCAAATGCTCTGTCCCTCGGCCGCTGGCCTTAGAGCCTGGACATGTGACCCATGCCCTGCCAAATGGGTAATATCACGGGGGGCCAGTCACACAGAAGACTGTTAAGGATCGACACCTTGTGCCTTAGGCCTCGTCAAGGCGCCGTGAGCCCTCTGCACCCACGACTCTCAGGGAAGCGTATCTCAGGGCAACCACATCCCCGCGCGATGGCAGCCGGCCTGGCTAGGAGACGGAGAGCTGAGCAGCTGCAGGGGTTAGTGGAATCACACGGTGGAAGGGCAACTCCCTGACCAGCCAGCCAAACGACACCACGCTGAGGACTGCATGCCCCTGGGAATTGAGGCCCTGATGAGGACCCGTACCGGCCACACTGCTGTCAAGAGATCAGAGAAGCCTCACACAAACCCAAATGGAAGCAGAGTCTACGAAACAACTCCTGTACCCTTCAGAACCATCAATGTCATCAGAGCAAAATAAAAGCTGATTAAGAGGTCTAAGGAGCCCTGAGGATTAAGGGGTGCGACGGCACACCGTGTCTTGTCATGGAGGGAACTCGGGACCAGGAGGGGCAGTACTGGGGCAAATGAAAACAGTGGACGTGAAGTGTGAACTAAATACAAATGTCATATCAGTATCCTTTTTCCTGAATTTTGTAATTGGACTATAGCTACATAAGACAATATCCTTTGTTTAGAAAATACACTCAGTATTGTTAAGGGTAGTAAAAGTGCTTAATGTATGCTACCTACTCTCAAATGGTTCAGAAAAACATAATATTAAAAACTGGTCCATATGGATGAAAGGTATACAGGAAATCTCTATATTATTCTTGAAACTTTGTAGAAGTTTGAAATTATTTTAAAATACATTTTAATAAAATACCGAAAAAAGAGATACTTATAAAATGTTATGTTTTAGCAAGTACATATATAGTTTTTTCTTCTGCCCCTTCTAAATTTTCTATAATAAACATTAGTTTCTTCTACATTTGAAACTGATAAACTTTACTGATACTCCACAATTGTACAGCATAAGCCACTTCAGAAGTTTGGGCCATAAGGGGATTCTGTCAAGCACTTTGTTCTACTATGAAAGTCTTCACCTTTCCACGGATTTTTCAAATTCTTCTCTGAGACAGAGGGGGAAGGGAGAAGAGTAAGGACTGTACCTGATATTACTAATAACTTTTAGAATGTCTCACTCTGAGGTAGTTAGCTTTCAGCAGTCCATGATTAGAAGAAGCTACAATTAGAAGAATGCTGCTAGGAATGAGATTTCAGAGAAGGAGCCACTTTATAGGTGTACTCAGTGAGACCCGTACTGCTTCTCCTCTGAGCCTCTTCTATGACAGATGACACACACAATGAAGTAAACGTCACTAGGTCCACAATTATTAACTTAATTTTACTGAAATTTTATTATCTTTTCTTCAGTTCCATATATGAACAAAAAAAAATGTTCAACACATGATTCTCTCGCAGTTCATCTCAACATAACGAACTTAAAATTTAGCATGGGGGCACCTGAGTGGCTCCGCTGGTTAAGGGTCCAACTCTCGATTCTGGCTCAGTTCATGATTGCAAGGTTGTGAGATCGAGCCCCGGGTGGGGTTAAGATTCTCTCTCCCTCTGCTCCTCCCCCTACCTCTCTAGCACACACACACGCACGCCCCCCACAAAGAAAAATAAATAAAAACAAATAAAATTTAGCATTTAGGGGCACCTGGCTGGCTCTGTCAGTAGAGCACGCAACTTTTGATCTCATGGTTGTGAGTTCAAGCCCCATGTTGGGCACGGAGATTACTTAAAAATAAAAAAAATTTTTTTTTAATAAAAATAAAAAATAAAATCTTTTTTAAATAAGGAAATAAAATTCAGCATTCATGCCACAGTTGCAAATTTAAAATACCAATAATTTAAAAAAAACAATAATTTCAAATAAGCCAAATTTAAATATAGATATTTGATCCAAAAGTCAGCTTCATAGCTGTAAAAGCCTCAATACTCCATTTCTCCCTCCTACCCCCACATCAAGTTTTCCACTTTGAAAAGAAACCTCACTGTCTCCTAGTTTAAAAAAATTCCCAAGTGTTTTCTCTCTCTGCCAGAAAATAAACCAAGAAATAGAAAACATGAAGACTCTCCAGGACTCCTCTTGACTGCTGGGCTGGGAGCCCACTCACCGTGTCCACGGCAGAGCCTCACTTAGGAGGGCCTGGCTGGAAGAAATACCCTAAATCTGATGGGGGTTTTACTCCATATAAAACATGGTGCAGAACACTTTGTTCATTTTATACCCCAACATGATACACAGAGGAGCCCCCATGCAGCAGTCCAGAGCAGCTTGCTACCTTTCACCCATTCCGTGCACTGCGTCCACATGCAGAGAACGGACAACAAAAGGATTCTGGGATAATGAAGATGAGGGTGGGGATGGTAGACTTGGGGTGATCTTTCCTTTTGCAAAATGAACTTAATGGTACTACACGTCTAATATTTTTAATAAAAAGAAAACAAAGGAACATTTAAAATGGAAATATGTGTTCAACACAGGAACATCATTACTAAGAATCTAATACTTAAAACTCAATTGCAATAT
Source organism: Potos flavus (assembly GCA_028534135.1). Lineage (NCBI taxonomy): Eukaryota > Metazoa > Chordata > Mammalia > Carnivora > Procyonidae > Potos > Potos flavus. Next base: position 485,784 of record CM052891.1, read on the forward strand.
TGTTTGCAATAGCAAAAATAATTAATCTAAATGCTTAACAATGGGGAATGGTAAAGTAAATCACAGCATGTCAAACAGAAGCTCTTGCAGCCAATTACAATGGATTTTGTTTAAAGAGTTAACGTCATAGGAAAAAAAGTCATGTTGAGTAAAAAGAAGAGACAAAAATCCTACCTATAATAGGATTTAAAGTTACCATTTAAAAACAAATTCAAGGGGTGCCTGGGTGGCTCGGTGGGTTAAGCCTCTGCCTTCGGCTCAGGTCATGATCTCAGGGTCCTGGGATTGAGCCCCACGCCAGGCTCTCTGCTCAGCGGGGAGGCTGCTTCCCCCTCTCTCTCTGCCTGCCTCTCTGCGTACTTGTGATCTCTCTCTCTCTGTCAAATAAATAAATAAAAAATCTTTAAAAAAAATAAAAATAAATTCAAAATATAAAAACTAAAAAATTCAAGCCTATTCAGAGTAATGCATATATTCTGTATTAACAGTGGCTACTCTGGATGGTGGGATTATAGGTAATTTTTCATATCCATTTTTATACGTCCAAATGTTCTATCACAAGCATTATTTTATATTACTTAAAGCTTTCTAGTATTTTAAATTTTTTTGGCTTTTTTTTTTTTTTTTTAAGATTTTATTTACTTATTTGACGAGAGAGAGAGAGACACAAGAGAGGGAACACAAGCAGGGGGAGTGGGAGAGGGAGAAGCAGGCTTCCCGTTGAGCAGGGAGCCCAACGTGGGGCTCGATCCCAGGACCCCGGGATCACGACCCAAGCCGAAGGCAGATGCCTAACGGCTGAGCCACCCAGGTGCCCCTAAAACTTTTTAATATTTTAAAGTAAACTTTACCTGAACATTTTAATACTACCAGCACCATAACAATTCAATTTAACAAGTATGTGAATTCCTCGGACCTAACTCTCTTCACTGGGTACCCAAAACTCTAGCCCACAGTCCCAATCAGTAGGCTGGTGGTCGACCCTCAACAGGTACCAGACTAGCTTGATGCACTCCAGCACAAATAAACCTGCAACCAACTGCTAAGTTTTAAATTCTTTTTCCTAAACAGAGCTTTCTAACCTTGAGTGCCTGCCAGAAGCTGCTGGAGTTTTTTCAAAACACACACACACCCCATGGCCCCCCACCCCCAGTTAACCAGTCTCTGAAGGAGGAGGGAGGTCAAGCATGGGTATTTTTTAATTCTACCACCAAGGAGGAGGGCCAGCATGGGAGTGTGAGACAGACACAATCCTCTACCTTCCATGCTTCCCGGAGGAAGGGAATAAAGGGAGAATGGGGCATGAAGGGATAAGAATCCTGAATTTGGGTAGGGACACTTTGACGACAGGCCCCACAGGTCTGAGAGCACATCCTACTTGCTCCTTACTGGGTTTTTTACCACACAAAATGCTGTGCTTTCAGCTCATGTCAAAACTGCAAAAGCCAAAGTAATCTGTGCCTTACTACAACCCTGAGGGATTTCCCATCACCTCGAATTTAAATGGTCCAAACGAAATCCAACCACTTCCCATGGGTTAGGGTGGCTATGAGGTGTGGGTTTACTCCTAGGACCTCCTCAAGGGGCACACAGTGCCCTCTGACAAGGACCTGGTGCCACTCCACACCCATGTGGTCCCAATGAGGCTGCTGGTCTCGGCGCCCTGTCCGATGTGGCTCATGGCCCACGGAACCGCCACCGTGCTTCTACCTCTTCTCGCACTGTGGAACAGGTGACTTCCTGGGAGCACGAGCCTAGGTCCTTCCCCTCCCTCATTTCCTCTCCCTCCAGCCAGGAGTGAATTCATGTCTGCAGAAAGAGACTAAGGATACCACCGCCGAGAAATACCACAGAGGGGAAGAGAGAAGCACCTGAGACCACCTCAGTCCATACATGTCCATGCTTCACCCAGCTTGGACTCCAGCACTCCACAGATCAGAGGAGCCTAAGACAAGAAATACACAGAATGAAGGAAGTGCAGTAAAAAATGAAGGCAAAACCGGGGTGGGGGGGGAGAGCCATGGGATTAGAATATTAATACCAAAATGCACACAAGCCAGCCAGGAGACTCCGTGTTATGCTCTCCCGTAGAGCTTAGCACTTGCTCTCTGCGTCCCGTGGTCAAACTCCATCAGCAGCATCAACAAGAACCATCAACGGAGCCTAGAAGTATGCCTTGCACCCACATCTCCCTCACCTCTGCAAGCTGCCCAGCATAGCATTCCTGCTCCTCCCTCCTTGCAAGAGCACCTAGGGGTGCCTGCTTCCCTACTCCCGGGCAGCCAGATATGGCCATAAACCCCAGCATGAGGCAAGAAAATGCACAGAAGTACCTGGGACTTTGAGAAGTGCCCATCCTGCCGCCTGGAATGCAGAGGTGATGGCTAGGGCTCTGCTGGCCATCAGAAACCATGAACACAAGACCCACAATGAGTTTGCATTTTTAGAACAAGGGAAATACACTCTATAGGTTCACAATCACTCATCTACAATTCTGAAATTCCCAAAGCCTGGTTTTGGTGTTACTTGCTTGGCTGCAAAACCTGATCTGAAGACAAGAATGTGTGTGTTTCTCTGCGGCAACAGGATCTGTCTGTGTGGAGGGACAGCAACGCCCAGCCTTTGTGGGGGATGCCAGAAACTGAGTTATAAGCACTGGGTCACCCTTCTACAATCCCAAAAGATCTCTGTCCCATGGTCTGCCCAAGGTTCTACAGACCTGCCTCCCTGCCAGCTTCTGTGCCTGGTCACCAGTAGCCAGACTCAGGACTGGCTCTGCCATCCATCCCCAGCCCCCCTCTCCTCAGGCACAGGCCCACTATGTGGCCATGGGATCACCCTTCTGCTCACCACCAGAGGTCCCTGGATGGTGAAGGACAAACTCCCAAACAGGCAAGGTGCTACCCAGCCTCAGGCCCCTGGCCCATCTGTCTACATACACAGCTTTCTAGACTGTGTCTTATGCCAGTTGTCCCCAGCCTCCCTGCCCCTGCCTCCCTCTAGTGACTACACCAACATTTCTGCCTTCTGCCCAGGGAGGGCCATGTCCCCTTGGCCCTCACATCACAGCTCTGAATGAAGGAGCTCAAGCACTATGCACTGCGCTCAAAAAACAGCAGACTTTCCTCACGGGCTCTTGCTCACTGTGAAGAAGAGATCTGAGACCAGAAAGAAACACTGTTTGTACTATAGTTTAAAGTATTTACCTCTAAACAAGAGCAGTGCCCTGCAGCCCCTGCTGCTGCCTCAACTGCCATCCAAAGACCCCTGGGCCCTCCTCAACCAGAGCAAGGACCGGTGCCCACACATCCAAAAAAAAAAAAAAGACACATTACTACAGGGTAGGAGAAGAGTGACTCTGAACTGTCCAAAGCACAGATGCCAACAACAGACAGAATGGTCTGGCACATACTTAAGAGAAGTAACCCCTCCTCTTTTTCAAAATGGAAAAGGAAAAGCTTTCTTTGCCTGTGTCCATAGGTAAAACCTTTAGCACAAGCCCAGTAACTCAACAACTTATTTTTCATGAATCTGATTTTCTTTGCTAATCAGAAAGCCAGAGGAGGACTAAAATTCCTATTATACTGCCCTATGATGGCAACTCAAACAAAACACAGAAACCTCAACATGTAGGGGCATTTACACCAATAATTCCACATTACTTCTTATTCCTTAGAGCAGAAGGTCAAACCTCAGATTTTTGAGAATTGGCAATTATTTTTTTTATTTATTTTTATTTTTTAAAGATTTATTTGAAAGAGAGTGGGGGGGGGGAGATGGGGAGAAGCAGACTCCCCTGCTGAGCAGGGAGCCGACGTGGGGCTCGATTCCAGGACCCTGAAATCATAACCTGAGCCAAAGGCAGTAGCTTAACTGACAAAGCCACTCAGGTGCCCCAAGAATTGGCGATTGTTTTTAAAATACTCACTCCTGAGAGTTGACAAACAGTGACATTACCTATTGATAGGCACAGTTGCCACAATATGCAGACACAACCTATTCTAGGAACGAGACACAGCATTTCAAGGCAAGACTAAATATTCTTTTTTTTTTTTAAAGATTTTATTTATTTATTTGACAGACAGATACAGTGAGAGAGGGAACACAAGCAGGGGAGTGGGAGAGGGAGAAGTAGGCTCCCCACTGAGCAGGGAGCCTGATGCAAGACTCGATCCCAGGACCCTCGGATCATGACCTGAGCTGAAGGCAGACACTTAACAACTGAGCCACCCAGGTGCCCCAAGACTAAATATTCTTCCACGTCAAAAGCATAACACAAAATAAGAAAATACACCAGTATCTTCGAATATTATATAACATATCAAGTTGTTTCTCAGTTGCAAAGCAATTACACTGGGTTTAGAAGCCAAATGGAATACGCTTTACTTACAATAAGATATAAGTAACTAGTATGTGTAAAAGAACAGATTAATCTCCATCAGAGCAGTCAACTTTTAGATGTAACCTTTCCTTATTAAACAAAAATATATGCTCATTACAGCATTTTTTTTTTTTAAAAGAAAACAGACGCCCATTTGTAGACACACATTCTCGTCATCTTAGTGGTGTTTTATTTTTTTTAAAGATTCTATTTAGGGCGCCTGGGTGGCTCAGTTGGTTAAGCGTCTGCCTTCGGCTCAGGTCATGATCCCGGGGTCCTGGGATCGAGTCTCACATCGGGCTCCCTGCTCAGTGGGGAGCCTGCTTCAACCCCTGCCTCTGCCTCTCTCTCTCTCTCTCATGAGTAAATAAATAAAATCTTTAAAAAAATATATTTTATTTATTGGGTTGCCTGGGTGGCTCAGTCACTGAAGCATGTGCCTTTGGCTCAGATCGTGATCCTGCAGTCCTGGGATAGAGCACCGAACTGGGCTCCCTGCTCAGCGGGGAGTCTGTTTCTCCCTCGCCCTCTTCCTGCTGCTCCCCCCTGCTTGTTCTCGCCTTCTCTGTCAAATAAATAAATATAATAATAAAATCTTTTAAAAATTTTTTAAAAATAAAAGATTTTATTTATTTATCTGAGAGAGACAGAGAGACAGTATGAGCAGGGGAAGGGGCAGAGGGAGAAGGAGACTCCCCGTGGAGCAGGGAGCCTGATGTGGGGCTCAATCCTGGGACTCTAGGATCATGACCTGAGCCGAAGGCAGACACTTTAACTGACTGAGCCACCCAGGTACGCCTTAATGGTGTTTTAAATCCAGGTATGCATTGGGTATAGCACACACAAACACTTAACATACAATTCTACCAGTACAATTACTCCATACATACTGTTCTTCAACTTTTCTAAACATACGGGAACTTCTTTCTACGTGGATAAATACACTTTAATGGCTATATGGTATTTCCTTGAGCATAATGTAGTTTACATAACCTAAATGCCAAAAAAAAAAATTAGATAAATTAGTGCAATTTAAAAACCTATTTTAGTTTGTCTTGTAGATTTTCCAATCCTCTAATTAATGGCTGTTCTTGGCTTTGAATAGAGCTTAGTGACTTTAAAAAATGGCAGAAAAACTGGATGTAGGTTTGAATCTAGCATTTCTAAGCTATGCACCTTTGGATTAATACCCTCCAAGCCTCAATTTTCTCCTAAAATAGGAACAGGAATCAATTCAACAGAGGGGTGCCAGGGTGGCTCTGTCAGGTGAGTGGCCAACTCTTGATTTCATCTCAGGTCATGGTCCCAGGGTCATGGGATCTGGCCCCGTGTCAGGCTCCACATTTACACCTCATAGTCTGCCTAGAATTCTCTCTCTCCCTCTGCTCCCCCCCTGCCCCCTTACTCCCACTCACACTTGGGTGTGCACACGCACTCTCTCTCTTTCTCTCTCTCAGATAAATAAATCTTAAAAAAAAAAAGTCAATTCAATAGAATTCATAGTGAAACTGAGAGCAGGTGCTGAGAAAGCCAGTGTGCCTTCAAGGGCACCTGCTATCCTATCCTCATCACCAACCACAGGTAAGAATTCCACCCTCCCCACTGGTGTGCTACATAGATGGTAACATTTTAAAACATTATAATAACTTAAATGCAAAATTATTTCTTTCTTCATGTTAAAGCAAAATGTTCTTCCTAGGACTGTAGGTATTTGGAAACATTTCTTTAACAAAAATCACTATTATGGTCTTGGCTTTTGGGGGGGTATTTTAAAGAAAATGAAACCAATATATCAACAGTATAGGACCACTGAAGAATTTCATATTTCCTGACTCAAATTACTAATAGCCAAGATGTCTATTTTAATTGAGACACACAGAGGGAGACTGAGAGCGTACAAGGGGGGAGGAGAGTCAAAGGGAAGGGAGAAGCAGACTCTCTGCTAAACAAGGAGCCTGAGGTTCCTTGGGGCTCAACCCCAAGACCCTGAGATCATGACCTGAGCCAAAGGCAGATGCTTCACTGACTGAGCCACCCAGGTGCCCTGCCAAGATAGACTTACTAAGAATAATAGTCTGACTTTCATGTTATTTTCCACTCAAGGTAATTTAGAAAATTTTTCATACTCTATTTCACTTTTTAAAAATGGGATAATAAATTTGACTTTACTCAAATGTTGTCACATCACTAAATCCTAGAAAAAGAACTGCCATTATTTCACACTCAGTGCAAAATGACAAAAATGAGAATTAAAAGAATTAAAATTTTCACTCAAAAGAATTGACCATCAGAAGTGACATCAGCAAAACAGCTCACTAAGAAGCTCCAAGTGCTCATGCACTCTCACCCCACATATAAACACACATACAAACACTGAAAACATGCAGCAACTGTCAGAGCCAATTTGTAAAAACTCTGCAAGGCAGTCAGAAGTCTGCAACCACCAAGCGCTGAATCAGGAAAGAGGTGCCACAGAAGGCAGGCAGGTTTCAGATTCTGCTGCCCCTGCCTACTCCCTCTGGCATGGTAGCAGCAGCAGGCCTTGGTCTTGAAGCACAAATGGTCTTAAAGCATAAAAGGTCTTAAAGTAAACACAGTCTTAAAGTGGTGACAGCCAGGGTTGCCAGTATGGGGCTGTTTTCCTGGTTTGGAGACAGAACAGACTTTGGTCACTACTGTGTATGTCTATTCTAACCTGTCACAGACTACCTGAAGGAGTGACACAGGCCCTCTTCTGGTGTTTTGTTCAACTCAGAACTCAGGCTGAAAAAGCTTGAAAACACTGCAAGTTGAATAACAACCCCCAGAACCTGTGGCAAAAGATTACAGTCTAAACATACGATACACTGCCTAAGGCAAAAGCTGGGGAGAGTTTCTCTGGGAAATTAGGACATTCAAAATTAACAGGACATACTAGGAAGTTCAGAATACCGCACACATGCCCAGGGCAAGATGCATGCTTACATAAGACCTGAGAAGACCCTGGGTTTTCACCTTGGGCTGATCCCTAGGCACAGTGCAAGCCTGATCAAGAGCCGAAGGAGGGCCCAGGCACAGAGCCAATATGCAAAGAACGGGAGATAGGAGAGCTGCTCATGTTCAGGAAATCTCTTTGGAAACATCAGCTGAACACAAGATATGAAACAGGACTTCAGGTACACATTGTCAGGAAAAAAGTCTTTGGAATAATAGTCTGGATAAGTCACCAGGCAAAGAGAACTCCTACAGCCTTCAACAAACAAAAAACAACAAACCTTTAGGAAAGGAGAATCT
>CM052891.1:493937-518678 GCA_028534135.1 Potos flavus
TGGTGCTCAAACTGCTTCAAATCATAGAAACAGTGATGTGTGCCTAAACAAGCCCTAGTTATCGTTTCATTAGCATATTCAAAAAATCCTCATCAAAAACTGGGACCAGAAGTGCGGGAGCTGACTTACTATATCATTATTTAAGATATTGGAAGCTGCTCCAAAACCCAAACATAAAAGAAAACATGAGCTCTGCAGTAATGTTAAACAGATAAGAATACTATCCAAGATGTTGATGCTTTCATTAAAAGCTTCCTTATTTTAGAAACTGTCTTTTCTTCATTAAAAAAAAAACAAAAAACAAAACAAAAACAAAAACAGAACACCTTTCTCCTCAGCAAAACAGGAATTGCTGCATTTTCACAATGGAAAAATCTGTTGTTACTATAATACCCTCATCTTCTGGATTATTTCCACCCATTATGCATGAAGCTTTGCTGAGCTTCTGCAACTGTGGATCTAGATGGAAGGTGCTGGTAATTGGGGGAGTCAAGTCTGACTGGAATCCCATTACTAGACAGATGATCAGCACTTGAGAATGTTCACAACAGTAACACCCCAAATTAGCACTCAGTGGGTACACATATTCTGGATACATATCAAGCAATGATGGCTCTGTGCCATTTCCAGGGGGATACGAACACATCCGGGACCTGGTCCCCACACCATGGAAGACCAGCAGAAAGGAACCTGAGTGAGATGAGTTACAGTACAAGATGATGAGGAGGGAACATCTCTGCCTCCCTTAGCCTGACAGCACAGGGGGCGGGGGGCCGCTAGTCCCGAGAACAGGCTCCATGACCTACCACTAAGGGTCTTAAGCACCACTGTCAGCCTGGAAAGCACTCAGGTGACAGGACAGGCCTGCAGAGAAGCCCAGCTTCAGGTCTGTTGCCTCCCAGGTAGAAACCATAGCCTGAGTTTCAAAAGTGTATGTGGTTCCTCACACTTCAATAAAAAAGCAGCTTTAAAAAGAAAAACAGTGCACTGTAAACTATAAAGTTCTTCAACTGAGCAAAGAAGCCATTCTTAATTTCCAAAACAACAGTTTGGCCAATGGCATTAATGAACAAGTATCTTTCAAATCAGACCACAAACAGGACAACTTTTAACCAGTTCCCTTCCCTGACTTTGTACCCAAGGCAGAGGCATTCTTCCTTCTCTCCTGAACCAGGCAAGTTTGGTGGTGATGCTTACACTTCGGAACGGAACAGAACCAGAACAGAGGCTTCGAGCGGGAGGGCACCTCTCCTGGAGGACCTCCCCAATGGACCTCTCCCGGCCCAGCTGCTGGACACCACCACCACCCGCATCCCATGGCCTCTTCTTTTGCTTAGGTGCTAGGAGGGAGAGGGCAACTTCTCCCAGCTGAAGGAACTTCAAACTTCACTCACTACTCCAAGAGGCCCTACATCAATTTACTGCAGGCATGTGCGCATGTGTACAGAGCTATGAGCAAGCTGAAGAGTGCTGGCCCTCAGGAACACTGCTGCCCTCGTGTCACATTTTCTGGCATATTAAGTCCTCACGGGCCCCTTCACACCAGGACACTGTGATGGACAAAACACATGCAGCCCCTGATGTAGCAGGGACACAGACACAGCGCTAACTGTGTCACTCAACGTCAGACGGTTGTTATCCCATGTTACACACGAGAGAACAAAAATTCAAGCAGGTTAAGCGGGAGAGGTGGAATCTAGCCCCAGGGCGCCCAGCTCCAGAGCCCACCCTCACCATCTCCGGATACGGTCAGACACATATGACCACTGCAGGTTAGAGGTCCTGCCACATAGGTTTGTTTCTCAAAATGTGGTATGAATTCAAGTTATTTTAAATCTAAACTGTCTTAAACCACTCATTAAATATTAAAATAAACGGAGTTTTGCCACTGGAAGAATTACCACATACTAGGTGAAGTAGAAGTTAACCTAGTTGTTGGGTTATTTTTAACTTAGTAAATTAACAATTACATTAAAATAGCTGCCCTATGTTCCCAATATCTAGAAATCAGTGATAAAATGTATCTCGGTTGGCAAACGAAAACATATTATAGCCTTTAAAGAAAAGCACATAGTGGTCATTAAAAGTAGTTAATTTGTACGCTGAGCACTTTTCAAAGTGCCAAGCACCTCTGCCCCTCTGCTATAGACGCTCCCTACTCGTCACCCACTCCTGAGCCCCGGAGTCCAGACATCTTGGTTCCCTGCGCTCAGCTTTGTATACAAATTGGGTCAGTCTCAGGTCATAAAACGAAGGCATCTCAGCCAACCCTGCAGCCCTGGAACAAGAAAACACGATGGACCTCACTAGCATGTCTGCTCTGGTCTTCGAATAAGACTTCCCTATGGGATCTTCTCCTACCGAGAACCCTGTCCTTCGTCTGTGTCCACTCCGTGGGCCAACCAGGCCTCCGCTGCATCTCTCGGGGGTTCCTTCACCACTTGGCCCCGGTGACCCACAGGGTCTCCACTCCTCCCAAGCCTACTCTTACCTCCACCCTCCTTACAATAGCCGCCTGCCCCACATACTTCTTACACCCTCACTTCCACTCACTCTCCAGCCCCACACCCAGCCTCCTTCCTCGTCCTCCAAGAGGTCGTGATCACCAAAGCCATGGCTCCCCGTGGAACATAACATCAGTGACATTTGAGTCACTGCACTTTCCTGAGGCCATCTCCTCTCCTGGCACCCTGCTTATTCTTTTTTTTTTTTTTAATATTTTATTTATTTATTTGACAGAGACAGTACAAGTAGCCAGAGCAGCAGGCAGAGGAAGAGGGAGAAGCAGGCTCCCCACTGAGCAGGGAGCCCGATGTGGGACTCGATCCCAGGACCCTGAGATCATGACCCGAGCGGAAAGCAGCTGCCTAACCGACTGAGCCACCCAGGCGCCCCTATTCTCCTCTTTCTGTTAACTGGTATTCTCTGGGAACCTCGGTTCTGCCCCATCCCTAATTCTAAACACGACCAAGTCATCGTGAGTTCCTTCAGTTCTTTTCTTGGGAGTCTGTGTGTGCGTGGAAAGCTCCAGAAGCCACTTTCTACTCCTCTCTCTCCAGTCTCAACCTCCAAGGATGCTACCCCTTATTTAATGACAAAGTCTTCAAATGTGACATTAACAAATTTAATCTGCAGGTTAAAACATGCCATACAAGAAAAAAAGTAGCGTTGTATCATGAACTGATTGACAGTTAATTTAGCATAGGAACAGGGTCACTTTTCTAGATAAACACAACTACAGTTTCACATGTTAAATGGTTTGGGGCAAGAGCAAATTCAACCTGTTCTATTTATGTTTGGCTATTAGATATTCTAGGACCTTTCTGATCAAAACTATGTCAAATTCACTTGACAAGTTTCAAAGTACTTGAACAACTGTTAAAGAGTTGCTTATTTTTATTTATAAATTACCCTTAGTTTGCTACCATGGCAACAAGAGCAACAACACACCCAGACATTCCTGCCCAGCCCATCTTCCTAAAACACTTTATTGCCCACTCAGGCACCAGACCAGGTCCCCAGACAAATAAGAACCCTGTCCTCAAAGAGGACATTCTTCATTCTGTCACTGACCATATTGAAAATGCTCCCCAACCAGGCCCAGGCAAACCTCACGCTCTACACCCAAGCCCAAGGTCCCTTCCAGCCTAAATTTCATGTTTTTCAGCAGCAGGCTACTGGCCCAGGGACACCCCTAAGGCCACCTCCACCTGCTCACTTCCAGGAGCACCCCCATCCACCCACACCCCCACACAGGTGGCCCAGGGTTCTTCCACCGAGGCCACCCCACAGAACTCCCTAGTACCAGTAACGCCTGCACCTCCAGTGAGGTAGGTGCTCCTGGAGAGGAAAAAGTTTGCATATCTGTACACACAGCCCCACATACTTGGCCGAAAATCAAGGATTTGTGGAAATCACCTGTTTTCTGGAAAAACCACACGCCCTGGCACTCCTGTTCATGCTCGGCAACCTCCCCACAAACTTGAGGATCCCAGTTTTGCTCACCAATCATCATGGAAACACCATTTGTATTCAGCTCTTACCCAAACTGTTTAAAATACAACAGCCAACACACAGGATCACAATCCTCATCTTTCTCTATTCCCCTTAAATGAATACATTATTTACTATTTTAATAAAATGATGAATCATTCTTTAAGCTTAAATTACTTATGTACTTTCCACGTTCTCTGTACGTAAATTTTTAACGCTAACTACAAGATACAAATTCACACTAAAATTGGAATTGGACTAAAATCACTGTCGTTCAAATAAGAGACCAACCATGAATTGTCCTGTTTTTTTAACTTATACAATGATTTTCAATTCAGTGGACAAATCTGCATAACTGCTCTAAATCACACATGCTTTTAAACTTACACAACTTGACTCTTTGACTTCAAAAGAACTTGTAACATAAAACTATGTTTAGTTTCAAGAAAAAGATGTTTTAAAACAACTTATCTACCTTTAGCTAGTACCAACTGTCTTCACACCGTTTCTTTCAGCACCTGTATGTCAGCACCCTACACCAAACATTGGGGAATGATGCCTTACAGAAAGAGAGGTGCTGCAAAGTCCTACCCGTTACCTACTTATTTCACGCTGTAAAAACGCCAAAACCCTTCTGTGAAACAATCCCGCGCAGGGCTCGCGGAAGCCTTGGTGGCCCGAAACTGTTCCCCGTGCCCAAGCTGGAGCTGAAGGCCAGAGGCTCTGCCTCCACTGCACCCCATCTCTTACTCGGCCCTTCTCTGGGCGGCACTGGACCCCTCAAAAAGCCTGATGTCTGCTCCCTCACCAAAAGGTCAACTTAGCCTCCTGCTTAGCATGTCACTATAAACAGGCCTGGCTGATGACAATAAGCGAATCTTCCCTAAAAGCCTCAAAACCCTCAGAGTAAAGACACAAAATCCTTCGTGGTGGCATCAAGTTGTTTGTAAACAACGGACTCCGTGGCAGGCGTGGGGCCCCCACCGCCGAGTTTCCCCAGGGCGCAGCACACACATCCACAGCCTTCTCTGAACACGCCCATCAAGGTCTCCGATGGTGCAACTGCCCAGACCGTCCGGGCAACAGCACAGCACACACGCACAAAAACCAAGCCACTGAGAAAAGTAACAGCTCTCGTCAGCATCGCCGGCAACTGAAAGCAGATCAAAAATTTCAGTTTGTGGACAAAAGCTCTATTTGCGATGATCGAAAGGAGCCCCTGAGAAATAAGTAGCATTCCCCAGACAGCAAGTTGGTTTGTCGAGCAAAGTAAACGGTCACTTCATAAACCCAGAGAACCCAGCTAAACCCTTGTGCACAGAGGCCGACAGCTCCGCAGGAAGCGCGCCGAGCCCCGTGTGACCTCACGATAGCGTCTCAAGATCCACGGACTGGAAAGCAAAGTCCTATTAGAAAGACCCGGTTTTCCCCAAACTTTAAGGTTTAAAAATGTGTCATGCTTGAAGAGCCTGCAATTTTTAGGGTCCCTAACAACACGATGGGGAAAGGGGAGTCCTTGCAGCTCACAGCACACACTTGAAATATCTCACTACGGAACACCTGAGACACAGGACGCAAGTATCCAGCAGCCCATCACCGACGGTCCGGATTCTCGGTCCCGGAAACACGGCGTCTGGCGTGGGGCCGGCGCCGCGGGCTACGAACAATATGTGCGAGGTCGGCCCACGTGCACGGCCGCCGGGCCTCGGCCGCGGAGGGAGGGCGGCCCCGCGCGCGCACCGGGGCCCATGTCCCGGCCAGGCCGGGGCGGCGGGAGCGGGTGCGGGAGCGGGAGCGGGTCCGCGCTCTCCCCGCCGGCCGGGCCCCCGCCCCCGCCCCCCGTCCCCCGCCCCCCGCCCGCGGCCCCACTCACACGCGCGGCAGCTGCAGCGGCGGCGCCCCGCGCCTCTGGAACACGCCGTCCACGAACACGCCGTTCTTGCCGAGGCAGCGCAGGTAGAAGTCGCCGCCGGCGTCGGGCCCGGGCTGCGCGGACGGCTCCGGGGCCGCCCCGCCATGGCCGCCGCCGCCCGGGGGCGTGAAGATCTCGAGGTGGCGCCGCGAGATGAAGCTCGAGTGGCCCATGCTCACGTCCACCGAGCCCTGCGACGAGTTGCGCCCGATGGTCACCGAGCGCTTCTTCATCAGGTACTCGAACTCGCGGCCCTCGAGGCGCGCCACGGCCCAGCCGCCCGGCGGGGACCCGCCGCCCGCGCCCCCGCCGCCCCCGGCCCCGCCGCCCGCGGGAGGCCCGCCCGCGCCCGGGAGCGCCGCGGCCGCCGCCATGGGCCTGCGAGGGCCCGGGCCGCCTTCCGCCGCCGCCGCCGCCGCCGCCACGGAGCTGAGGGCCGCGCGAGGCCGCCGGCCGGCGAGCGACGAGCGGCGGCGAGGGGCGGGACACGCGCGGCGCGCTGCGAGCCGGCGGGCGCCGCTGACGGACGGCCGTACCGGCCAATGGGGGCGGCGCGCAGCAGTGGGGCTACCGGCGGCCGGCCAATGGCGAGGCACGCCGGCCGAGCGCCCGCACGTCCGGCCGCGGCGCCCGGCGCAGGCGCGGCTGCCAGCGGCCTGGAAAACCCGGGGTAGATCGTGGCTGGCGCGGAGCTTCGGGCAGCTCGCGGCGGGTCGAGGTCGTCGCGAGCTGGGCGGGGGGCGCGTGACGTCTGCCCCGAGGGGCCGAGCTCGGGCCACGGGGTGGGGGGAGCGCGCGTGGCCTGCGCTGGCATCGCACGGCCTCGGGCAGAGCTGGAAACTGCCTCCACTGCGGGGAGCCCGCGGGAGACCACCGACCGCCAAGTCGGCTCCGCGGTGCTGGGGCGCGGGGGGCCGGGGATGCAGGGGCGCGGGGGGCGGGGATGCAGGGGCGCAGGGTGCTGGGGGACGTATGTCACCTGGGCCCAAGAAGGGGCGCAGAGAGCCCGCGGGAGGCATGGGGCCCCCCCACCCCGACGAACTCTGGCCGGCTTTATTTACGGTCTGTGCTCTCAATTCAGTGTAGAAGTTTTGAGCCGTGAGTACGGCAGAACGTCCTAGACAGAAGAACAAGTTTCATTAAGTATTTCTGTACTGGTGGTCTTGAGACAAGTGAAACGGTAAGTGGAGGGGCCTCTCATTTAACAACAAAATACAAAGGTGCCTGGCTGGCTGGTTGGTAGAGCCGCCGACTCTTGATCTCCCGACAGTAAGTTGGAGCCCCACGGTCGGTGTAGAGATTACTTAAAAATCAAGTCTTTTAAAAAACAAATAACAGAATACAGTGGACTGAAAGAACGAGCGTATGATCAGCTATAACGAGCGTCCCCGATCCCTGATGACAGTGACGGTGGAGCGTGTCGTCGCCTTCCTTGTGCTTTAGTGCACACGTTCAGGACGTCACCCCTCTGGCTTCCACAAGTGTCCCTGGGATAAAGGTATTGACGGTGTTTGAAGTATGTGCTGTAGCAAACTTACACCAGGCTGCTTGAAGCACCTCCCAAGCCTTGGCCAGCACCGGCTGGCTATCGTGCGGGGAACCCAGACCTGCAGACAGAGAGAGGATGAGCTTGTAGCATTGCACCGATGGGTTTCAATCACGTCCTTGCAGTGTAGACACAAGGCACCTTGATAAAAGTTAGGTAATGCCAAGCCCTAAGCAAGTAGAAATGGTAAAGATCACACAGTTCTGAGAAGAAAACTCACCGAGTGCTGAGACAGTGAGGAAAGGCTCCAAATGAGAGTCAGGGCCTTCCATCCATTCCAAATGCTGGGTAAGCATCCACCGTGTAGCAGGTACAGGCCAGGCTTGCACAGACAGCAGCGAGCCAACCAGGCAGCTCTGTCCCATCTATATGTGTGAAAGGAAGAGGACCACAGGGGACCCAGCATGCAAGACCCCTTGGGACGGAGGGGAAAGCAGCCCCAGAAGATGCTCACAAGGTGGGCAGCCCGCTGCTCTTTACATCAAGAAACTGAAGGCAGAGATGTGGAAGACACGTGGCCAGACTCTTGGCAAAGGTTTGGTCTTTCTTTCAGATGTGTCCCGAGCATCTAGTTTGTGCCAGACGCAGGTGGAAGAAGAGAGCAGATGCTCGCAGAGGAGCCACGGGACACACGAGAAAAGTGCACAGGACCGCCAGAGAGCAGCGTGGGCTGCAGGGCAGAGTGCAGGGGCCGGCCGAGCAGAGGAGGGGACGTCTGACCTGACACCGGAAGGACAGGCACCAGGGACAGCAGGAACCTCTGGGCAAAGAGGAAGGGCACCGGCTCTGAGGAGGGAGTGGGCTGGGTGTCCCAAGGAGAAGGCCCGGGAATGGGAGGAGAAACAGCATTTCATAGGGCTTCTCATTTAGGGAAATGGGAAGCCAGGGGGCAGTTCAAGCAAGGAGTAATACGATCCAGGTTAGTTGTTAAAAATGTCAACCTCCTTGCTGGGTGCAACAAACTTGAAAACAGGCAGAGTCATTTGTGTCTCTTGTAATGACTCAGACTGCAGAAAGCAGCAGCTGGACTCACAGTCCTCAAAGCGTTTTCGCACAGTATCTAACAAACTAATTTTGTGAAATCTTGTAAGCCCCCACATTTAAGATAATAGCAAAATTTGCCATCATGTTTAAATAACTGCCATGGATGTAATCTCTCAAATATTGTAAATATTGACTTTTAATAAATAATGGCATCATTCCTTAAATGTATGAAATGGATCCTGAATGCCATTGTGATTTGAAACCCACTAGCATGTGTTTTATAAACATAGAAACAGTCTCCTAGTTAACCAGTTTTATTAAATCCCTTATTCCTGAGGCGCCTGGGTGGTTCAGTCGGTTAAGCATCCGACTCTTGGTTTCAGCTCAGGTCTTGGTCTCAGGGTCATGCGATCCAGCCCCGTGTTGGGCTCCGCGCTCTATGGAGTCTGCTTGTCCCTCTCCCTCTGCTCCTCCCCCCGCTCTTGCTCTCTCGCTCTCTCAAATAAAAAAATCTTTTTAAAAAACCCTTTACTCCTGGGGTGCCTGACTGGCTCAGTCGTTGGGTCTGCCTTCAGCTCGAGCCATGATCTCAGGCTCCCTGCTCATCAGGAAGCCTGCTTCTCCCTCTCCCACTCCCCCTGCTTGTGTTCCTGCTCTTGCTATCTCTGTCTCTGTCAAGTAAATAAAATATTTTTCTTTTTTTTTTTTAAGATTTTATTTATTTTTTTACAGAGAGAGAGATCACAGGTAGGCAGAGAGGCAGGCAGAGAGAGAGGGGGAAGCAGGCTCCCTGCTGAGCAGAGAGCCCGATGCACGGCTCAATCCCAGGACCCTGAGATCATGACCTGAGCCAAAGGCAGAGGCTTTAACCCACTGAGCCACCCAGGCACCCCTAAATAAAATCTTCTAAAAAAAGTACAATAAAAAATCCTTTACTCCTAAACTCATTTCCATTCAAATTCCCCCACAAATTTTATTCTAAATACAGTAAGCGTTTATGCTTGAGTATTCATTCATGAGCTTATTATTTACCCCTGGAGACACACATACAAACGCGCACACACACACGTACGTTAATTTGCAATCCTGCAAATGTGTCATGTTAAAACATTTCTCTTGGATTGAATTAGTATTACAACTATAGTCAACATAACTGATGAGGGCAATATAAATATACGTAGGTTTTGATTAAGACTAAAAAGTTGAGTATTTTGGAGATTTATCTCTTACTATCTCCGGGGCTTTGTTCCCCTCTACATCTAGTTCATGTATCTGGTGATGAGAATTGCTGGAGTGAGGCAGGGCACAGAACCAGTATTATCCCTGTTTTTCATAAATGCATAAACATAAGGAAACATAACTAGAGGAAGTTTCATGATAGCGACCTAACACTGTCCTTTGAACCTCTTCCAGTTGCAGGTGTGACACGAGGGCGGAGGCCTTGCGGGACTGGGAGGCGCTGGGTCTCTGTGCGGCCCGGGGCAGCATTGAGACACCACAAAGGCCACACCCTAGGAGTAAGGGCTACACACCAGCAGTCAAGGAGAAAGCAAAGTACCTGAAATGAAGAGCTCATCAAAATTTCTGAACACCAGACGATACAGGTGAAGAGAGGATTTTTCAACTCAAAAGTTCCATCAGTAGAAGTCAACTGAAAACACAGAAAAAAATGGAATGAGAAAGAAAGATAACAGAAAGAAATATTAGGAACTGTGGGACAAGATCAAACAGTCTGCTGTGCTTAAAGTTGGATGTCCAGAAGGGAGGAAAAAGAAAATGGAGCAACGGGGGCGCCTGGGGGGCTCAGTGGGTCAAAGCCTCTGCCTTCGGCTCAGGTCATGATCTCAGAGTCCTGGGATCGAGCCCCGCATCGGGCTCTCTGCTCAGCGGGGAGTGTGCTTCCCCCTCCCTCTCTGCCTGCCTCTCTGCCTACTTGTGATCTCTGTCTCTCTCTGTCAAATAAATAAAGAAAATCTTAAAAAAAAAAAAATGGAGCAACAGAAATATTTGAAGAGAGAATGTGTAAGAATTTTACAAATTGGTAAGAATACACTGACCTTCAGATCCAAAAAGTTTAGCAAACCCCAAGGAGGACAAATTCAAAGAAAAAACACTTGGAGGCATATTATAGTCCGACTTCTGAAAACCAAAGGTAAAAATAAAAGTCCTAAAAGGAGACAAAATTTATTTTTTTAAAGATTTATTTGTTTCTTTTAGAGAGAGAGTGCAGGAGAGTGGCGGGGGTAGATGGGGAGAGGGAGAGAAAGGATCCCGAGTGGACTCCCTGCTCAGTGTGGAGCCTGATGTGGGGCTCGATCTCATGACCCTAAGTTCACAATTTGAGATGATGACGTGAGCTGAAATCAAGAGTTGGATGCTCAACCAACTGTGCCACCCAGATGCCCCTAAAAGGAGACAAAAATTTAAGAGACACGTTCCGTTCAGGGGAACTTCATTGAGAATGACTTATCAAGAGCAGTGGGCGCCAGAAGGAGAAAGACGGTGTCCACAAAATGCTAAAGATCAAACTGTCCTTGAGACCAGTATCCGATACCTAACCAAATAATACTTCAAAAATTAGGGGCGCCTGGGTGGCTCAGTGGGTTAAAGCCTCTGCCTTCGGCTCAGGTCATGATCTCGGGGTCCTGGGATCGAGCCCTGCATCGAGCTCTCTGCTCGGCGGGGACCCTGCTTCCCCCTCTCTCTCTGCCTGCCTCTCTGCCTACTTGTGGTCTCTCTCTGTCAAATAAATAAATAAAATCTTAAAAAAAAATTATGGTTGTAATTAATTTTTGACATCTGTAATAAAAGGCATTTTCAGATAAACAGAAGCTGAAAGCTGTCACCAGAAGAGATGGCCTTCAGAAATATACCGACGTTCTTCAGGCCAGAGGAAGGTGACCCCGCGGGATCCCAGATCTGCCCTAAAGAATGAAGGACACCTGACCAGATGATGGCGTGGGTAACTATAAAAGGCATTGAAAATAATTTCCTTAAAAGACCATCGGATGACTGCTTAAAGCAAAATTTAAAGTCACACGTAGTGGGTGCTCATTCCCTGCTTATACCGGGAGCATCCTGTCACAGCGCGTCCCGTCCGGGAGCGTGTCCCCAGGGGCCTCTCGTGCTCTGCCAGCGTGGCTGGTGTGACTGAAGAGCTGAATGTTAAAGTTGTACTTGGTTATGATTAATGTAACTTGATGTTTAAATAGCCGCTTGTGGCTACTGGCTACCAGATGAGCCAATGCAACCCTCAGAAATAAACAAATAGGATTGCAAGAGAACAAAAGGTTAGGAGGCAGTCGGTGTCATTTCGCTGTTTCAAGGTTCTTATGTGGTTGATAAAATGCTGTATGATTTCAAAGTGAACTGTGGCCAGCGAAGGGTATATACCGCAACTTCTAGCTCAGCCACTAAGTATAAATGTGTGTGTTACATACAATGTTATATAATAACCTATACATAAAAAATATGATGAAGGAGATAAATGGAATTTTGAAAATATACAAATAGTCTAATAGCAGGCAAGAAAGAAGGCAAAAAGAACAGATGAAACAAATATAGAACAAGGTAGTGGCTTTAAACCCAGCTGTGTCAATCATATTAAATGGAAATGCATAGAGCACTACGATTAGAAGCCAGGAACTTTGAGTAAAAAGAAAAAAAAAAATCCCACCTGACTTATGAGCTAACAAAACACACTTTCAATCTAAAGACCAAGACAAGCCAAAGTTACAAGGATGAAAAAAAAAAGCATCATTTAAACATACGCTGTGTGATTGCCGGTGACACTGACATGAGACCTGGGGGGAGACTGGTCAGTAGTGACAGGTCAACTCAGCAGGAAAATGCAAGAATCCTGAGTGCTTATCAGAACCTAACTTCCAGGGCGCACGGCTGGCTCAGTCGGTGGAGCGTGCGACACTGGATCTTGGGGTTGTGGGTTCGGGCCCCCACATTGGATGTAGAGATGACTTAAATAGATGAAATCTTAAAAAAAAAGAGAGAGAGAGATGAAATCTTTAAAACAAAAACAAAACCTAACTTCCAAATGCTCAAAGCAAAAATGGACAGAACTGAAATGAGAAACAGAAGAACCCACATAGTTCAAGATGTTAACACTAGGCTATGTAGTTATTAGAAGGAGCAGGAAGAAAAGTTGAGAAGGAAAAGAGAGTAGGACGAGGCCTGCCGGGGCTGATGCTGGGCAGACCCGGCAGGAGAAGGCGCTGTCGGAAGCGTGCGTTGGTTAACCAGCAGTGCGCAGTGTTTGCTGAGTGCCAGGTGATGCTTAAAGGACCTTTCTAGGTACTGACCCAAGCCTGGACGTGACGCCTGGACCTGGCGGGTGGCGGGACAGCCTGTGTGTCCCCCTGGGGCCGTGGCAGGCACAGGGAAGGTAGGCTGCCCACGCCAGCACAGCCCGGCGGCTCCACACCACTTCCCTTGGAGAAGCAAGGCAGCCTCCGCAGGTCCCTCACGTCAAAAGGGTGCTTATTAAGGTTATAATTGTGAATTTTGACAGTCTTTAAGAAACAAAAACTCAGACCACAATCCAGCACTGCAACGGGTTTCATTTACCAAACTCCTGCGACCTGTGATTCAAAGGCCCGTGGCCCTAAGCGTGTCAGCCCATGCGTCAGCATTTCTCCCTGAACGGAAACATCTTCCCTGGGAGAGAGCCGGACCCAGCAGTCTGCGTGTCCTGCAAGCGGAGGCTCTCCCTGTCCAGCTCTTGCCCAAATCTCCACGTCCTCCCACTGCTCCCGAGTGGTGTGGGGACCTGTGTCCGGCCCAGGACACAGCTTGCCTGTGCCATATCCCCCCACCCAACAGCCCCCTCCCCTGTTTATTCCCACGCCCCACCCTTGTTCATACAGTTCTCTTGCCTACGCCCAGGTACCCTCCTCCCTATCGATCCACTTCCCTCTGACATACAGCACAGGTGGCACTTGAGCAACTCGAGAGTCCGTTCAGTTTTGATTCCCAGCACAGTCAAAAACTGGGTACAACTTTTGACTCCCCCGAAACTTTACTAAGAGCCTACTGTTGACTAGAAGCCTTACCAACAACATA
The DNA here is from genome assembly GCA_028534135.1 of Potos flavus. NCBI lineage: Eukaryota > Metazoa > Chordata > Mammalia > Carnivora > Procyonidae > Potos > Potos flavus. The sequence goes on from CM052891.1 coordinate 507,449, forward strand.
AATGGTTGATGAACAGTAAGTTGTATGTTAAACGTTTTAAATATTGTGTTCTTACCAAAGAAAATGAGCTACAATAAAAAAAAAAAATCTTGTTATTGAAATCGTAAGGAAGAGAAAACAGTTTGGTTCTGTACTGTATTGAAAAAATCCACCCGTAAGTGGACCTACACTGCCAACTCTGTGTGGATTTTGTAACCTGTGTGTGTAACAGTTATTTGACGTTTAGTAACTTACTGGCTGCTGATGTTTCTTGCTGCCTTCCTTTCATTGTTACTTAGTTTCTGTAATGTTAGGTCCTATCTCCCCAGCTGCAGAGACCTCCATTTATACTTCTGAGTGACCCAGTACAAGTCTGTCTCCGGAAATCACGAAACTCCATTCATCTAACTTGGCTGCCAGGGGCTGCTGTCAACTCGTCCTTGGCTGTGGGGTACACGGAGGAAACACACAGTCTTATTTGGCCAAGCTTTCAGAGAAAATATAAGGTATATTCATGAAAAGATGGTCATGCTGATAATCGATACTGTAAATTTAAAAAGCATTATGGATGTAAGCACTATAGTAAATAAATGATAAATTTCACATTTTCTGGTTTTCTTCTTTCAGAAATACAAGTACTACATGGTACCTACAGAGAAGTACCTGTCAATGCAGAGCTCGCCCCAATTGGCTCAAGTAACTATATTGGTATATATCACTAAACAAAAGCAGCAGATTCCTGAATATGGATTTGCTAAACTTATGCCTTGTTTGGTCTACAGAGTAAGTATCATCGCAGTCAAAACCTCAACTGGCTTTTTTGTAGAAATTGACATGCCAGTTTTCATTTTCATATGGAAATGCAGGGGACTGAGGAAAATCAGAATGAGCTTGGAAGAGAACCACGTTGAAAGGCTGGTGGCCGTATTAATGTAAGTCAATAGAAAGCTGTGGTAGCTACAGGCACCAAGTGAATATACGATGCCTTCTCTAATTTGGCTTTTATTTTTATTTTTTTAGATTTTATTTATTTATTTATTTGACACAGAGAGAGAGATCACAAGCAGGCAGAGAGGCAGGCAGAGAGAGAGGGGGAAGCAGGCTCCCTGCTGAGCAGAGAGCCCGATGCGGGACTCGATCCCAGGACCCTGAGATCCTGACCTGAGCCGAAGGCAGAGGCTTTAACCCACTGAGCCACCCAGGCGCCCCTAATTTGACTTTTAAAGAGAAGATTTTGGTAACCTATAAGTGATAGCTAATAAAGCTATAGTAATCAAAGTAATACAAAGCTGTAGTAAAGTCGTATGCTACTGGTATAAGAATAGACAAGTCAGTGGAACAAAATAAAAGGTCCAGAAATAGACCTCCATACACAGAATCAATGGATTTTTTAAAACTTTTTAAAAAAGATTTTATTATTTATTAGCTAGAGAAAGAGAGAGAGAGAGAGCACGTGCACACGCGCATGAGCAGGGGGAGTGAGAGAGGGAGAAGCAGACTCTCTGCTGAGCAGGGAGCCTGGCATGGGGCTCGATTCCAGGACCCCAGGATCATGACCTGAGCCGAAGGCAGACGCTTAACCGACTGAGCCACCCAGGCTCCAACCCCCCCAAATCAACTGATTTTCAACACGGGTATCAAAGTTATTTACAGGGAAGGGCAGCGAGATTTCAGTATGTGCTTGGTCTCTGCCCCTAGCTACTGACACAGCTCCTGAGTCCCTTGCAATTCCCTATGTGATGGGAGCATCTTTTTTTCGGCTGAGGTGACTCTGAGTGGGCTCCTGGATGGGGGGTGGTCACCGGGAAGAGAAGTTGGTCCGTTCGGCTCCATCCCTCCTCCTCCGGGAGAGGGACGGACTGGAGGTCGAGTTAATGATCGGCTATGAAACTTCCATTGAGCTATTCTAGCAAATTACTGAACCTGAGAGGGAGTGAGGGGAACCCCTGATTTGTAGCTGAGTCAGAAGTGTGGCTTCCCTGGGACCCATTACTTACAAATGGCGTCTAAAACAGGGGGCCGTCTGGTGGCCCAGAGCCCGCAGTCTGCGGGACCTGCACTAACTCTGGGCAGTTGGTGTCAGAACTGGGTTGGACCGTGGGACGCCCAACTGGCATCCACAGAGGACTGGAGAACTGCTTGGTGTGGAAAAGCCACACGTTTTGTGTCTGGAGTGTTGTGAGTGGAGAAGGAGGTTTCCCTCAGGAAGTCTATTCAACGGGTAGCACTGGGACAACTGGATAGCCACACAATAGTAACAACCACAAGTGCGAACTCACCACACCTCCCACGGCGCACACCAGCGTGAGCCGGGTCACGGGGCGGATGCAGCAGCTGAGACCAGGAAGCTCCCCACCGCCAAAATGTAACAGACTACCCTAGTGCCTCCGGGGCCTTCGAACCCAAACAGTGAAAACCATGACAGGGAAAGGTTGATACGTCAGAATTATGAACAATTTTTGCATTTTGTTCCTCAAAAGACTATGAAAATATGAGCCACAGACTGAGAAAATATCCACAATACTTATACTGGACAAGAATTTCTAAACAGAATTTAAAGGAACTCCTGCAGGGGCGCCTGGGTGGCTCAGTCGTTGAAGCAGCTGACTCTCGGTTTCGGCTCAGGTCGTGATCTCAGGGTCGTGGGCCCTGTGCTCAGTGGGGAGCCTGCTTCTCTCTCTCCCTCTGCCCCTCCCCTGCCCACACCAACTCTTTGTCTCTCTCTCTAAAATAAATAAATCTTTGAATTAATGTTTCTTTTTTTTAAAGATTTTATTTATTTATTTGACAGAGAGACAGAGCACAAGTAGGCAGAGAGGCAGGCAGAGAGAGAGGGGGAAGCAGGCTTCCCACCGAGCAGGGAGCCCGATGCGGGGCTCGATCCCAGGACCCTGAGATCATGACCTGAGCCGAAGGCAAAGGCTTTAACCCACTGAGCCACCCAGGCGCCCCTAAAATAAATAAATCTTAAAAAAAAAAATTGAAACATAGAACTCTTGTAACTCCGTAATTTTAAAAAAACTAAATTTTTAAAAACAAGCAGGAGGCTTTGGTTGCTACCTCACCGAAGCTATATGAGCGGCCAGTCAGCGTGTGCGAAGTGTGCAACATCGGTAGTCATTGGGGAGACGCAAACTGAATCCACAATCAGATATGGGGAGAGCAGCTGAAATGAGTAAGACCAACCTTACCACGTGCCCATGATGACGTGAAGCAACTGGGCGTCTTACACATTGTTGGGGACACAGGATGGGGCGACCGCTTTGGGAAACAGTTTGTCAGTTTCTTGTATAAAGTTACGCACACACACACCCTTCCCACACAATCCAGTCATTCCTCTCCTAAATGCTCGCAAAGGGAAAAAGCAAAGCCTCGGCCTGCAAAATGGCCTGTACGAGAATCTTCCATAAAGAATAAATCTTCTTTATTCAGAAGAATCAAAAACTGAAACAACCCGGGACACCTGGTGGCTCAGTCAGTTGAGCGTCTGACTCTTGATTTCAGCTCAGGTTGTGATCTCAGGGTCGTGGGATGGAGGCCCGTGTCGGGCTCTGCACTCAGCGTGGAGTCCGGTGGGGATCCCGCCTCCACTCACTCACTCTCTCATAAATAAATAAATTCTTAAAAACATAATAATTTAGAATCTAGCACAGTTTCGGGTGGTCGTGCCTTCTGATGGGGGGGCCTGCCGTTCTAGAACTGACCGCACACAGTGGTCTGCTCCTGTTCTGCTGAGAAACAGAAGACCAACCCCTGACTCTGATGCACAGCACTAGGGGCCAGTTGGACGTTTACTGGGAAGGAAATGGGAGGGTGAATGGGCCGCGGTGTAGCACCAGGAGAGGGGAGGGCCAAGCATGGTGCCCGTGCTGCGGACGGCCGATTTGCTGCCTGGTAACCAAGAAAGGTCCCCAGCAACACTCACCGGCTGCTAACAGGAGCTACTCCCATTTCTTAGGATCCAGTCCTTTTCTGTTAAAAAATTAATAAGTATGTCATGCTTTGTAATTTCAATTTAAAATTACATTTTAATTAAGATTGGAAAACATCACTGGATCACTTAAAAGGTAAAAATTGATAAAATGTTTTAAATTCCATCTGATTTTAGGAAAGAGTGAGTTTTATAATATGAATAATACATACATTCCTCATTGAATTTCATCCTAAACAAATGAGAGCTTCAGAGATAAATCTTAGAATACCAATTTTTAAAAGAAAATTGTTACGTGTACTGATATTAACTGGACCTGGAAGTGTTTCTAAGGCCTCCTTCATCAAAATCTCTTCTCCATAGACATCCCTCAGGGCCTTCGGACACGGGGAGAGGTGTGTTCGCGCGTGTGGACTCCAGGGGCAGAAGGCGGGCGACAGCTGTGCCCGGATGTGCCTCCTGCACACACGTCCCGTCACCCTTCCTCCGCCGTCACGGAGCTGCTGCACGTATTGGTTCAGGCGATGCTCCCAGAAAGGCAGGCGTCGGCAGGGGGCCTGGGGCGGGCGGGCCCTCCGCAAGTTCCCCCACATTCCTGTGCTCTCGGCCATGTTTATCTGAGTTTGGGAAGAACACCAGGGACAGCCTGGGTGGGGGCGGCATGAAGGCACGGGGCCCTCGTCGCGGCTGGTGTCCCTTGGCCGGCCACCCACACACCCGTTGCCCTCAGCGTCGAGGTCCAGCTGCGTCTCCTCCTCCGGGCCACCTTTCTGCATCTCTGTGCTGACGTTGGTGTCCCCCAAAGGTGCACATGGAAAACAAGCAAAACGTAGACTGCAGGACAGACACGAATTAAACAGCACGGCTGCAGGTGGCTTCTGAACCGAAGGACCTCGTCGCCCCAGCTCAGCCGTCCCTCGTGCTCTCCATGGCCTCTAGGCATCCTGGGGCTGGCTGGTCCTCCCACCTCTGAGAGGCGACACTGCCAGGCTTTGCCCCCCGTGCTGCTCCACCCCCACACCTGTGTTTGCTGGCACGTCCGCTCCGCAAGTGTTTCCTGTCCCCAGCCTCACTCCTGTGTCAGACAACGAGGGCCCACCAAGAGCCAAGGGGACACAGGCTGCCCGTCAGGCCAAGGAGGGGAGGAGGCCTGGTGCAAGCCTCACCTGGAGCAGCAGCTTCTCCCGCACAGAGCCAGCCCCTTCCCTGAGACCCTGCTCCCACCACACACACACATGCGCGCACGCGAGTCCCCCGCTTCCGTTTGCCACCCTGACACCAGCCACGCAGGCGCTGGCGCCGCCTCATTCCCGGCTCACATACGTTTGCACATATGCACATACATTCTCCTGATGGGGCTCAGTCTCAGTGGAGCTCCTGCTTGCTCTCAGCACCTGCCGGATGCCTTAGTTTGGGAGAGTGACATTGTGAAGACTGATAACTGGTGGCCATTTGCCGGCCCGTGCAGGAACCTTCCTGAGCTTATGAGGGTCAGGATGAAACCCTTCCTCATCCTGGAGGTCCGTGGGCCAGGGCTGGGACCTGGAAGAGAAAGCAGGCCGTCGGGACAGGTGCACGAAGGAGAGGTGGCGCTCTGGAGAGCATGCCGGTGGCCCGTATCAGAGCTGTACTGGGCACACGGCCTGGCCCCAGAGCCGCACGTCTGCCCACCCAGCTAACAGAAGACCCCAAAAGCTATACAAACCCTTTAAAGTCCATTCCAACTCAACGATACCTGTGGGGAGCTACACCCATAGGACACAGACACAGCTTCCTTCGGGAAACAAAACTACAAGAAAACAGAGATCCTGCCTCTAACGAATGGGTAACAGAAAGAGAAACACAATTTCAAAAAGTGGGCAAGGAGGACTTCTGGTACTAGTCCGTGAATGACGAAGGGGCAAGGAGAGACTAGAAGAAACTCCATGGCCCTGGGCCGGAGCTGGAGCTCCTTCCAACCTTCGTGTAGACACACGGACAATCACAGACATGCCTGTGTCCTCGGGTTAGTGCCCACACCCGTATCTCCTGGCCCTGCAGCCCCGCAAGGCACAGACCCAGGGACGCCTCCCGGTCAGTCTCTGCACCCCGAGATGGCATAGACACGGGGACACCGTCTGCACCCCGAAATGGCAAATACCACCCTCCAAGGAAAGAACCAGAACTCCCTGGAGAAACATGAGGGAACTGCCAAACTGTATTGCAAAGAGGCCACACCATTCTATGTTCCCGTCAGCTGCGTATAAGGGTTCCTGTTGCCCCACCTTCCCCACACGTGGTAAGGGTAGCCTTTTTAGTGGGTGTGCTGCATTTCCCCCCGGCTAAGGATGCCGGGCATCTCGTCCTGGGCTGACTGGTCATGATCAGAGCAAGGGTTTCTTGGTCACTGGTGTTCTTTTCAGGACCAGAGAGATGTGTGTGTCTGTGCTGTGGGGGCCTTAGTGGAGAGGGGAGGGTTGGAAGCATGAACAGGCCCAGGTCCCTGTCTCAGCATATCTGAGGCATCTTGTCCAACGTCTGGAAGTCTCCGAAGAAATACCATTCAAACAGGTAATGACACAGCAAAGGGGCCTGAAGAAAGCAAGATGCCCCAGTGACAGAACACACGCTCGCACAAGTCCCTGGATGCGCCGTGCGGTTACGCCGTCATACCCGTCACAGCCCAGCACCGAGGAGGAGCAATTTTCAAATGCATTGGAGCGGCACTGTGTTTGCCTTAAGTTCACACTAACCTGGCACACTTAAAGATTACTGATCAGAGGAAATCCAAACACAACCAGAAGGAAATATGCTACTGAAAGGAAAAGCTGAAACGAAAAGTCTGGTAGACACTTCGAAAAATCAAGTGTATCACAAGGGAAACCCAAAACACTCATGGTCAAAATCATGAAGGGAAAGAAGCATGATAGCTAAGAAAATATGGATAATGGAAATAACACAGAAATGAAAGATATTCTGAGAACCAGGACTCTCCTTAACAGGAAGCAAAAAAGCAGAAGGAAAGCAAAGCGGAAGGAAGATGGTGATGGAAGGGAAACCGTGACGTGGCCAGCCAGCGGGGCGCCCCTGGCCCCCAGACCCGCTGACTTTGAAGACCGTTGACCTCGTTGAGTACTACGATGTCGCATTACACCTGTTACGATGACCAATAATTCCGCCCAACCCATATAATGAAAAATTCATGTTTCAAACCATGACTCCATTTACAGAGATCAAGTAAATGTACAATGGGCAAGAGACGCTTCTCAAAATGTTTGTAAAGAACTACTTTTTTAAAAATTTAGTTGTCCTCCATTTTTAAAAAAGATTTTAAGTAATCTCTACACCAAATGTGGGGCTTGAACTTACAACCCAGAGAAAAGGAGTCGCGTGCTCCGTGACTGAGCCAGCCAGGTGCCCCTGAAAGAGCTGTTTTTTTTGAACAGGAAGACAGCTCCACGATGCTGACGAGCTTGTTCCAGGACTAAAGCTTGCCTATATTGCTTTGTTTGTAATGGGTCCACAGACATCGTATCTTCAGAACCCTCAAAAATCATGAAGACTCAAGAAAAAAAAATTGGGAAGACTGCACAGAGCATACAGACATAGTGCTTACGTGGGTCACACACACATCACAGAAAAACAAAGCCGGATTCTTAAAGAGCGGAAACAGAAAGTACGCGATCCAGTTAGTAAGATGCATGAATCAGAAACATGGAAAGTGGTTTCCCTTTTTTCCTAGTTGGACCTGGAACGCTGCGATCAACAGTGACACTCTGAGGCCACTGCAGATTTAAGACTGGTCCCTGCATCCAAAGCCGGAAACACCTCCAAATCCTTCAGCTCACGCAGGACTTTGAGCCGAACCTGACGGCGATGCTGGAAGTGCACGCAGCACTCCCAATAAGAATGCAAAGCTGACAATCTTTCCTCTAAACTATTAATAGCTTTTTAAATAGCTTTTAAAAATTTTATCAACTCCGCTATGGGAAAGACTGAATTATCGCTCTATCCGCTCTATAAAAATAGTGTTTGTTACCAAATCTTTGCCATGTCAAGAAGCAAAGTCTGCATCAAAACATTTAGGAGAAAATACGTAAGAGGTCTGTCCGGGGGCCCTGCGTGGCTCGGTCGGTCCTGGGATCGAGTCCCGTACCGGGCTCCCTGCTCGCGAGGAGCCTGCTTCTCTCTGCTCCTCCCCCTGCTTGCGCTCGCTCGAAGAAATAAGTAAAATCTTCAAAAAAAAAAAAAAAAAAATCAGAGAAATGTTTCATAAACTGTGAAGTTCGTGGTATTTATCCGCTTTGTACCACGTGCAGCTTATCCCATTTCTTGCTCGAACCGACCTGCCCCTCACACCTCACGTCCCACTCTTCACAGAACGGGTGCTCCAGCCCCACCCACCCAGACCCGACCTGCAGGTGGGCGAGGGGCAGGGGGACCTGGGGACTCGCTTCCCGGGGGCGGGGGGGCAAAGATGAGGGCGCAGCGTCTACACCGCCCTGGTGGAGAATTCGGGCTGGGAGTGTTAAGTCACCACGGCTCCCCGCAGAGGATGGACGCCCCGAAGTCGCTGCGTTCCTTCCCACAGCTGCGGGGGCCCTGCCGCCCCGCGTCCCTGACCGCCGCCTCAGCCGCACCTCCGGCCGCGCGACCCTGCCGAGCCCCTAGGTCCCCCGACAGCGCCGCAACTCCGCGCCGTCAAGTGCGCACGCGCGACCTTACACGCGCCTGCGCGGGGTGGGGCGGCCGCGCGAGGACGCCGCGCCCCCGACGCACGCGCGAGCACGTGACCGGCCGCCCACGTGACTGACGACGGCCGGGCTGGGCGCGGCTCCCGGTAGAAGACCTGAGACGCGCTGGGCGGGCGGCCGACGCCGGGGCTGCTGTGTCCGTCGCCGTGTCCGCCCGCCCACCCGGGCTGGGACGTGGGCCCCGGATGAGTAAAAGGGCTCCTTTCTGCAAGGTGGACGTGGCGCCGACAGTGGGGCGTGCTCATCAGCGTCTGGGCGACGACGGCAAACCTCACGGGCTTCGCCCCCGCAGCCTCGCTTGCAGGACGGTCCCGAGATGGGCTCGGACGCCCCTTCCTGGGGCCGCTGCCTGGCCTTCCCTGTGACGCGCGTGGTGTGACCGCGAGCGGTGTCGCCCGGGCTGCAGGGACGGCGGGGTCCTGGAGGGAACGGACGCGAGTCCAGGCCCGGAGTTAGGATCTGCTCCGACGTGGCCTCGCGCGTCTCCCGCAGGGAAAGCATCGGCGAGGTCACCTGCCTTCCGGGTGGCTGGCCGTCGCCCCCCGCGCGCCCACAGCCGGTGCTGGGGTTTACAGTGTAAGCGGGCGCCAGGGCGGGGTCCTGGGGAGTCCGTGGTGTCCAGCCTCTTCCTTGTCCCCAGGCCGGCTTGGTCCGAGGGTTAACCAACCGTCGCCGGGATGGCGGGAGAGAGGGTCTGACCGACGGCCGGCTGTGGGTTACTTTGTCTACCCCATGGAGCCTTTCCCACGATGAAGACCTTTGGACGAGCTTTCAGGGGGAACGCGAACGTTCTCAAACTCCGGGCCCCTTCCAGGAAGTCCATCCACGCACCTCATCGGCAAGGCTCTTTGACACCAGTCCTCGAGTCCCTGCACCCGGGCGTCCGTCGGATGTCTTGCTCAGAGGGGTTGCCGCTGTCTCGTCCTGAGCCCACCTTTCTGTCTCTAACTGACCTGTTCGCCTGGATTTATCAGGCTCGGACAATATCCTCAGGACCCTGTGGTGGGGCTTTAGGTTCAGTATAGCCCCGCATCTCCTGTGGCACCTGCCAACCCGTCTTGATGTTCGGAGCCAGGGGCTGCGCCTTGTGCCCTGCTGGGTGTGTCACTTCACCCTCGCTCTCCCTTCGACGCCCTTGGTGGTTGCGATCGCACATCTGAGGTAATAGTTGTCCCCCACAGTTCTGGATGCCTTATATTTGCTCTCCAGATTCACCTCCTTGTCTTCTCTGAGACCCACCAGGAAGCTAGAGGGCAAGAGAGCCATGGGAAGCACTGGCAAGGAGATGAGAGGGGAGGGAAGGAAGGCTGGGTACCCCTCGGCACTTTCTCGCCTGCAGGTGGGCTGACACTCCACCGGGGAAGGCCACTGCCCGTTTGGTGCCCGCCGCACCTGCTTCAGCACTGCACGGGGCGGGAACTGCTCCCTCGCCTCAGCACTCTGGCTGCCCAGCGCAGTGGCCAGTGGTGGGGGGCTTACCAGCCTCCTCTAACCCTGCTCCTTGAGCTCCCTGCTGCCACGTCCTTTGAGCATCCTGGCTGACACTCGCTGTGTGACCTTGGCAGTTTCAGGCTGTGCGTCTCTTTCCTGATGCTTCCGTTGGCTTGCGAGAGGAGACCACTATCTACAATGGCAAGTTCCATGCACGCTTTTTACTCAGATAGATTCGACGTGAAAGATTTTTTTTTTCCTCAGAGGACTTACATTCAGAATGTTCTTGGGGGAATAGTTCATACTTCTTTGAAAGGGCAGCATTTTATTTATGTTTGGTTTTTTTTTTTCAAAGTATTAAGATGAACAGCAAGGTGTCGTAACACTTGAAAGCAGTTTTGTATTGAAGAAACAACTTTACAGGTCACAGAAAAGAAGGAGACCAAGAGAAGGAGTAGAATTAAAAGAACAGTTTATTCATAATCGTGTAAATCAGGAGTCATTTTCAAATGATGGGGAGAAACATTGTTTTTGTTCCTTTCCAAAACCCAACCACCACCACCACATTACAGAACCTGCCATCACGGCCTGGGGACATGGACACTCTGAGCTGTGACTGTTCTGTTTCTTGACTTTCCGGGTTTTTGTTTTTAACAGCAGAAAAGGACATGGATTCAGAGATTTCTTTTCACAAGAAGTTGAAGGAGGGAAAACAGAAGTCGGCTTCATTTGTAAATGGGCCCTTGCCTTGCTCCATTCCAGCTGCTGCAGGAGCCTGCCAGCCTCATCCCCCTGGCCTGGAGGGGCTGCGACCTGCAGATCTGTCACAGGTGGGGCCTGGCCCGGTGGTGCCAGGGGGAGCAGAGTGGCGCAGCAGAAGCGTGCTGGGCCCATAACCCAGAGGTCGATGGATCGAAACCATCTTCTGCTACATGCTCATCTTTTCCCGGGCAGTAGCCTGCGGACCTGTCCTGCGCCTGTCCCCCTTCCGTTTCCCCATCAGGGGGTGCAGGGCTCAGCAGCAGCTGGTTCCGTGGTGTAACGGTCAGTGCTCTGGGCTCTGGATCCAGTGATCCGAGTTCAAGTGTCAGTAGGAGCTGCCTCACCTGTGGCCCTTTTGTGTTCCCCCAACCCTGTCCCCAGTAGTGGGCAATGC
>CM052891.1:519178-535531 GCA_028534135.1 Potos flavus
GCTGAGGTCGGGGCTGCCCGGGGTCAGGGGATCGGGGTCGGTCCGGCCGGGGTCGGGGCTGCCCGAGGTCAGGGGGTCAGTCCTGCCGGGGTCAGTCCTGCCGGGGTCGAGGCTGCTTGGGGTCAGGGGGTCAGTCCTGCCAGGGTCGGGGCTGCTTGGAGTTGAGGGGGTGGGGGTTGTTCCGGCCAGGGCTGCGAAGGGTCGGGGGTCGGTCCAGCCGGGGTCGGGGCTGTTCGAGGTCAGGGGGTCGGGTCGGAGCCGGAGCCGCCTGCGATCACTGGCCTCCAGGAGACCTTGTGCGGGGTGCTGGCGGTCCCGGTCCCTTGGTCTCCCGTCCCCCGTCTCCGGGATATGCCGCTCTGGGCGCCCGAGCGTCCGCATCATCTCGCAGGCTCCGTCTCCTGTGTGACAGAAGTGGTTCGGGTTTTACTGGGTAGAGGCAACTGCAGGTGGTTGGTCAGCTGCGGACCCTGCACCTGCCAGATGCCGGGCGCTGCTGCGCATCAGGTTACCTTTCCAGGTGCCTCCTAGTCACATTACACTCGGGCTCATGCTTGGTCTTTCCAGTTCTTGTTTCCAGACAAGTGCACTTGTCTGTCATTTCAAAACAGGTTTGAAGCCAGAAAAAAAAAAAAAAAAAAGCCACTCAAAAAAACAAACTAACCTCTGTTACGGTTCAGGGCAATCCTAGCGGGCACCGTTCTTGATGTGGATGATTGAAACAATGATCAAAACATGTTTTTAAGGAGTTTTTATACAACTTACATGATTATAGTAAGAAAACAAGAATGTAGGAAGGACAGGGCTGGTCCTCCTCTCCACCTGGGTAACCACAGGGACTGTGGTAGCCTTCCACGCTTGCTTCTAGGCTGTAATAACATAAAGACCCATTCAGTATGGGAATGGGATTTTTTTGTTTGTTTTTCCAAAAATGGATCATATAAATATTCCATCACTTCCTTTTTTTTTTAATTGAACATTATACGGAGCTACGTTTTCAGAGCACTACTCACAGTTCTAGTTCATCGTAATCCAAATGTAACAGGTGTCCAGGCTGTTGGTATTCACTTACCTGTTGGTGGAAGGCCATGTTGCTTCTAGTTTTTTTCTTTTTTTAAAGGTTTTATTTATTTATTTGACACAGTGAGACACAGAGAGAGCAGGAACACAAGCAGGGGGAGTGGGAGAGGGAGAAGCAGGCTTCCCGCTGAGCAGGGAGCCTGATGCGGGGCTTGATCCCAGGACCCCGGGATCATGACCTGAGCCGAAGGCAGACGCCTAACGACTGAACCACCCAGGCGCCCACTTCTGATTTTCAGTTACCACAAGGACACGGATAGAGGAGGCCACACGTGTGTGTGCACAAGTCCAGGTACTTTTGTTTTTGTAGAGAAGATTTCTACATATGAGGTTAGTGGATCAGAGTATACATACATCTTTTTAAATTGAGAGTCAAATTAAAAGTACTTTTGTATGTTCCTTTGCTTTTTCAAGGAATGTAGTAAGAAAACAAAAACTGAGGACCAAGAGAATGCATCGGTTGATGTACCGAGTCTGGCCCAGGAGAACGGAGAGGCAAGTAATTTCTCAGTTTTGCATTAGCCTAGAGTAAATGGCTGGGGCTGTTTTTCTCCTCTCGGAGGGCTCGTGTCCCTGGCACACCACAGCTCTAAGAAAGGAGATGCTGAAGTGCCCCCGCAGGGGGCCGCGGACATGCAGGGTGGTCATTCCTCCCATCCAAGTACTAACCCAGCCCTGGGTTGGTCATTCCGAAGCACGTGACCTTTGAGGCAGAGGGGCCCGAGAGCACGTGTTCTCAGAATACACCCAGCCAAAACAAGTGGAGTGAAGAATAAAGGAAAATAGCATCTTTAGTCATTGGTTGGACATAGTGGTATAATATTTAAATCTCCAATTTTTTTAATGAAAATTTTCATTCTGTAAAATGGGAGTTGAGGTAGGTAATTTATGAAAGAATTCAAATCTCATGATCCTGTAAGTTTATTTTTCCGGTGGTTTCTTCTCGAACTCTATTCTTGAGGGTTTAAATCCTCCTTAGCTAGCGTGATGGCTTAAGTTTACTGGGTAGGGGAGGTCACTCTTCCCTTGGAAAGGACTGGTCCTGACTTCACTACTGGAGACCTGGCAGCGGGCGGAAGCAGCAGCAGGTTTCGCTTTAGTCTGTTGACCCTGACAAGGTCTGGCCTGGCAGGAGCTGACCTCGTCCCTCCTGTACCAGCTCTGCCCTGTGCTCTGGCAGCTTAGGGCCTGGCAGGCAGCAGATGAGACGGACACCCAGGACGCAGAGGCAGAAGCAGCAGGGAGTGCCTGGCGCCTCCCACACCTGCCCTCTGGCCACATCACCTCGGACAGACCTCTAAACCCGGGAGCCCCAGTTTCCTTATCACTGACCTGGGGAGTTGGGTCCCTTCCCTCCCAGGGCTGTGGTAATGCAGAGATAAGGTATGTGCACAGCCTCAGCAGGCGTCCTGCCAGCATGGTGGGTGGCGCCCCAGGGGGGTGAGCAGCTCGGGGGCGGGCTGCACTCACCAGGCATGGGGAGGTGTGGACACAGTGGTCTGGGGCAGGGGACAGATCATAGGCGGGGATCAGGTGGCTTAAGGTAGCTAGCGCAGGGTGGAATGAAGGAAAGGACCTGGGAGACAGGGCGGTGGGGCCCGGGCAGGCCGCCGCAACCGCCGCAGTGCCGAAAGCGGGAAGGAGGGTGTGGCGCAGGAAGCTGGCAGTTTGCGCAGACCCGGAGCTCTCTGGGGGATGGAGCTCTCTGGGGGATGGCGGTCTGGGGCTTGGGAAAGGAGAGCGCTCCGCTGGAGGTGAAGATGGGAGAAGGGCTGGCGCCTGGGGGAGCTGGCACTGCTCTGGGAGGTGAGGCTGATGGCAGAGAAGGGGCAGTGGACAGTCTTCGGCAGAATGCGCATGTTTAGGAGGCCGGAGGAGGCAGGAGGAACGGGACAGGTGGGAAGGGACCAGACCCCGCCCCGGAGAGCTTGCAGAAAGGACCGTGTGGTGCACAGCACCCTGGGCTTAGAGGAAGGCCTGCCGGGAACAGCGCAGAGAGTGCTCGCGGACACCTCTGCCGGGCCGGAAGGCCAGAGTTCTCCGAGCGGCCCAGCGGTATCTACTAGGCCCCAGCTGTCCGCCAGGCTGTGTGCTCCAGACCCTTGGAGTGGCAGCTCTGGCCCCCCTAGGAGCTTGTTAGAAGCGCCAACTCTTGGGCCCCATTCAGGCCTCCTGGAGCCAGGCTGCTGGCTTCCTTGGGGAGCTGTGGGCCTCGATGAGCTCACCGGGGAGTACAGAGCAGGCCAAGAGCGGCAGTCCCCAGGGGCAACACCGAAGGGGACATAGGGACAAGAGGCGCCGGGCCAGCTCCCAAGACACAGGCATGTGGATTTCTTCCCACCACGTGACACTGCTGTCCTGTTCCCACCCTGGATTGTCATCTGCGTGACTCCTTGATGTCATGCCCCTCTGGCACCCGGGGCTCCAAGCCTGGCTCTGTGTTGTCCACGGTGATCCGTTTCCGTGTTCCATGTTGGTCTCATGCTGTCATTCTCCCCAGAGAAGCACACATTCAAGTCTTTATCGAAGAATCAGACCAAAACATCTTTCTTTTGTAGAAGGGAGAATTCCATAAGTTAGCTGATGCCAAGATCTTTCTGAGTGACTGCCTGGCGTGTGACAGCTGTGTGACTGCGGAGGAAGGGGTCCAGGTTTCCCAGCAGAATGCCAAGGACTTCTTTCGAGTTCTGAACCTTAATAAGGTAGGGCTCCTGGGCACTTGCTGGTTCTGTGGCCTGGGGGCAGGAGGTGAAGGTGGGGCACAGCGCACACGTCTTGGCCCTGGCCCCGTGTCCCCTGCTGGAGTCAAGCCTCTCCAGAGCCCCCGCCCAGGGTCCCGTTCCCTCACTAACGTGGTATGAGGCGAAGTCCCTGGTCTGTTCCCAGAGGCAAGGTTCTGGTCTGATGGGCTTGTCTGGCCGGGGCGAGGCTGGGGTCCCTCAGCTGTCCTGTGGAGCCGTGTCACTCAGCTTTGGGCAGGTGAAAGGAAGGGCAGACGAGGCAGCGGGGCTGAAAAGCACACCTGGGTTTGCCCCTCGCTCGCAGCCACCCTCAGGAAGCCGTGTCGCACGGCAGCGCCCCCGCGGCACAGCGGGCGCCCCCGGGAGCTCCCCCCGCCGTCCGGTAACGGTTGGTGTGCCGGGGCCAGGCAGAGCCCGGGAGGGCTGTGGGCGCCCAGCGCACAGGACAGAGCCGGCGGTGCCGCGCGTGTTTGCCGCGACCCCTGTGGCGTGCTCCGGGGACATCGTCCAGCATTTTTAGGTCACGGTTTCGGAGAGAAATATGTGTCTTTCTGTTGTCAGCACGGTGTTCCCTCCCTGGTGCTCGGGTTCCCCGGGAGGTCCGTGAGCGAGCGGCAGTCCCCACCTACGCTTGCTCGTCCTTCTCTGAACAAAATGGCTTTTGCTCTCCTATTACGTTGAATAGACTCGGCTCATTTATGATGCAGCTTAGCTCCTCCCCACAGAAACATCTTGATTCAGGCCTCAGTGGGAAGATTTACTATTAAGTAGATGTTTGTAGAAACTTCTGGTAGATGTGCATACCAATCAGCATTTCAGCTGTAGAAACTGGCATAAAGAAAAAGGAAATGGTCATTTCGTGAAACCGGACGGAGGGGAGGTTCTGGGTCGGTTGAGCCAGCTGCTCACGCTGTCGTCAGGGACACCGGTTTCCCTTTCTCTGCTCTGCTGCCCTTGCCCCTGCGCTCAGTCCAGTCCCCTGCTGGTCACAGAGCAGCTCCCTCAGAGGAGGGGACGTGTGCGTGAGAACGGCGTGAGGCCTGGAGACCTCCCGGGCAGGGCGTCAGGCCAAAGCCTTGGAAGCACCGACTCTGGCTTCTGGAGTTAGGGACAGACAGCCCTCTGCCCTCCCTCTCCTGTTGGCAACTGGGACACACACACCCCCAATTCCTGCTGCCGCATTTCTGTTGGGATGCATTCAGAAGCAGGAATCATGCCCTGTTTTCCCACATCCAGTCGGGCCTCCACACCCCCAGCCGTGAGACCAGACCAGTCCTCAGACCCGCGGTGGAAGGCTGGCCCCCAAATACCACTGTTCGGGTTTCCACTTTGCTAACTTGCTGACAACGTGTGACCCACGCGGCTCTGTCGTGGTAATCCTGCGTCTGCCCCAAACTCCGGGTCAGAGGGTCACGTGGGAGACTTCCGTGCAGCGTCCTCACCCGCGCTGCTCTCCTGGGCCATGTCCCTTGTGTTGCTGATGCGCTGTCCCTATTTTTCTAGGGATTTCTTGAGCTGCCAGGATCAGTTTGGTTCAGGGTGTTAATAGCCTTGTGGTTTCGTGTTTATACAGTATTTTTTTTTAAGATTTTATTTATTTGTCAGAGAGAGAGAATGAGCACAGGCAGGGGGAGCAGCAGGCAGAGAGAGAGGGAGAAGTGGGTTCCCTGCTGAGCAGGGAACCTGATGTGGGACCCCATCCCAGGACCCCGGGATCATGACCTGAGCTGAAGGTAGACGCTTCATCGACTAAGTCCCCCAAGCATCCCATACAGTATTTTTTAGAACAGTTTATAGAAGGCGAGAATGATCCACTCCTTAAAAATATCCTATAGTTTGGGGATCCTGGGTGGCTCAGTCCGTTAAGCGTCTGACTCTTGGTTTCAGCTTTGGTCATGATCTTGGGGTCATGAGATCGAGCCCTGCGTTGGGCTCTGTGCTGAACATGGAGCCTACTTAAGTTTCTCTCTCTCTCCCTCTGCCCCACCCCCTGCTCTTTCTCCTCTCACTTTAAAAAAAAAATACACACACACGCACACACACACATCCTACTGTTTCCCATAGTGACCAAGGATTGAGGCCTCCTTGGGGACAGATCTCTGGACGCTGCTTCAGTGTGTATGTATTTTGTTCTAATTGAAATATGTTGGTGTGTGTTTATTTTTAAATTGTTATTGGGTCATTTCAGTTATTTATGGGCCAATATTGTAATATTTATTTTTCCTTTAGAATTATCCACTTTCATTCAGGTATTCACATTTATCGATAGAATATTGTTTTTAAAAATTGACAAAATCTCTTGGGACGCCTGGGTGGCTCAGTTGGTTAAGCGGCTGCCTTCGGCTCAGGTCATGATCCCGGGGTCCTGGGATCGAGTCCCACATCGGGCTCCTTGCTCAGTGGGGAGCCTGCTTCTCCCTCTGCCTACCGCTCCCTCTACTTGTGCGCTCTCTCTCTCTCTGACAAATAAATAAATAAAAATCTTAAAAAAAAATTGACAAAATCTCTTGGGATGTCACACTTCTTAATCCAATTTTTTTTCCCTTAATTATATTTGCTAGTGCGCGTGTATTTTATCACTGTTTTCATAGAACACTTACTACATTCTGTTTGACTGGATTTTTATTATGGGTCTTACTTCCCCTGTGTACTCAGCACGCGTATGACACTCTTCTGTTTCTCCCAGAAATGTGATACCTCGCAGCACCAGGTGCTCGTAGTGTCGGTGTGCCCTCAGTCTCTGCCTTACTTTGCCGCCAAATTCCGCCTCAGCGTGACTGATGCATCTAGAAGACTCTGCGGCTTCCTCAAAAGTCTTGGTGAGGCACCCTGATACTGCTGTGAGTCTACAAGGCAGCTGACAGCTGCCCTCCGAGTCTCCAGAGTTCAGCTCCCGGGGGCACAGCCGAGGCCAGGCCCTCCGCAGGCACCTCGAGGACCGTAAGGGGACCCTGCCTCTGGCCCGCGGGAGGCGGGGGACCCTCACCCCCTTGCTGCGCCGGCGGGTGTTGTGTCAGGTCTGCGGCTGGCCCTCCAGGAGCACCAGGTGGCGGGGTGGCGGGGACATGTGGGAGGCTCGGGCGCTTGCGTCGTCCCGGCCCCGGGGCCCGCGGACGGCCGGGCGGGAGCATCACGCCTGCAAGATGACCGGCATCCGGTTTCGCAGAGCGCCCTCCGGAGAGCAGGGAGGGAATGGGCTGCCGCCCGTGTGCGAGAAAGGACGGCGGTCCCTCGCAAACGTGAATGAGCTGGAAGGAAAGCATCCAAGGTAGTGATGAGAAGGCTTCTGTGTCGTCCGCTGTTGCCGGGCTGCTGAGCGCCGAGCCCCCACCCCACCCTCTGTGCAGCATCTGCCGCCCCGGGCTGTCGTCCTGCCCGCCACCGCCAGGCGGGCTCGGGAGAGGAGCACTGGAGGCATTTGCCAACATGGGTTTCGATTTTTCTGCAGTGGTTTTTTTTTTTTAAGATTTTATTCATTTATTCATGAGAGACAAAGAGGGAGAGAAAGGCAGAGGCAGTGGGAGAAGCAGACTCCCCCCAGAGCAGGGAGCCCGATGCAGGGCTGCCTCCCAGGACCCTGGGATTTTGACCCAAGCCAAAGGCAGACGCTTAACCAACTGAGCCACCCAAGCGCCCAGTGGCTTCTTTTCTCAAGATTGATTTATTTATTTTAGCGAGTGTGTGCGAGCATGGCAGCAGGGGAGGGGCAAAGGGAGAGGGAATCCCAAACGGACTCCCTACTGAGCAGAGAGCCCGACACGGGGCTCGATCTCATGACCCCAAGATCATGACCTGAGCTGAAACCAAGAGTCAGATGCTTAACCAACTGAGCCACCCAGGCGCCCTGCAGTGGCTTTTAAAGACCTAAACACATGGGGGATTACTAATAAAATAAGGTGCCCCTCGGAATAAACACCTGCTCCTTGGAGCACTTGGCGTGGACTGGTTCCTCCACGCACCGCCTGCTACGAAGCTGGGCCACAGCTACGAGCGTGGGTGTAGTCCTTCCTCCATGGCCGTGATCTGAAAAAGCTTCGGTCAGCTTGACTTTACCAGAGACCAAAGTTCCTAGATATTGTCTCTTTTCATCGTGAAAGGCCCTATTTGGGGAGAGAATTTTTTAAAGTAAAGAGTACGGCATTGGGGCACCTGGGTGGCTCAGTGGGTTAAAGCCTCTGCCTTCGGCTCAGGTCCTGATCTCAGGGTCCTGGGATCGAGCCCCGCATCGGGCTCTCTGCTCAGCAGGGAGCCTGCTTCCTCCCCCTCTCTCTCTGCCTGCCTCTCTGCCTACTTGTGATCTCTCTCTCTGTCAAATAAATAAATAAAATATTTTTTAAAAAAAAAGTACGGCATTATATATATAGTAAAACTTATCCATAGTGAAACTGACTTAAGTATCATCTTAAAGTATTACCTTATGTTTTATAATTTTTTTTAAGAAAAACTATCTGGCTGCAGATATTAAGGTTATTTAATTTACTTTGCTGTAATTGTTAAAAGTATATTGTTTTGTCTAAGGCTTATGTGCCGATATTAAGAAAACTTCTTTTTCAAACATAGCTAAAAAGAGGCACCTGGGTGGCACAGTCGTTTAACCCTCTGACTCTTGAGTTCGGCTCAGGTCATGCTCTCGGGGTCCTGGGATCAAGCTCCATGTCAGACTCTGCTCAGTCTGCTTCCCTCTCTCTTGCTTTGCCCCTCCCCCTGCTTGCACTCTCTCTCTCTCTCTCAAATAAATAAAATCTTTCTTAAAAAAAAAAAATGCTAAAAGGGGCGCCTGGGTGGCTCAGTGGGTTAAAGCCTCTGCCTTCGGCTCGGGTCATGATCTCAGGGTCCTGGGATCGAGCCCCGCATCGGGCTCTCTGCTCGGCGGGGAGCCTGCTTCCCCCTCTCTCTCTGCCTGCCTCTCTGCCTACTTGTGATCTCTCTCTCTGTCAAATAAATAAATAAAATCTTTAAAAAGAAATGCTAAAAGCTTTCAAAAGAAGAAAAAAGATAGCTAGTTACAAATCAGCATAAAAATTATGGCCGTCAGAAAGGGATGGGCTGCCAATTTACTCTATTTGGAAGATATCAAGGATCATCGCAGACTGAAATCTGCCCACTGACCGGAAGAGAGTGCTGCTGGTATCTCGTAATCTTGTGTCAACTTTGTGGCTCCTATGAGGTGTTTACGTGAGTGTAGACGTAGGACAAGAGGAAGCCAGAGGGAAAACATGCGTATTTTCTTGTGAAAAATGATCCTGTTTGTTGTTTGAAGGAGGAGGTAAGGCCCGGTCCTGGGCGCATGCAGTCTGTGGTACGAAGGAGAAGAGAGGGAGGCACAGAGCTCGGGGTAGCCGTGGAGTCCGCAGACTCGCAGGGGGTCCCCCGTTAGGTGATGAGAAGCTGAACGCGCCCTCTTTCCCGCAGGGGTGCACTATGTCTTCGATACAACAATAGCTGCGGATTTCAGCATCCTGGAGAGTCAGAAGGAATTCGTGCGTCGATACCAGCGGCACAGCGAGGAGGAGCCCACGCTGCCCATGCTCACCTCCGCCTGTCCGGGTTAGCGCCCCGGGCCAGCGGCCGCACCACCTGGCGCCACAGGCACCATTTCTCACGGGTCTGCCGTGGGGGCGGGCGCGCAGATGGGTGAGGTCAGAGGTCACAGGCCCAGCGCACGGGGCGTCCTAGACCAGGAGGGAGTGGAGTGCCGGCGGGGACCCCCGCAGGTCCAGCGCAGAGCCCCCCACCTCACTCAGCCCCTGCCTGGTGCACACCGGCCGCCCCTCCCCCCATCCGGCCTGATGCTTGCTGCATCCAGGGTCTTGAGCCCTTCAAGTCTGTTTAGTGTAGGTTTGGAGCTTCTAGAATGTTCTTCCTAGATGATGACGCACTTTCCCTTGGGAGTTCTTCATACCCGAGTGTGTCAGAACTATTGCTGGTTCAGGCTCACGTCACCTCTCAAATTTAGGGACATGAGGTGAGATTCGGTTCAAAACTAAACCTTGTCTCCAATCACCGTTGTCCTTTTTGTTCCCCTGTGATGGTCAGGAGATGAAAGCAACATCAAGGTCAGATGATCTGACCTGGCAGATAGGATCAGGGCCCTGGGCAGTCCTGTGCTGGCTCGCCGGGCATGTCTTCCTCATGCGGGGCTCCTAGGTCTTGGGGTGCCCATGCCCACAGACTGACGGGTTTCTCCTGTGGGGTGTACCTCTGCAGAGCTCCTGGGTGCCTCGTGCCAGGCCACTTCTCCGAGCATGTCCCTTCTTGTCCCAGCCCGTCGGTGGCGGCCCGGGGGAGGGGGCAGTGCGCGGTTCCACAAGAAAGGGCCCGTGCCCAGGGAGGACGTGGGTGCCGCTGTGAAGGCCACAGCTACTTCTCTGATCTCCTGACTCTGCGGGAGCCGGCCGGGGCTGTCCGGGGCACAGGCCGGTGTGTCCTTCCCCGGCAGTGTTGAGTAACAAGTTCCTATCAAAGGTCTCCTCAGGAAAGTGCTAAGCTGTCTGGTTTCAGATGCAGGGCGCCGTGGGTTCTGGGGCCCTGATCCCTCCTCCCCAGCCCTGCTCGGCCCTCTTCCCCCGCCAAGGCTGGGCATCCTCCGTGGGCCCCGGCCCTTACGTCCTGGTGTTTTGCCCACAGCAGCTAGCCCGCAGCACCGCGCTGCCCTCCGCCGGGAAGCCGCGTCTGCAGGTGCTGGCCTGGCACTGAGGCCGGGGGGCCGGGGCCTTACCAGGCCAGACTTGCAGTGGGACGGGCCGTGGGTCCCCAAAGGCTCTGTTGTTCTTGGCAGTTTTTTGTCTTTAATGTTCAGAGGCAAGGGGTAAGGAGAGTCCCTGCAGTGACCGCTCCCCTCGGAGCTTCTGTGGGTCATCGCAGACATTTCCTGTGCACACTCAGGCCTGCAGGCAGCCGAGGGCTACGGTTCGAGTTTGTTCAGACAGAATTGCCGCGTCGTCCGACACACCTGCTGCTCTCCCTGGCCAGCAGCGGTCAGAGGGAGGTGGGGGCTGCCCCCGGCTCTGATGAGCAGCTTCTCGCGCTGCTTCCGTGCTCGGCCGCGACGCGGCGGTGTGCACGCCTGTCTGTAGGGTCGGCCTCTCACCAGGCTGTGCCCGGGGGGTGAAGGATGCGAGCCCTGGCTCCTGCAGCTCTCCGACCCACGTGCCCCCTGGACACCACAGCAGCAGGGGTGAGCCCGGAGGGCACAGCGGCGCTCGGCCGCTGCGGAGACGCTCAGTACCCGGCCGGGCGCTTGGGCGGAGAGCACGTGCACTCTCCCGCGACCACCGGGGTATGTGAAAGTCTGTCCTTGCCCCAAAGAGTGGGCAGTTGTTGGCTGTCAACTTGCAGTAGGTGCGTGAAGCTGGGCGGGCTTTGTGGCTGCTGGCGGCAGTGCCGTGGGGGGCCCGGTGCCCTGGCACGATGCCGCACGGCTGCCCCGCGACACTTGCTCTCCTCCTCTCTTGGGGGGTCCACTAGCCCAGTTTTCACTTTCTTCCACTCCATCCTGTCTGGTCAGGGGCCGGCAGGGGCATCTTCCAGTCTAGGGCATATGCACCTGGGGTCCCCGGGGCCCAAGATGCCACGAACTCCCGGGGAGGTCAAAAAAAGAGGTGTCTGGCTTTCCCCCAAGCGACGGGGTCTGGGAGCTCAGAATTCCTCGTGTGTGATGGAAAGGAGAAGGCCGCCACTGCAAGGAGCTGACGGGGCCGTTCTCTCCCCAGGCTGGGTCCGCTACGCCGAACGGGTGCTGGGCCGCCCTGTCACCCCCCACCTCTGCACCGCCAAGTCTCCCCAACAGATCATGGGCTCCCTGGTGAAGGATTACTTCGCCAGACAGCAGGTAAGCTGGCCGCCTCCCAGAGGGCAGCACGCGGGCTAGGAGATGGGGGGACGTTCCCACCGGGCACAGCCAGACCGAGTGGAAACGCTGTCCACCCTGGCAAGGGGGGGCCCTGGCCTTGACCCCAGAGATGGTTGCAATGAAGGAGGCCCTGTGTGGGGCCCTGGCCTGTCCCCCAGACCACAGTGAGTAGGCATGTGACTGCCTTAGCCTCTTCTGCCTTCACATGGTGGGAAAACTCCCAGCCAGGCTCCTGAAGGCCTTCCCCTGGCCCTCACCCACCCCGTGTCCCCACTGTGGGTGGCAGCCACGTTTAGCTGGTCCCCATGCTGTCCCTCCCCACTGCAGGCCCCCACTCAGCCCCCCCACATGCCATCCAGGGCCGCCTCAGGAACCCTGGCAGAGGCCAGGCCTGCTTCTTCCCGGGGGTCCCCGACACCCCAGTGGCGCCCGTGATGTGGCCCCTCCTGTGGTCGGGTCCCCAGCTGCCAGAGCGCCCACGGTCCCCCTCAGAGGATGTACCTCTCCAGGAACCAGCGGGGCCTGGCCCTGGAGACACTTGAGAACACGGTGAAACCAGGGATCCCGCAGAACCATAGCCAGCTTTAGGAAGCCACACGCCTGTGATACCCTTGTGCACTTAGGGGACAGAAAAAGGAACTATGGGACTTTGTCCCTTGTGCTTGCCCCGCCCCCACTATTTGGGGGAATCCAGGAGTTTGCCGGTCCTAGAGGGTAACCGGTCCCGTGGGCCTGCTGAGGGACAGCCGGGCACCCTCCTCAGGCTCTGCCCCGAGTAGGGCCTTTCTGCCGAGGCTTTGCCACAGAGGTCACTCAGCAACTGCCAGCTCGTGGTGTGGCTGCCGATTCAGCCGCAGGCACCAGAGGAGCAGCCAGAATAGGTGTCCCTTGAGAAGTTTCCGGAAAGTTTGAGGGTCAGCCAGCCCAAGCAACCGTCCCGCAGTGGCTTATCCTTAACGGTGTTTGGTCAGCGTGTGCATAGGTCTAGGGGAAGTGTGTTCGGCCCTCAGCAGCTCTTCCCCGGCATCTCCGGCCCTTCCAGGCTCTGGGTGGCTCGGCCCTGGCCGAGGGGAGGCGGCCCCGCGGGGGAGCTGGTGCGGCTGGGAGGCAGGCACCGGTCACAGCTTGGTCTGCAGGAGGCTGGGCTCGGACCCAGAGTGGCCTCGGCACGTGGGAAGGCACCTGGGGAGGGGGCTGTGGACACCAGCTCTCTGCTGCCCTCCTCATTCCCCACAGCCCCAAGCAGGGTTTGCTCTTTCTCCCCAGAACCTGTCCCCAGACAAGATCTTCCATGTGATTGTGGCGCCTTGCTACGACAAGAAACTGGAGGCCCTTCGAGAAGACTTCCCCCCAGCTTCCCACTCCCGCGGTGCTGACTGCGTATTAACCTCAGGTGAGGGGTGGGCGGGCTGGGTACGACTGGGGCCTCTGGCTGGTCATCCTCCGAGGTCCCGCCAGGACCCCCGAGGGCTTGACTGCAGGGAAGTGGAGAGGGGCGGCGCTCGCACGGCCCGAAGTCACGCGTGAGACGGGGGCTCTGCTGACCGACCGACCGCACCTGCCCCTGGCAACACAGGGACATTTTTTATTTGGAGTCAGGTGGGGGCTGGTGGTGCCCCCGTGACATTGCCAGCAGCCCCCACACAGTGCGCTTGGCGGAGAGCCTGCAGCAGGTTCTGCGTGCTGGGGCGGAAGCGATTCTCTGGCTCCCTCGGGGGCGCCGTCGGGGGGCAGCACGGTCCCCTGACCTGAGACTCCAGCACAAGGGCCCCCGTGGGAAGGGAGACAGGAGGGCATCTGCTTCCCTGGTGACTGCGGGTTTGCGTGAGAACCGCGTGCAGGCCTCTTGCGTGGGCTCAGCACCGGTGTTTCTGCCGTTCTCACGTGTGGAGTCGGCGTGTGTGACGCAGCGGCCGTGGGCGCCGGCGCTCGCTGCCTCCGGCAGGGGTTTCTGGGGGCCCTGGTGTAAAGGGAGGTAGGAGGGGGGTTCTGATTCTCAGCTCATCTCTCTGCACACCACCGTCCTCCACGGAAATGCGGCCACTGTGCCTTGGTCCTCTGTCCACAGGCGGCACACACAGAAGTGTTCTGCTTCAGAAAGAAAGACACGGAGAGAATGTTTGCAGAATCACCCCTCGTTTCAAGGGCAGGAGGAGGAATCGGACTCTTGTCTCACATTTTATCAGAATGTTTCACATACTAGCGCTATGCTGCGCTAGAGGGGGTTCCTGCCCTCCGTGAGGGTGACCGTGACCGTGCCCCAGGTCACCTTAACAGAAGCCGCCGTGGGGGAGATCACCTTGGAAACACTCCTCAGGACGCGTGACGGCCTGCTGGCCCGGCCGTAACCCTTACGCCTCTTCTGTCTGTAGGTGAGATCATTCAGATGATGGAGCAAAGTGACCTCGCAGTGAAAGACGCTGCCGTTGACACTCTGTAAGTGACTTTTGCAGGGAGGGGTGCCTTGTGGGCGGCCTCCCTCCTTCCTGATGAGTTCATGGGCAGCAGAGAGACGGGGGTGGGATGGGGGGGTTCCTGACCTGGCGTTGCCACTTCCCGTGTTGCGGCTCGGCCCCCACCACGACCCTCGGTCATCTTCGCAGCTCTGCGGTGGAACACGAGGGGGGCCCTGGTGTGCGGTGCCACCCGCTGGGGTGTGGGGGGGTGGGTTTCCGTGGGGTTATTTACGTGTCCGCACCCTCCACCCTGAATTCTGTGTGTTCCTGGGTTGTGCGTCTGGACCTGCCCGAGGCTGGGTCACCTCTGGGGAAGAGCGGCTCCTCCGGGCCCCCTGAGAGCAGCCGGCTGGGGTTCTGTGGTCCTGGTGCTCCGAACCGACGGCTGGCACTCCCCCCACGTGCGGGCCTCCGGCTCCGCGCCGGGCAAGCCTGGGCTGCTGAGCGGTGACAGCCCTCGTGTGGGAGGCCACCCTGAGACGCACAGAACCGACGTGGCCACAGAGCCTGGGGCCAGAGCCCGCGCTTGTCCCCACTGGGGCGCGTGCGCGCACATTCCCAGCTCTGGCCCCAGTGCTGAGGTTCTGGGGGACACGTGGATGCTGGGTGGCAGAGAGGGGAGTGGCCAGCCCAGCGCTGAGCAGGGCTCCACCGGCTGCTTCGGCCGCGGAGGTCGCGGGGGACTCCTCGTGTTGATCGTTAAAACTCAGCAACGTGCGATTTTTGCCTGAAGTCTAAATCTCTGTAAAGGATTTTGTTTTTATGGGGGATCGTAAGACTTTGGAAGTGTGACTCCTGCTCGTATTGCTGTCCCGCCCGGCCAGGTTCGGAGGCCTGAGGGGGGAGGAGGTGCGGCGCCATGACGGAGCCAGCTCGGACGGGTACCTGGCGCACGTCTTCAGACACGCGGCCAAGCAGCTGTTTGACGAGGACGTGGGGGAGGTCACCTACCGCACCCTGAGGTCTGCCTGTGCGCTCAGCACCGCCGTCCCGGGCACGCTGCCCAAGGCCAGCAGGCGCGCGCGCTGGGGCGGGGGGCGAGCTAACTTACAGGGTCTAGGATAGCCAAGACCAGAGCTGTTTTCATTCAGATTTTTCAGTTTGCTAACATTTCAAACTTAGATTGGAGATGATTGTCAGCCGCAGAGGAAGGACTCTGTAGATTAAAATCCATTTTGTTGGGACACCTGGGTGGCTCGGTGGGTTAAACGTCTGCCTTTGGCTCAGGTCATGATCCTGGGGTCCTGGGATCGAGCCCCAAGTCCTCTTCCTGCTCAGCGGGGAGGCTGCTTCTCCCTCTCCCTCTGCCTCTCCTTCGCGCTTGTGCTCTTTCTCACTGTCTCTCTGTCTCAATTAAAATAAAATCTTTAGGAAAACCCCACTGTGCTCATCTTACAGGAACAAAGATTTCCGGGAAGTCACCCTTGAGAAGAACGGGGAGGTTCTGTTACGCTTCGCGGCTGCGTACGGCTTTCGAAACATCCAGAACGTGGTTCTGAAACTGAAGAAGGGCAGTCTCCCGTACCACTTCGTGGAGGTGCTCGCCTGCGCCGGGGGTAAGACGCGGGGTCTGGTCCTCCTCGCGGCCCCCCACGGCCCCTTAGGAAGCAGGCCCTCGTGGGCTCCCCCAAGCCTTGCTTGGTTCCGACAGCTCTGTGGGACTGTGGAGGCAGCCCTGGCGGTTGTGACACAGCGGTCCCTCTCTGTCCCTCACCACACGTCAGATAGCCAGGTGTCCCCTTAGAAAACCCCTGGGGACGTAGTCCCAGAGAAGAGCTGCTCGTGGCAGGAGTGGGGAGCCTGACCTCGGCTCAGATGGCCCCACAGGTAGCCAGGTTCTTTCCTGAGTGACGGAGGCGGGCGGGGGGCACCCACGAAATGGAGGCCAACAAGAGGCACCAGGGCAGGGGTCCCACAGCAGAGGCCAGGGACTTGCTGGAGTAGGTACGGGTGTCTGGGGAGAGGGTCCCATGGCCTCCTGGTGGCTGTGGCGCCACCTGGGCCCTACTGAGCGGGGAAGGCCCACAAGTTCAAGCCTGCCTAAGGAGAGGACGCATGGCTAGGGTGCTGGTGCAAACCTGCCAGCGCTCGGGGAGGGCATGTGGGGGTGCGGAGGGGCAGACGCAGTGAGGGTGAGGCAGTGGGTGAGCTGGGCCGGCGGGGGGGCGGGGGCAGGGTGTCCAGCTCCCCTGAGCCGTGGGTGGGGGCTGGGCGGACTCACCTG
>CM052891.1:536031-551110 GCA_028534135.1 Potos flavus
GCGTGGGGCCATCCCGGACCATCAGGTGTCCCTAGTGGTCAGGGGACTGCCGACACGGGAGGGAGCCCAGGGCACACCAGCCCATGGAAACAGAAGGAACGATGAACTGCCGCCGTAAGCCTGGAAGCCTGGGGCGGTTGGCCCCCCAGCCGCAGATAACTGAGGGGGCGAGAGCTGCAGGTGAGGTGGACCTTCTTTGCTTATTTTCTGGATCTTTCCATTAGTCAGAATGCTTCTTATCCCTTCGCGTGTGGCGTTCTCTCTTTCCTTACTTATTTCCCAATAGTATGCTTCCCGCGGCGTCTGCTCACTTTGGTTCTTCAGCTCTAGTCTGTCTTTCAGCCAGAGGCTGCCTCTGCCTCCTCTGCCTCCCTGCTCCCCGCACTAGAACCTTTCTTCTGCTTTACTTTCCGTGTCCCAGTCCGGCTCCCCATGGATTCTCTCCTCAACACCGTGTTCTTAATGGGGGGGCTCTGTCTTTCTAGAAGTTTCTGGAAGGCATTTCTGAGAGCCTCAGGCCTCTCCAGCATCTTCTTCTGAGTCTTTCTGCACTCACTCTCAAATTGAAGCCAGTGAAACCTCTCCACCACTCCTCTCTGACGGAGGACCTGTACTTGCGGGCCTGGGTCCTCTGGTCTTGGACCTGTCGGAATTCCTTCCTCTCTCCTCCATCACCTCCTACCTGGTTCCCAATCCCACATGCATGGTATGCTGTACCACGCACATTTTGGGATTCAAGGGGAATACCCTCATACCTACTTTTGTTGAAGAGTGTATTAGTTTCCTAGGGCTGCTGTAACGATGACCACAAACTGGGTGGCTTAATACAATGAGAATTTATTCTCTTCCAGTTCTAAGAGTCAGAAATAAAACATCAGGGTGTGGCAGGGCAGTGCTCTCTCTGAAGGCTCCAGGGAACAACCCTTCCTTGCCTCTTCCAGCTTCTGGTGTTGCTGGCAGTCCCAGCACTCCTTGGCTTGCACATGCATCCCTCCTATCTCTGCCTCTATCTTCACATGGTGCCCCTGTGTCTAAAATTCCCTCTTCTCACAAGGACGTCGCTCGCTGGATTAGGGCTGCCCGACTCCAATATGGCCTCATCTTACGTCGATTATAATTGCAAAGACCCTATTTCCGACTGA
Organism: Potos flavus; assembly: GCA_028534135.1. Classification (NCBI taxonomy): domain Eukaryota; kingdom Metazoa; phylum Chordata; class Mammalia; order Carnivora; family Procyonidae; genus Potos; species Potos flavus. The sequence goes on from CM052891.1 coordinate 537,174, forward strand.
GGTTACATTCACAGGTATGAATAGTTAAGATTTGAACATTATCTTTTTGGAAGACACAATTCAGCCCACAACAAAGAGGCTGTGGGTCTCCTTTGCCGGGTTCCCCACCCCCTGCCTCCTTTTCCTACCCTAGTTGCTCTGTTTTATGAAGGGATTTGGTAGAAACTCAGAATCTACGCTGCCGCCAACATCGTGCCCCTGCCTAGAGCCCCATGGCTGCACTCTAAGCACACATTTCTACAGAATACTGTTCACAACTTTGAAAACCAAACCCAAGGCGAGGGGGATTGTCCACAGGGAAAGGGGCTCTTACCTCCGAGAGGTAGGAAACCTTCGGTGGAGCTCCTTTAAGGTCCAAATGAACTAATCGCATCTTAAATGGTGAAGAACCTGACATTTCACTATTTTTCATGAAGTCATATAACAAAAATCTCTTGTCTGGGCACTTCTTCCTAGTGGAGAAACTCAAAGTTATAACCAGGCAGAGGCCCCTTTTAGCCGTGCTCTTGCACTCTGTGCTTCCATTCCCACAGGCCCAGGTTTGCTTTACTCGCCCGGGGCAAAATGCATTTCACCAACATGAAAATGAATCAAGACGTCTACTTCATGTTCAAATAAATGGAGCTCTGCCATTTAATAATGATCTGCCCCTAAAATAGAACAGCACTGGTTTCCTCATAAGATGGCTATGATAATAACAAATGACTGCAAAATAATTTTGTTTTAAAGACTGTCTCAAGTCGTGCATACTACGCTGATGAAAACAGGCATCTTTCACATCCTACAATATGATGTTCTGTAGCAAATTTATCCCTTGTTTTACTTTCAAGAGCATTAAAAATAATTTACATTTCTAGAACTCAAGTCAACGCCAGACTTAGCTGTATGGAAGAAGAAACTAAACATTTAGTCTAGGTCAGAGAAAACTGTCTAGAATTTAAAACAGACCACTGATAATTTGAAAAGCAAATGAGTCACAAGTGTATCAGGGCTGACCAGCTTGCATTAAATTAAAGTAAGTGTCTGGATGACAACGAAGTAGCTGGGAAAGAGTGCAATCTCCCCCCCACCCTTCCAGCTATTATAAAAACACAGGATTAGATGAGAAAAGTGAAAGAAAATCTTTGCATATTGGTCATGTTTACAGGTCAGTAATTCAAACTATTCCTTCTGTGCAAGGACTCATAAATCCCTGACCTCGAGAAGTCTATTATAAAGTAAGGAAGATAAAACAGATGCACACAGAAACCAGTTTAATTTTTTTAAAAAAGAAATTATATTCAAAACAATCTCAGTGACAAAATTCTCAAGGCAATTACCTAAATTACCACCTGATGGGTGGATGAGTTTTGTGAAAACGCGTTCCGAAAACTGCTTTTAAAGCTGAATTGTTTAGAAACCTTACAACCCAAATCTATCTTCCAGGGCCTCGACTCGAACACGTGCGGGCTGAGAAGCGTGCGCTGGTGGTGTGAACGGCCCTCACGCGGAGAGAGGAGCCCGCTCCCGCTCCGGCTCCCGCCTCGCCGGGCGTCTTACCTGCGCAGACACGCCGGCTGGACAGCGCCAGGCCTCGGCGAACCCTGAAGGAACAGCAGCAGACAGGTCAGCGTGTCCCTCGTTCCGCGCGTGCGGGTCTCTCCGCTCCGACTCGCTGCTGCACAGGCGAGCTGATTCCGAGCACCCGGCCGGCAGGTGAGCTCACCAGGTGACCCGGGTCTGCACCTGCAGGTGTCCGGCCGGCCCGCGTCTCCCCGGGGCCAGGAGCGCGGGGCGGACTCCTCGCATCCACACTTCTTCCCGTGTGTGGGCAGCACGTCACTCACCGTCCTCGGGCCCCCTGCGCGCGGACGCACCGCGCCGCGCACCCTCCAGAGCCGCAGGCGCCCTGACGCGCCCGCCGACGGTCCTGGGGGGGTGGACGGTCCTGGGGGGGGGTGGCCAGCCGTCAGCGGGCCGCGCGGCCCTCGGGACACAGGCGTGCACTGGGCACCCCAGGTGTGGTGCAGACCCCCGGGAAGGGCACGGAGACCCTGGGATAAGGGCCTGGAGACCGCAGGGGGGGCGCACGCCCTGCAGGAGAGGAGCCCTGTGACCCCGGGAGGAGGACCCTAACCCTGACGAGGGCCCTGAGGGCTCGGCGCGGGGCTGGGACACTGCGGGAGGGCAGCGCGAGGACTCGGAGACCCCGGAAGCGGGCCCCGCGACCCGGGAAGAGGGCGCACGCTGCAGGAGAGGACGCACTCTGGCTCAGACCGCGGCTCCCGAGGCTCGGCGAGTTTCCGGGGCGGCGGGGCGGGCGAGCGGCGGGCGAGGGGCGCGCGGGCGGCGCGGGGCCCTGCGGAGTGCGAGCCCGGCTCCGCGCTCCGCCCCGCCCTGCTCGGCGCTCGGCCTGCGATTGCTCGGGCCTGGCCGCCAGACCCGGGGTCGACGGTCGAGCGCGTCGCTCTGCGTCCCCGGCCGCGCCGGCCTCGCGCGACCTCTCGCGGCGCTCGTCCCGGGCTTGGCGTGGCTCCTGCGTTCGGCCCGGCTCCGCAGCGGCCCGGCCCGATGGCGCCTCAGCGGAGGGGCGCGCCCAAGGCGCCCGAGGGCAGCGGGGCGGCCGAGCGCCGGCGCCCGAGCAGGTACGGAGCAGCTCCGGGAGGGGTGGGCTGCGGCGGCGGCGGCGGCGGGGGTGTGTGGCCTACTGGGGGCGTGGCCTTCCGGGGGCGCGGCCCGTCGGGGGCGTGGCCTTCCGGGGGCGTGGCCTGCCGCGTCCTGGTGCGGCGCAGCCGGGGCTCGGGGTTCGGACTCCCGGCGGGCACGCGGGGCGGGGAACCTTCCCTGACCCGGGCCATGTGTGCAGAGGGCTCCACGGCCGGCCTCCCAACGCGGACGGGTTCCGAGGCCCCGTCGTCTCGTCCTTGTGTGCTGTCCTTAGGGCCGGCGGATGGGTGGCCCGATGGGTGCATAAGTGACCATAAGTGACCGTCTCATCACGTAGCCTTCCAGGGGGTTGTCCCGAAAGCTTTCAGAGCCAGGGTGTGACTTACTCGCTGCAGGACATATCACTGAGCCCCAGAGCTTGCCCAGCGGCCAGGGACCTTGCTGTGAAACTTGGACAGCAGCCCCTTCTGTTTTGGCAAGATTCTCTGGGTGCAGCTTGAGCCCCCTTCCTCCGAACAGGGGTGCTCACCTTGAGCAGACCCCGAGGGGAGTGCTGCGTCTGAATCTGGCCCAAGATGGAGTTTCATCATCTTTTGTGTCTCTGTGCGTCGCCCTCTGTCCCTTTCAGATTCAACAGCCTTGCTGTGGGGAGAAGGTGTGGCCTGCAGCTCCGCCTTACAGGTTAGGGTTCCAGTCCTTTGCTGCTGAGATAGGCTAGCAGTCTCCTTCCCCTATCTGGGATTTTGGGGGAAGAGAAAGGATGGGCCCACTGGTGTCAGGTGTCCAGTGTCCACCCTGGTGTAATTAGAGAAGGCAGTTCCAGGGGTGGGGAATGTTTTTGAGCTAAGCAGACCCCCCTTTCCCCTCAGGTGTCTATGATCCCTGTTCGAAATCATCAGGTGTCCACTCAATGGGGTATGACCATGCCGTCCCCTCCTTGGGATTTATTTATTGGACTTTGTTTTATTCATATAGCACTACAAAGGGTTGAGGGACATATAAAAATAGAAGTCAGACTCCCTGCTTTTTAGGGATTAATTACATACTTGAAGAAGCAGGGCACACCTCCTTAAAAGGGTACTTGATCTTTTTTCTTACTTTTTGTGCGTTCTTCGAGCTGTACAGTCACCAAGTCTTTCCTAGACAACAAAGTACCCAGCTTCCCAGTTACCCACGTGCACACACAGAGACGCACACATGGGCACATACGTGGGTACAGATGTGTGCACACACACGCACATGCAACTTCAGCATGGCAGTGAGAAGTGTAGGTTGTGCAAAAAGTGTCTCAATTGTGAATCATTTTCATTGTGCTTGTATTCTCTTCTTGGGTGATCGGTGGTTTTAGTGCAATGGGCTTGACTCACACTTAGTGTGTGGCCTGGGCATGACATGGGGCACAGGCATGGGGCCCTGGGCACGGGCGCGGGGCCTGGGCGTGGGCCCTGGCACATGGTTTGGGACGGTCAGTTTCAGGTGCAGTCAGTGTGATTGGCAACACAGATTTGGGTTCTCCGTGGGCCTGGCCGGCAGCCCATCTCATCGCCAGCACGGGGCAGATGGGGCGGGGGGACGCCTGCCCCAGCACGTCCTCTCATGCTGGCGAGTGCCCCTGGATTGGTCGTGAGTAGCTCCGGCCCCCGTTACTGCAGAATAGTAACCAAGTGTGGGTGCGGTCCCCGGTCATCACGGTCCATCTTTTCAGCACACACGGGTGCCTTCGGGTGACGGCGGTTGTGTTTTGCCCTCAGCACAAAGAGCGTCTGGGCCCCACGGGAGGTGCAGACAAAGTGGCTGAGAACCGCCGTCCTGGGGGCCTGTGCCGGGCTGGCTGGGCTGCTGCTCTGGAGCAGCCTGGGGGGCGACGATGGCGTCACCGAGGTCCTGGCTCACCGCGGCGAGATCCTACCCGGCAGGTTCATCGAGGTGCCCTGCTCGGAGGACTATGACAGTCACCGGCGGTTCGAAGGTAGGCGATACTGCTGCAGTCTGGGCAGGAGCAGCCCGTCCACAGGGGCGCGCTGTGTGGGCTATGCGGCGGTCTTTTGCTGCCGTGAATTGGTGGGAATCAGATTGAAAGTGGTGTGGGGGCCAGGGGGTACGGGCAGACTTTCCCTCCTTTAGGTGGGTTAACCCACACCGGGACTGGGAAAGGCAGGGGTAGGCCTGGCACTCGCCGAGTGGCATTTTACCGAGGTACCCCGCACTCTGATGGAGAGACATGGCAGAACTGGAAAGGTAAGGGTGAGAAAGTTGAAGCCAGCCGTTGCATTGGCTACAGAGTGTCCTAGAGTGTTGTTGCTGCAGAAAATGTCACAACAAGAAATGTGACCCCTGGGGATGCCTGGGGAGCTCAGTCAGTTGAGCGTCTGCCTTCAGCTCAGGTCATGATCTCCGGGTCCGGGGATCAAGTCCCGCCTTGGGGTTCCCTGCTCAGCAGGGAGTCTGCTTCTGCCTCTGCCCTCCTCCCCGCTCGTGTTCTCGCTTGCTCTCAAATAAATAAATAAAAAAGGAAAAGAAAAAAAGAAATGTCACTACCAGAAGCCCTTCCCCAGGTGGAGTGTCCCATCCCAGTAGGGGGAGGGCAGGAGGGCAGGAGGGGGAGTGGTGCCCAGAGGCACCCGTGGGGTTCAGCACCCCAGAGAGCACACAACCCGGAGCCTGTTGACCTTAGATTCCTCGCTGCCAGGCCCTTTCTCCATCTTAAAAACCTAACCTGCGTGACTGGGTCTTAAAGACGGAATTCTGTGAATTTTTTCGTTGCGCGTGATCCTCTGGACCCGGACCGGGAGAAGACTGGAGAGTGCTTCCACCGAGAGGCGCCCGCGGGCCGGGGCTCCCCCTACCTCACTGTGTGGGTGCCCTTCCTGTCTCCCTAGCCTTTCCCTCTCCTGTCCCAGCTTCCAAGAAAGTATTCCTCAGCAGTTAGAACTGAAGTTTTTCTTCTCACCCACTTAATAATTTAGCAGCAAAGTTTCCCCGTGGGGAAGGGGGGATGGGGAGTTATAATTATTTAACAGCGCAGGCTTCCAGCTGGGGAAGCAGAAAAAATCCTGGAGATGAACGGTGATGATGTTGGCACGATACCGTGAATGTAAAACGGTAAATTTTGTATTATGTGTATTGGCCACAATACCAAGGAATTGTTGAGGTATGTTTAAAGCTTCTGGACTTGTCTCCTGCTTCTCAGGCTGGAGGGGCTTCTCATTTGGGCGGGGGGCTCATTCCTGGTGGCCCCCGATGGCTGGAGATGAGACAGGCTCCAGCCGCCGTGGGGGCGTCTGGATTGAGCACCGCGCCGCGGGTTTGGGGAGTGTGTGTTCATGCATGTCCACTTTTTCATTTCAAATTTCATGGGGTTTTGTTTCTCTCTTTAAAAATCGATTTCTAACTTAATTGCATTATAGCTAGATAATGTAATCTGTATAATACAGGTCCTTGGATATTGGCTTAGACTCTCCTTTTTTTAAAGACTGATTTATTTGAGAGAGAGAGAGCGCACGCATGCCTGCTTGTGAGTCGGGGGTGGGGCCGGTGAGGCAGAGGGAGAGAGAGAGACTCAAGCCGACTCCGAGCTGAGTGTGGGGCCGGTTGTGGCTCGATGTCATGACCCTGAGATCATGACCTGAGCTGAAATCAAGAGTCAGACACTCAACCGACCTAGTCACCCAGGCGCCCTCAGACTTTCTTTCTGACGCAATATGGTTTTGTTAATGTGCTGCGCATACCGGGAAAAATGTTTTCTAACGGTTGCATGCAGAGTCCTCTGCGATTCTCCTAGTCTGCGTCCTCACGGATTTCTGTCCCCTCTGTCCATCCGTTACTGAGGGAGGCGTGCGGGATCTCCGCGTGACTGTGGTCTGGCAGCTGCTACGGTCTGGTCTTCGTGCCGGCTGTCTCCTCTCTGCGATGATGCCCTCTGCTGCTGTTTGTCCTGTCTTCATCTTCCCGTTCTGTCACCTCTGCACAGTCCCTCCAAAGCCCTGTCATGATTCTTTTGTCTTAAAGCTCAGTGGTTACACAGACAGCACTCTCCCAGCTTTCTTTTGATTATCGTTGCATTTGCTTTTATTTTTTACCGTTCTGTGTCATGTTGGGGGTAACCCTTACAAATAGCATACGTGTGACTTTTGTTTATAGTGAAAACACCTGTATCAGTGGGATCGTGTTTGGCCTCCCGAAACTGAGAGGCCCCTCCCCCGATGGACCCCAAGCAGTTTATTTTTCCCAAACAACAGGGTGCAGAGAAGCCCCCCCGCCCTCCCCCCCCAGCTGGCCGGGTGCTCTGTGAGCCCCTCAGTGCTTACACTCAGCGCGTGGCTTACATGGTCCCAGGACACTCACTCCATGTGCAGCCTCCAGGCTCTTGTTCAGGCGGGGGGGCAGGGGTGGGGAAGAAGGATGAAAAGCTGAAGGTCAGCCAGCCTCGCCTGTCCTCGCCAGCCGAGAGGGTCCACGGCTCCGTCTCATTGGCCAGGACCCGAACGAGGGAGCAGGCCCACCGTGTGCACTGAAACACCAGGGGCTTGTCACCCCCCACCCCCTCACCCCCACCCCGGCCCTAAGCAGCTGCGCATGCCGGCTGCAGAGACAGAGGGCATGCCAGGTGAGACACACGGTGAGCACCTTCGGTGATGGCATTAGTGGGGCCCCTGGGACAGGAAGTGACCAGAATTACAAGCACAGCTTCAGTCCCTGAAGGGCTTTCTCACGGGGGCTTAGGAAGGCTGGACCTGTGGTCACAGGTTGTCACGGATACTGCCTCTGGCTCGGGGTCCCTTCTCAAGGGTAAGCAGACTGCTTCCTGAGGGTCCCAGCGGTGTGGGGCACCTGGAGCGTGCCGTGTCCCGCCGGGTGTCCTGCAGAGGGTGCACTTCCTCCAAAAAGGTCATTGCTGCCGCTCTGAAATTCACACCTCTGTGGGGTCCGGTATTTGATTTGCCGAATCTGGCCCCGAATCCTGTAGAAGGTACGCTGGCCCCACAGAAGTTCCCTGGGGAGGGCCACCTACAGGCAAGTCCTCAATAAACGCACTTGGCTTTGTTGCCGGGGTCGGCATGGGGTCAGCACCTCATGGCTCCGCTCTCTCCAGGCTGCTCCCCGAGGAAGTGTGGGCGGGGCGTCACCGACACCGTCATCAGCAGGGACGAAGCCCAGCGGATTCGCAGGTACCTAACCCTCTTCTGTCCTGAACGAGCGGGAAGGTGGGGCTGTGGGACAGGAAGCAGACAGTTATTACGAAAAAAAAACGATTTAAAGAAATTCATTTAGAATTCCACAGGAATTTCTTCATGTGCTTCCGAGGGCAAAAGTGGGCTTTTCCAATTTCCGGAAGCAAAGGCCGTTGCCCCCAGTGAGGCTGTTGCTGACGGAGCCTCAGCCCTCTTCGGGGGAAGTGGTTCTGACCGGTGTGGGAGGTCTAGGGAGATGCCGCCTGCTCAGCTGGCGGGGAGCCCCAGTGGGCGCCCGCGTGAGGCTCCCCCCGCGGCAGGCGGCCCCGAGAGAGCAGCTCGGTCTCTGTGCCGAAACTCGCCGCGGATTAGCCAACCAGCTGTGACTCCTGACGGGGCAGGAAGTCTTACTCAGGTGCCGTCAACACTGGATTTTTCTTGGAGTTTTAAAGACAAGATCTTCAAGCTTTGATTTTGCAACAAATTGTTCCGACATAAGAGGTTTCACACACATGCGAGGTGGAGCGGCACGGGCCTCAAGCTGCCTTCAGCCCATGGGCCCAGCTGCCCGTCCCAGCAGGGGGATGGGCCTCCTGTTTCTAGAAAGCACCGTAGGGGCTCGTTGGGCAGGAGTCACTGGAAACAGCCCAGGCTCGTTGGGCAGGAGTCACTGGAATCCGGTCCAGGAGTCACTGGAAACGGCCCCCAGGTCCATTTCCCGGTTGCTTGTGGTTTGTCTGGTAACGGTGCTGGAAGCTCTCGTGTCTTCGGTGAGGCGGACAGTCCTGTCAGGCCCAGCACCTCTGCCCCCCCGGGCCGCTGATCGCGAGGGCGTCCCCCCAGCCCGTGATGACCAGGTCAGGGACCCAGTGGGAGTCACTCGGCCCACTTGGGTGGGCACCAGCTCTCGGTGCTAAAGAGGAAATTAAGCCTAGTTGTTTCTAAACTATTATATTTAATAAACAAGATGGTGAGGAAATATTGCCATTTACTCATTTAGCTTTGAGAATCAAGTCTTTTGGTCTAAACGTGTTTATATCACAATTATAAATAATCTGTTAACATTACATGAATCACGCTAGCTGTTATTTGTGTAGCTATATTACAGACAATTCTATTAACTAAATGCTGACTTACAACAACCTTTCCCCCGCAGTATAGCCGAGAAGGGGCTGTCCCTGGGAGGATCTGATGGAGGGGTGAGTTCCTGCTTCAGTTTTTTTTCTACCCCTTTAACTTGCTCTCTGTCCAAGGGCAAGGAGGCCCTGGGTGTGTGGGGCCCTTGGGTGTCCCTCCTCTCCCCCCACGTCACCACTGTGGACAAGAGTGTCCCCTCTCTTCACGGCGAGTCACAGCGGCCTGCCCGGATCTCATTCGTATTTCGGAAAATGGTTCATGCTGGCGACCACTTTTCCTGGACATGGGGAAGGACCCACACAGGTGGGGTGGGCAGGGGTGCAGAACACTTTGACAGTCCTTTAGAAAGGTAGGACCCAGCGGTTCCGCTTCTGGGGATGATCCAAGAGCATGAAAGCCTCTGTCCACACAGACTTGTCCGCCAGTGTTCAGGGCAGCTTTACCGGAGACAACCCACATGGTAGTGTCACCCCAACCATGGAGTGTCCTCAGCAGGAAGATGGGGCGGATGTCTGTGGACACAGCCACGCGAGTGAACCAGAGTGGTCAGGCTGAGGAGGAGGAGCCAGACCCGAAAAGTGCATCCCACACGATTACATTCATGTCTAATTTCAGAAAATGGACATGAGTCTGTGAGGGCAGGAAGCACGTCAGTGGTTGCCTGGGTGGGGAGGGGTGGGGGGAGAGAGGCAGGAGGCAGGGGGGCAGAGGGGTACAAAGACGTTCTGGGATGTGGTTGTTATCTTGATGGTGGTGGTGGTTCACGGGTATGTGACATCAAAGCTTACCAAAGTGTAAGCTCATCCGGCAGTGACACCTCGGCAGGGCTGAAGGGGGGGTGTGATTGAGCGGCAGGAGTTCACAGGTCTGTGGACTGTTTCCGGAAGATCAGACTGGGCGGGAGAGAACGAGATCTGTCCTGTATATACCCTGGGTCCACCTTTCTTGAAACCCAGCATCGCCTGCCCGACCCCGGGTGCGGGTACCCTGCTGCCCTGTGTGTGTGCGTCTTTTCCAGGCGTCCATCTTGGACTTGCACTCGGGAGCCCTGTCTGTTGGGAAGCACTTTGTGAACCTGTACAGGTGAGAGCCCGGAGGGGCGGCAGCCCTCCCTGCGCTCCGGTGCATTTCCTGGCTGGAGCTGGGGGGCGTGGCCCTTCTCAGGGGGCAGCATCCTGCTTCACCAACTGCAGGGGACAGTCTCGGCCTCCAAGGGGGCTTCTCAGGAGTCTTCCTGGGAAAGCGGGACCTGCCTGAGGCTGAGGGACAGCCAGAGGAAGAGGGGGGAGGGGGGAGAGGCAGGCCAGGCTGGGGAGGGGGGCTGGAAAGGGTCGGTGGGACCTCCGTCCTCCCTGAGGCGAGAGGCAGAGATTCCCCCAACCCTGATGGTCGCAGTGACGTCCCTCCCTTTCATCACGCGGTTGTCACTGTGGAGACAGATCAGCGCGCAGGAGGAAACAACGAAGCTAAAAGAAATAAGATTCAAATGTGCTAATAAAACGTTGGGAGCAGACGTCCAATGAAACATTAGATTTGTTAACAGCCTATTTTTTCACAGATACTTTGGGGATAAAATACAAACCATCTTCTCGGAAGAGGACTTCCAGTTGTACCGGTGAGGAGGAGAGCAGGGATGAGGTCAGACGGGGAGGCAGGTGGCGGGGGCTGAGTGGGGAGGGCCGGGGGTCAGAGAGCCCCGCCCAGCCAGGGGCGGAACCCAGGCGCGCCACGCCCACAACGGCCACGCCCACCACCTGCGCGGGCCACGCCCATGCAATCACCGCCTGCGCCAGGCCCGCAGACCGAGCCGCTCCAGGGCCTAGGCCACGCCCCAGGCTAGGCCACACCCACCCCGCCCTCGAGCCCTGCCTCGCCGGCGGTCACACCCAGTTGCCCACACCCACCCTGATCACGCCTCCCCCTCCCCAGCCCGGCCCCGTCCATCCCACCGCAGCACCAGTCCCTGCCCACTGACCACGTCCACCCCCCGGCCATACCCGCCTGACCACACCCGCCCCTTGCCCAGGCCAGGTGCTGCACAGACCCGGGGATGTGACACAGCCCCCGGCTTGTCTCGGGCGCATTGGGGTGGCTGAAATGCACAGTTCGCTGCGGGGGTGGTACCTCTCCGCCTGGGGGCCCGGGCTAGGGAACTCATGGACTTGTCTGGGTTGGGCTCTTCTCCCGGCTCCGTGGTTTTTCTCGTTCCCTGACACCCTGTGCCGTCAGGGCAGGCAGGCAGAATGTCCTAGAAGAGCTGTGGGTGTGACACTAGCGTCCAGGGCACTTTGTGCTCGTAGCTGGTGCACGGGTTGCCCCTGCCTCGTGGCTGCGGGTCCAGCCAGGCCAGGGAGCCCACACCACCCTGTGGAAGGAGCAGGCCAGTGGGGGCCTCGTGAGCCCCCCGTCTGCCCAGGGCTGCTCTCTGCCCCTCACAATAGCTCACGTGGAGGGAGGCAGAGCCGGCCCCAGGTGGGTCCAGCAGCTCTGGCACAGCCGCACGGGCAGCCCAGGGTGCTACAGGGGCCTGTGCCCACTCACAGGTCACGGCACACGAGCCAGCACCAGGCTCCCTCTCCACGCCAGCTGCCAAGCACGGCCCTCCTGCCCTGACAGCTCCCCCACGGGGGAGTGGTTTGCTTTAAGTAAAACTTCTGATGTTTAGATAACCAAGACTCGTAGACTGTTTGGGGAAATAACAGGGCGACCCCGTGTACCCTTCCCCCGGTTTCCCCTGACGGCACGAGTTGGTGTAAGCAGAGCAGGGCATCGCCGCCCGGAACTGGCCCCAGTGCCGCCCACTGTTTTGCCTAGAATCCCAGGTTCTACCTTATTTGTGTGAGTGCGTGCAGTTCTGTCCCCTGGGTAGGTCATGTAAGGGCTACCAGTCACGGTACTGAGCATCTCGTCACCCCGCGGACCCCACATTGCCCTTCTGTCCCCTCAGCCCCAGCACCCGTCCCTGGCCAGCAGTCAGGGGGGCCCGTTGCTACCGTAGCCTCACGGTCTGGAAACAGCGGCCACTTCCCCTTGGTGACGTCCCCAGGGAGATGGCCGGAGAGTGAAGCTGGGCTCCCGGTCCAGAGAGAAGCAAAGGGTCGGGTGAACTGGACACGCAATAGTAGCGGCAGTGAGCAGTGCCCTTGACCCCTGCCGCACACTAGTGACCTCCCTGGGTCAGCCCTGAGGTCTGGGCCTGGGGCGATGTGGGGGTTTCACAGCACAAAGGGCCAGGTGACCAGCGGGGCAGGAGCCTGGCTTGCGATCACCCCGTGATTAGTTTACTTTGTTTATCGTGTTTATCGTTAAATGAAAAGTGTGGGTATTTTAATGTTCATGAGTTCAAGGCTCTATGAAGTGCAAAAACGATCATTGCAAATGATGGGAAACAGCGATTTGTGTCTTCTTCGAGTTCGAGCCTGCAGAGAGGAAGGGAGGAAGGGATGTGGATCCAGCCGCGGTTGGGGACGGCTGGTGGTTGCACAGAGAGCCCAGGGAGAGTCGCACGTATGGAGCAGAGTTTGTTTTTCTGGAGTGAAGACCCAGTTAGAAGCGTGAGTGCCGTTGCCGGGCACACAGGTGCTGGAGGAGGCCCGCCACGGAGGCCCTGGACGCAGGCTTCATCAGGACGTCCGTTGGGTTCTGTCAGTCCCTGAACTCGCCACGTCTGGATGTGCTGAAGGTAAAACCGTCACACTGCTTCCCGTCTTCCCTGGACTGTCGTCTGTCCTCCGACCTCGGGGAGCGCGTGCCGCAGACGTGCAGAAGCCAGAACCGTGAGAACTGGAGGGCCGTCCGGGGCGGCCCGGGAGCCGCCACCGCAGTGGGCACCGAGGAGCGGGAGGTCGGCGCGCCCGCGCAGAGCGTGGGTTCCAGAAGGAACACGTCAGGCCGTCAGCACGCTGTCCGCGGTGCGCGTGTCCGGATGACCGTGGAGGAATGCCACGAGCCTCTGAGTTCTTTCCGGTCGTTACTGGGACCTTTGGCTAAACTCTGTTTGCAACGCTTTGCGCCTTGAAGGTGAACGAAGAGGAAGAAAACAAAGCCCGCTAAGGAAGTGGTGTCCGCATAAGTAGGTCCTCCGACTCGGCTGCTAAGAGCTGCTGAGCACAGGGATCTCCCACCTGTTGAAGGGCTGGAAGCACTCGATGTAGTTGTCGGTCCAGCAGAAGTTCCGTGAGCGTCACTGATGTCAGAGTGACGGCTCCACTTGCTGAAATGAGTTTAAGGGGGAATGAGTCCTGGGAAAAGTCTGGTGCGCCCCCCCCAACCCCCGCCGTTGGTGCCCTGACGGCTGGAAGCACCTTTGAGCCAGTGGTGCCCATGTTGAGGCATCAGCCAGTGGTTTGGAAATATTGGAACGATAACCCATCCTGTTGTGCTGGGGCTCCATCGTGTGTGGTCCTGGGCTTGGCCTGCCGTCCCTTCCACACGTGCGTGCGTGGTCCTGGGCCCAGCCTGCCGTCCCTTCCGCACGTGTGCACGCAGGTACGTGGGGAGGCGCTGTATGTGTAGGCATGTGTGCGTGTGTACACGTGTCTTGCAGACGTGTGTTGGCGGGCGTAGCGCGGTGAGTTTGCATGGTGTGTGCAGGCAGGGATGTGCCACGCGCGTGCGCGTGTGTGTGTGTGCGCGCGCGCGCGCATCCGCCTGGCGGCTTTCCTGCAGCCTGTGTCATTCTGTAGCGTGGCACTGTGTGGGCTCTGTGGGACCTGTGGAGACCCTCTCCCGAGGCCGCCCTGTCCTGGCTGACGCATGTGTCCTCCCGACAGGGACGTGCGGCAAAAGGTCCAGCTCACGATCGCCCAGGCTTTTGGCATCAGCGCGTCTTCGCTGTACCTGACGAAGCCCACATTCTTCTCCCGCATCAACAGCACGCAGGCCCGCACGGCTCACGACGAGTACTGGCACGCACACGTGGACAAGGTGAGCTCCCGCTCTCTGGCCCGGGCGCCTTGCCTGGCTTTCCGGGCGTCTCCCCCA
>CM052891.1:551610-567803 GCA_028534135.1 Potos flavus
GGGGGGGGGGGGTCAGTGCCAGGCCAGGCGTCCTCCCTGGCCTCCTCCTTCCCTGCACAACCTCCTGCTTCCTCTAGGCTGGGCCTGTCTCCACGCTAAAGGTCAGGCGTGCGCGCTGCTCGCTGACGGGCTGGTGCATCAGAGAACCCGAGCTCGCTTCGGCCAGGTGCACAGGCTGCACACAGGCCCTGACCGCCCGCCTGGCCTCCTCCGCTGTCAGGGGGCCACGAGCAGCACCTCCCCGGAGGCGCGTTCCCAGTGCACACAGAGGACACACACCAGTGACAGGCTGTCTCGACGGGGTCGGGGGGCACTTTATCCTGGGAGGGGGCACCCTTCTCCAAGGTCGGGGCAAGCAGCGTGCTGGCACCAGCCGTCCTCTGTCCCTGGGGAGAGTGGCCGTGTAGCAGGCACCACGGTGGGCGTTCCCCAGGCCCACCACCCTGGCCCCAGTACAGCGAGGGAGGCCTCTGCGCGAAGCTGGCCTTCCAGCGGCTGAGCAGCAGCACCTGACGTCTGGGGAGGAAACGTCCCAGCCCGAAAGCCATCCCCCACCTTGAGCTCGTGAGTCAAGACCACGCTGCTCATGCTGTCTGCCTGCAGGCGGAACCCGTGCTCCCTCTTCTGCATTTCCGACTCGAATTCCAGCAGCAGCTCCTGAAACAGAAAGGGCTAGCGGTGAGAGGAGGCCCTCGGCCCCAGCAGAGACCCCCCCACAAGGCACCAGGTGAGCGGCCCGAAGCCGGCAGGACACCGAGGTCCCTGGTGGCAGAGGCGCCACACGAGTCATGTCCGTGTAAACCACCTCCGGGGGCTCCAGCGGTGTCAGAGCGCCTCGACGGATTGCCCAGGGGCTGCCGGCCGTCTCTGCCGGGCGCCCATGGAGCCGCTGGGCCTGCCCGCTGCACACCCACCCGGGAACAGGGCCACACCTGACCGCGCACGGTTTCTCCTGGAGTTTCGGTTACCCTCCGACCTCCCCCCACCTCTCTCGTCTCGGTCGTCCCGTCCCCTCACGTTCCTTCGTGGCGTCCACTTGTGCAGCGTGACCCTCTCTCTTGGGGTGTGGCTCCTCCACACTGCGACCTGGCTTCTCCCCGGACTGCCCTTCACACCTCCCCGTGCGTGCCCGTGCCTCCTCCTCTCTGTGGTTTCCCCTGGCTGGGAAGAGCCTCTGCCATCCCCCATGCCCCATGTGGCCTCGCCGGGGGCCTGGAAGCCCAGCCCTGACCTGGCCTGGGCCCACTGGCCCCTGCGGAGCGTCCTGGGGGTATGAGGCTGGGGCTCCCCAGCCCTGGGCATGCCAGGGAGTCTGCTCGGCTCAGGCCCTCATCTCTTGGCTCCCACTGTTTTGAACTCCGAAGGGAATGGAGGCAGCTGAGGGCTGAGCCCTTGGCCGCCGGCCAGGCTGCAGAGCGCGCTCCAGTAACTCCCGGGAGACCCCCGCCGCACCCGGCCTCCGCAGGCCTCCCGCCTCCACCTGTGTGTGCGGACCCGAGGGCCCTGCGCTCACCCCTCACGGCCGGTGTGCCGCTGACCGCAGCTGAGCAGCGGGGGCAGGCCCCTTCCGATCTCCCCTCCCGTGAGTTCCCCAGAGGTCTCTGCAATGTCTCCCGCTATCGCTCGGGCCTCTGTGGGCCTTTCGTTCTGAAGTCCCCGCCCCGAGAAGCGACCTGGCCGTTTCCTCCACAGTCTGCCCCTTTGTTTTCCCCTGCATGTTTCTAGAACGTGATTGCTGGATTGAACATCCTGATTTACCCTCCGCGTCTCTTAAATTTCCTCCCAGATGTTCTTTTTATCTACATTCCAATTTTATTTCTTTAAATATACTTTTAATTATCCAAACTCTTTCTTGTTTTGTGACCGGCCCTTCTTCCTAGCGTCCTGTTCTTGGGTAATGGATGCAAAACCATCTCTGGTGGTGCTAACCACGGGAAGGCCCCGTGATGCACCCCGAGAGCCTGAAAACTACGGCAGCAGGAGGCGAGGCTGGCCCTGTCCCCACTCCCTGCAGACAGGCTCGAGTTCCCGCCCGCGGTGAGGGCAGGGGTCACAGGATCGCCAGCTCGCCTGCGACGGCTAGAGCGGCACGGGTAACCGGAGGCCTCGGTGGGCACACCCGCCGCCTCGCCCCGGAAATGGGCACACAGCGGTGGACTTCAGGGTCACCGACCCAGGAATCACCGTTCTTTCAGGGCCATTTTCCCTTTAACTCTTGGCTTCTTTCCCATGCAGCTGGCAATTCTCAAATGTCTCCTAATCCTGCCTGTGCTGGATGCTCCTATTCGAGAAATGCAGCAATAAAAAGTTCACTGGGACGTCACCAAAATTAAATCACCTGCTATTCATACGATACCACTGAGGAAAAGGCCGGGCCCGGGACGGAAGATCACTGTAACACACGTACCCAAGGACTCGTTTCCGGAGTACACGGGACTGTCACGTATCAATACCATGAAGACAAATGATCCACCTTGTAAGAAGGGCAAAAAAGGTGAACGGAAACTTCACAAAAAAAACCATATCTTCATGGCCAACCAGCACACGAAAAGATGCTTACACGCTGGCCGTCGGGGACAAGCTAAAGCCACGAGACAGACACCACACCCCGGCTGTAAAATGACTGAAATGGGACGACACTCCTCGCTGACAAGGACGCGGAGCAGGAGAATGCTGGCCACTGCAGGGGCTGCTGGGGACACGAGATGGTACAGAGCTCCCAGCTCTGTACTCCGTGACCTCCCTGACGTGCAAAGTCCCCTCTTACCCAACACGTCCACCTGGAAGGCCAGCAGCCGCTTCCCACGCAGCCTGACAGCACGCGGCCGCCGCCTGTGAGCCCCACGTGGCCGCCTGCCCCTCAGACCCCGACCCCGAACGCCTGCCCGGGAGCTCCGAGCACGCGGGTACCCACCACTCCCTCCGCGGCCCTGACCACCGGCGGGCTTCTGCTCACCGCTCCCCCTCCTGCCCGCCCTGCCCTACCGTGTCGTGCCGGGGACACCCTGGGGTGTTGCACTAGAGACCGTGCTGGGCGGCGTCCGCCGTGAGCCCTGGAGGGCCAGCTCGCTCCCAGAGCAGGCTGGTCTGGGTGCTCACACCCTGACTCCAGGGCCCGGGAGGACGCCTGGCACATGGTCCACGTTCAAAAAATATTTGTTAAATGAATGAAGAAATCGATCACTCAACTGCGTCAGTGGCTTCTAACCCCGCGTCGCTAACCAACACAGAAGAAAGCTGCCCTTAACCCCACAGCCTCCAACTCGCGGGTACGGTTAGAGTCAAACAGACCGACTCTGTTCTCATCACCTTCGATGTCATTTTTCAAGAGAAAAATCACTATCACCATTGAATCAATTCTGCTTCCGACAAGTCAGTATGGACACAGGAGCTTCAGAGACAAGAGACAGGAGAGCAGCCCAGGAGATTAGGAAGCCAGTGACACCCAGGAGCCTCGTTCCGTCACTGACAGAGTAAGATGTGGGTAGCAGGGCGGGTCCGGGCGGGGGCAGGCTGCACCCTGACAAGCAGCGCGGGCTCGCCCTGCTCCGGAACCACGCTGGCGGGCCCCTGGCGCTCCCAGCAGCACCTCGGGCAGCCCAGGAAGCTGGAGAGTTGACACATCAAGTTTCCGTCCTCCCAGGGGCGGGGCTGCCACGAAAACCGATGACCCCCATGGCTGTGAGGGGCCCCCCGACGGGCGCAGGGGCTCGAAGGCGGCACCAGCCCGAGTCACAGCAGAGGCTGAGTGTGGACAGCCTGGGAAGCCTGGCAGAGGCCCAGCCCAGTCACCACAATTCCCCGGGGGGGTCACTGCTGCCTCCGAGGGTCACTGAGACCCTGCCTGCCCAGGGCCCTTCTGACACTCCTGCAGGAGGGACCCTGGAGCTGCCTGAAGAAACCTCATCACTACCCAGCAAGTCACAAGGGTCCGGTCCTCCCCCGGCTGCTCAGGCCCCAGCTTAGTGCCCTACCCACAGGAGCTGTTTCCAAAAGGCCAACCTGCCCATAACGGACAAACTTCATCGGTCCTAGAAAACTCCAGAAGTCCTCAGCAGATTCCCAGAACTCTAAGGGTGCTGTGGGCAGTTGCAGCATCCCGGAGAATGAACGTGGGGCTTCCAGAGGGGAAGGGGAGGGCTGTCCGCGGGGCCTCGGCCTCCCCACCTGTGGTCAGAGGACAGTCGTGTGCACTGGGGCCTTTCCACCCTGACTGGCACAAGGCCTCTCAGGAGACACGGTCCTGGCTTGGGCTGACGCGGCTCATCGGGACAGCAGGGCGGGCGGTCGGGCCCCAGTCCCCTGGCGGACAGGCCTGTCCGTAACTCCCGCCGCAGCACCCGGAACAGAGCCGGCGTGGCCAGGCGCACCGCGCAGTCTGTCCCACGGCACAGTCACCAGGAGACAGGGGACGAGCCCAGAGTTCAGCGGCTGAGAACCGTCAGAAACAGGACACTGCGCAGGCTGACTTCCGGATGAGTTCTTTCTCCCGCACCATGAACAGGAGTCTAAGACTATGATGTGAAGAGTAGTGAAGGGGTTCAGGGGGCCCCCCAGAATGTGCCACTCTGGCACATGGATTGTTGTGAGCTGAAGGCACTTGAGATCCCGCAGGCTCAAGAGAAACTTCTGTCCTTCTCTGAACCGCACAGAACAATCTAAACTGGGCATATATATATACATATACACATACACACACACACACACACACACACACACGCAAACGTGTGTGTGTATATATATATATGTTTTTTTTAAATAACGTCTATGTCGAGCATGGGGCTCGAACTCATGACCCTAAGACCAAGAGTCCCGGGCTCCAGCGACTGAGCCCGGGCGGCCCGGGCGGGACAAACGTCTACCTGCCCAACGTCGGCTCTCCTCACTGCCCCGTGAGGTGCCTTCCTTCCCTCTCGAGTCCCAGCCCCCAGCCCCTGCTCCTTAGTCCACATTGACAAACCTCATTCCGCCCGACTCTGGGGTTTCCACGTGTGGACTCCCCGAACATACACCTATCACATTTGACTTTCTCCTGTTCGTCTGTCTCATCGTGGTCTGACTCTTAGCGCAGCTAGAAGAAACTCAGGGGATGGCGTTCTCGCTCCCCGACGGAGCGGGGAACAGTGGCTGAGAGACTGCACACTGGACTCCGACTCCGTCCCTGTCCCTTACCGAGGGGATCTCGGGCGGGTCACTTCACGCCTCTGCGCTCGGCCCCCGTCTGTGAAATTCAGATCGACACTGTGTCTCTGCCGTGAGGAGCACAGGAAGCTTCCCGGAGGCACTTTCCACAAACGCCGCTGTTGCTACAAAGGACGAGCGAGCTTGGCACGCACTCCAAGGAGACAAGGGGGCCCATCCCCCCAGCACCCGCACTCACACGGCTCCCCCACGCGCGGACTTGGCCACAAGTGTGAGCGGTACCCTTCAACCGCGCCCCGCGTGCCCGCGTCCGTCGGAAGTGCAGGCCGAGTCTCAGTGTCCCAGGGGGACACTGGGGAGGGGGACTCTGGGGACAGGGTTAAGCACCGCCTGCTGGCTGACGCGTCTACACTGACACCCAGCACAGCTCTTTTCGAAAGTAACTCAAATTTTGACTTTGTAATACTTTTTCCTGAAATAAATAAGGGAGAAAACATGGATCCATTTGTGAGGAGAGAGAACACTGAGGGAGTTTCTAGAGACGGAGGTTCGGACGCCCACCGTCTCCCTCCAGGCCGCCCCAGGATGGACACCTGCTCCAGTAACTCAACTTTGATCCCAGGGACACCACACAGTTAACAAGAAGGCCGCCTTCCCCTCGACAAGCTGGTTTCCAAGCGCGGGCAGGGCGGGCACCTGAGAGGGGCCACGCGTCCTACCTGCCTCTGCGCTGCTAGTTCGCCATCGAGCTCCTCGAGCTTTCTCTCCAGCTTCCGTTTCAGGCTCTCGTACTGTTCCCGCTGCTGGTCCGTCTCGCTGTTCTTGTCACTACACAGCAGGGCGGGAGGAAGACAAGTCAGCCCGTCTGCGGGGCGGGCCCTCGGGGGCTTCAGCCACACGGGCGACAGCCTGAGACGGGGTCCACGGTCTCCCCAGGTAATTCCCAAAGTGACACAGGCCCAAGTCACGGGTCACACCGAGAGCAGGAAGGTCCCCACCTGGACGGGAAAAGGCAGGCAGCACGCACTAACACCAGACGACACAGACAACGTGCTGAGATTTTCTAACAAGGGTTTTAAAGCAGCCATTATTTGAAAGGCTTTAGCAAGCACTTTAGTGCACTCTTAAATAAAAAATTAGAAACTCCGGGTAAAGTAAAACTTACAAAGAATGAAACAAATTGAGAACTAGGAAGCATGACAACCGGCCAGAAGACACTGGGGGGCGCTCAAACGCAGAACGGACGTGTCAACATGACAAAGAACCCACGAGCTTGAACCAGAACAACAAAAGCTGCCCAGCAAATAACAGAGAGAAGCAGACGGAAAACCAGGAGCAGAGCCTCAGGGAGCCGTGGGACGGCCACAGAAGCTGACGCTCATACCACCGAGCCCCAGCACGGGGCGGGGAAAGAGGAGTGCTGGCGTGTACTTGAAGAAATGATGGCTGGAGAGGTCTCGAATTAGGGAAAAATAGAAAGGGGGGCACGTGACGTGAGGAGACACTTTACGAGAACGATGTAGAGCCCTTTAAGGACGCTTTGAGCGCTCTCCAACACAGCCACGAGGAGGAAAACCAGTGTTTCCGCAAGGGCCCACGTGCCCCAGCACCGCGAGCACCCGCTTCTGACCCTCCAGGTGCATCGCGGCGGGGGCTTTAACGATGGAGCCGGGGAACAGCCAGGATGCCAGCACCCCTCCTGCGGGGGAAGGCCACAGAGCCCCGGCCCCGCTCCGGGCGACGCTGACCTCGGCTCAGCTCTGCATCGGTCTTCCCTGGGCCCCGGGGAGGCGGCCTGGGGGGTGAACGCCGCGAGCCGCACCGCCTGCAGGAACGACAGGCTCCCCGGCGCCGGCGCGGGCACCGGCGGCATCTGCACTGGGGCCGTGAGCAGCTCGGGCTTCCGGGCTTCCCTGAGGACGGCGGCGCTTGGGACCCGGGGAGCTGGGCCCGCGCGCCGTTACGGGCGATGGCAGTGGCGCGGGGGCTCGTGGACCACGCTGGTCCCGACCTGCCGCGGGAAGGCTCTGGCTGCGGCGCCGCGCCAACAGGCCCCACAAACACAGAACGGGGCCGGGTAGCCATTCAGAAGGATGTGGCAGAAGTCAGTGCAGGACACGAAGAAAAGCCACCCCTGTAGATGGGCAACTGCCCCAAGTGGGCGGTGGGCCGCATGCACGGGCCGTGTCTACGTGGGCATGAAAGTGAGCTCTCCCGGGGAGGACACGACAGAGCCCTCGGCAGCTTTCCTTCCCCCTCGCCACCTTCAGGGAACGACGACCGTCTGCACCAGGAGCACCGTCACCGGGGTCATTTTCCACAGGCTTCTGAGGCACACGTGCGACAACAGGGGACACTTCTCAGGGTCCCGTTTTGAGTGCAGGATGCTGCCTGCAGCTCTGACTTCTGTGTGCTCGCACGTGCACGCTCACACGCAGACGCACGCACGTGCATACGCACGCTCACACACAGATGCACATGTATACACACGCACGCGCACGCTCACACACACCAGAGAGACGCACCCCGACAGTTAACGTGACATCACGAACACACACCCTGAAATCAGGGCAAGGACAGCAGGAGAAGAGTTCAAATGAAGCCCGTCTTCTCTCTGTCGTCACCGAGGAGGAGGGTGCGTGTGACACGAGGGCGGCCGTCCGGGGACCCGCCAACAGGACCCACGGACACGAGCTTCGGGGTCCCCGTCGGCCTGCCCCTCCGGGAGCTCCCTGCGCTTGGGAACGAACAGCTATTTTGCATGATGCAAACAGTCATGGGCTCGAGTATCTTTCACCGAAACCCTATGGGTTTGTAATTCACGGCAAAAGCCCGGCCGTGGGAGCCCCTCCCCGCTGCCCGCACCGCGCCGCCGGGGGAGGGGGGCGCCTCACCTGTGCACGCGCTCCAGCTCCCGCCGGTGCTCCTGCAGCTTCAGCTGGTGCTGCTGCTGCAGCTCCTCCCGCCGCCGGGCCTCGCGGGCCAGCGCCTGCCGCAGCCGGGCCGCCTCCACCCTGAGCTCGCTCACCTCCGCCCGCCGTGCCTCCTCCAGCCCCCGGGCCTGGGCGAAGGCCGCGTCGTAGCGCTCCAGCTCGCGGTCCCGCTCCTCCAGCACCTGCAGGTTGTAGACGAAGTCCTCCCGCAGGCGCCGCAGCGTCCCCTGCGCCTCGTGCAGCTGGCTGTGCGCCTCCTGCAGCGCGGCCTCCTGCAGCCGGCTGCGGTGGGCCTGCAGCGCTCGCCACTCCTCCTCCTTGCGGGCCAGCAGCTGGCTCAGGGCCTGCTCTGTGGGCGGCAGCATCGGGGCAGCTGCAGCAGGGAGAAGGTGGGCAGTGGGCCCGCGGTTAGGGGCTCTGGCTGTCCTTTTGCAACACCCGCCCCAGATCCCCATCCTCAGCATTGCTGTCACCGAGGGGGAGCACGCTCGGGGCCAGCTAGCAGCTGTCCGGTCACGCGTTCTGAGAGCCACAGGGGCCCCCAGGGCACAGACCTTGGGGGCTCTGTCTAGCCTATCCTCACCCAGCAGCGGAGGAAGGAAAGACAGGAAACACTGCTAGCTCACCGACGAGAGCTAGGTCCTTTGAACCAGGCTCCCGAAGGGATGAGAAAACGCAGCCACTAAGGATCCGAGCGAGCACGGGAGCCCACCAGGAGCCCGCCAGCCGCACGCTCCGCTCCCGCAGTGGCCTCGGGCTCCCAGACATTCAGCGCTCACGACTGGCTTCCTTGGCTCTTTGATTTCCAATCCACCACGGACTGATACTTTCCTAAAACAGCAAAAATAAAGTACTAAGGAAAATATAGTTAAAAAACGAAGATATATGATACACAAGCCCAATTTCTAAATCATTTGATTCAACAGCATAGAACTACTTTGTCAAACTGCTAGCAAGTGTCCGAATCCCTCTGGCCCCCATGTGTCTGCCAAGGGCGGGCCGCGTGAGTGTGCACGGGGGGCAGCTCGTGAGGGTGGCCAGGCCACGTCCCCTCGCCTGGCAGAGAAGGGGTAAAACCATGTGGTGCTCCGGGCCCTGACCTACGCAAGCGGGCCCAAGGCCACACGGCAAGCCCGGAAGGCAGGCGGGTGGGCCCGGGGACCACGGTCCTCCTGGGGCAGATGCTCCAGGGACAGACACGGCCCTCCTCTGAGAGCACCTTCCCAGAAGGGCTGGGGCATGTGAGTTGGGCATCCAGCAGGTACATTTGAATATCGTCATCCCAAAGAATCTAAAACATCTCACTCGTGTGAACTGGGTCTTTTTTAAGAAGAAAAGATCCCAGGGCACCTGGGTGGCTCAGTCAGTTGAGCGACCGACTCTTGGTTTCAGCTCAGGTCATGATCTCAGGGTCGTGGGATCAGGCTCCACACTCAGCCAGGAATCGGCTTCCCCTTTCCTCTGGCCCTCCCCCTGCTCACATGCACTCGAGCTCTCTCTCTCTCTCCCAAATAAATAATCTTAAAAAGAAGAAGAAAAAGACGACGACAAAAAGAAGGAAAATTCCCACCATCTCACGTCATCCTGACTCAGTGGTTCAACAGTGGTTTATGGTGAGCCTTCCGGGACTGGGGGAGATGGACAGTGGGCGGGGTGTCGAGGCCCGCGGGGACACTCTGAGAGGGGGTCGCAGAAGTACAAGAGAGCCGCGCCTGAGGTGACCCCTGCAGCACCCACAGTGGTCTACCTCGTCAGCATACAGCAAATACAGACAGAAACTCAGAAACGGGAACGAGAGAGCCTAAGGGCTACTGTTTCTGGTGTTCTTTATGTTAGCTCTAGAAAATGTATGTAAGCGATCACGCTCTGACTCAGGAACACCACTTCTTACCGACGTGAAGTGTCATTTCACTCCCGAAGTTACTAGTAACAAAAACTACCAACAAAAAATTATCCATATAATCAAATCCGTTGCTATAACATTTTGGTAATAAAATGAAAAAATGAAACAACACAATGAAGTCACAGGTGCAGGCAGTTCGCTACGTGAGGGTAAGTCTTCTGCGAGCACCACATGGGTCTCTGGCCCTGTGACTGGAGTTTGCTAGTAATTCTTGCTACAAGTTTTAAAAAAAAGGAAAGGAAAGGGAAACTACAAAGTAAAAGAGAAATTGTCAAAATGGCCTGGGCTGGTATTTGGAGAATCCCCCAAATGTTGTCAGGACCCCGAAACAATGATGAGCACCTCACAGAGGGCTGTGCGCCGAGCTGCCCCAGGGAACGGGGGGAAACGCGTCCTCGCTGAGCTCCGCACGACAGTGCTTAGAACTCGGACAGTGGGGGCGCCTGGCTGGCTCAGTCCGTGGGGCGTCTGCCTTCGGCTCGGGTCATGATCCCGGGGTCCTGGGGTCGAGCCCCGCATCGGGGTCCCGCTCGGCGGGGAGTCTGCTCCTGACCTCTCCCTCTGCCCCTCCCCCACCTGTGCTCTCTAAATAAATAAATAATCTTAGAACACAGCTACAGTAGAAGAGGAAAACACGGCGCGATAGACGTCGGGCTCGGCAGTGGAGGCCATGGAAGTCCTGCGCATCAGATGACGCATCTCACCAGAGGCTTGCTGGAGCCCAGCGCCCACCGCCTCCGTAAGGAAAAGGTAAGGCCATCTGTCAGCTGGAGCCAGCGTTTTCTTGGCATCGGCCCCTCGATCTGAATGAATTCCGCACGCAGGGCGACCGACAAGAGCAAGGAATCACGCAGGACAGGGCCGGGCCGACTCTTGCTGGAAAGGGCAGCCAGTAACTCCCCAGGGCTTTGTGGGCCGCAGGGCCGGTCACGACTCTTCAACTCCGTGCAAAAGCAGCCACGGAGCGTGGAAGACGCAGGCTGGACCCTGCGTCTCGCGGGCCTGCTTTGCCGAGCCCTCGATCTCTGCGTAGGGACACGTCTACGGACCCCGGGCGGCGGGCCTGCTTTGCCGAGCCCTCGATCTCTGCGTAGGGACACGTCTACGGACCCCGGGCGGCAGCTACGGCGTTCCCCACCCCGAGCCCTCAGGGCTCACTCCCAGCCTAGCCAGTCTGGGGATGACTTGGCGCTGGACAGGAGCAGCAAAGTGCAGAGGGAATGCCCGTGCCAAGACCCAGAGTGAGAGGCTGAGGCAGCGGGAGGGCCTGCGGGACCCTGCCACGTGCGGTGTAATGAGAAATACAGCGTGCCCTTCGTTCCCAGTCCCCGGCACGCGGCTCCTAAAACCCTCACGACCCTACAGGGACAGCTTTCATTCTGTTTAGTTTTTGTTCCAGGTTCTGACATAAATCCAGGTGAGAGGGCATCTTCTGTTTTTCGTAACAGAGCTGCCAACACACCTGAGCTTACGAGGCGAGTCTGGAAAGCCCCAGACAGCGGCGGGATGGAGCCGGCTGTCGGGGGGACCGACGCCGGGGGGACCGACGCCGGGGGACCGACGCCAGGGGGACTGCGCTTCCCTCGCGGCCCCACCTGCCAGCCCCCACTGGGAGGCTGACTCGATCACCAATGGCCAGTGGTTTAAGCAATCATGCTTCTGTGATGAGGCCTCCACCGAAATCCTCGGCCAAGGGGTTCAGAGAGCTTCTGGGTCGGCGAACACACTGGGGGGCCCCGAGACAGCACGGAAGCGCTGCACCTCTTCAGCCGCCGCTCGCCCTGGGCGTCTCTTCCGTCTGGCTGTTCCGGATTTACTTCCTTTCATAATAAGCTAGTCACCGAGAAAGTGGAATGTGGCTCTCAGTTCCGTGAACATGCGGATGCAGTCGTGGGACCTTCTCATGTCCAGCGGGTTGTCAGCAGCACAGGTGACAACCTGGACTTGCCACTGGCATGCGGGTGGGGCCGGTCTCGGGGGGCTACCCCCAGGCAGTGAATCGGAATCCCGTTCACCCGTAGAGAGTGCCCAGCGGAGGGAAGCCGTCACATGTGTGCCGCCCGAGGCGGAGCGGAGTGCACTCGCAGAGGGAGGGAGACCCGGGAAGCAGGGGCCCGCTCGCTGGGGAAAGCAGAGCTCCGGCGGCCTGACCGCTGCGTCCTCCCCAGGGGCAGCCCTGCCCAGGGGCAGCCCCAGGTCTCGTCCCTGCAGGGGTCTGCAGAAGGGCGGCGCTCCCCCTCGGCCCACTGCGGGCAGAGCCGCCGAGTCTGGGCCGGGCCCCGGGCTGCAGCCCTGCCCCTGCCGGCCTCTCGGCCCCGCCCAGCACACCGGCTCCCCTCTGCTTTGCCGTGACACACCCAGCCAGGCACCTGCTTGCCATCTTGAGATTGCCTGAGCCCAGCACCCCACGCTTCTGCCCCCGGTTTCCCTGGCTCCTTCAAAGGCAGCCCTCTCTCCAGCTGCCCAAGCTGGATGCGCCGGGTGAGCCTTGCCTCCCAGCTGCCTCTCACCCCCGCGCACCTCAGCTGCCATCATCCCTGAGCCCCAAGGAGTCTCACCGAGAGAACGCCCGGCTGGCCCTTCTGCTGTGCACGCACTCTGAGCACTGCCAAACGGATCATCCACAAAAGGAAAAAAACCCGAACTCCCTAGGGCTTCCCATTCCGGGACACTTGCAGCCATCGCAGCCCCTGGAGCTCACCACCTGCTGCTGCGGGCGGGGTGGCGTCAGGCCCCCAGGGGTTCCACCACGGAGGGCACGGCACCCCGTCTGCTTTCTCCCAGTCCAAAATACCCAAGCACCCCATACTCCAATCGCCAGCCCTCACGCCTCCAGGTCCACGACAACTGCAACTTCAGACGCGTTAGCGGATGTACAAATGAATCACAGAAAAACTAGAGACGTTTACTTTCAAAAGTTTTTTTTTAATTTAAAGATTTTATTTATTTATTTGACAGAGAGAGAGAGATCACAAGTAGGCAGAGAGGCAGGCAGAGAGAGAAGGGGAAGCAGGCTCCCCGCTGAGCAGAGAGCCCGACGCGGGGCTCGATCCCAGGACCCTGAGATCATGACCTGAGCCGAAGGCAGAGGCTTGAACCCACTGAGCCACCCAGGCGCCCCCTTTTAAAAGTTTTTAATTCAATAAAAAAGGAAGCTACTGGCTTCAAAATCAGTCAGTGACCAAATATTTCCCCCAAGCAGACAGCTGAGATGCGCGGAGGTCATCTCAGTCTCTGTTCTGAGCCCCAGTCCCCAGCACACAGAAGGTGATGACAAATGTTTGCCTCACGCAGGAGCAAAGCCCTGTGCTGCATCTCAAAGGCCACATCACTGTCACCAGAAAGAAGCAGTGCTGGTGATAAAACATTCCAACTCTGAGCCTTCTTAAAGTCATTCCTTATTCATTGAATAAGTACTTATTTCACAGTTACTAGGTGCCAGGGACCGTGTCACCTCCTGCAGACAGACGAGTAAGGTCCCCGCACCAATGCACTATCACCCTGGGACAAGTGAAAAGCACAGACGAAAACGGGCAGAGGAGGTAACTGCACATCAGCACAGTGGCTGGGGCCACGGGCTGCCCTGGACAGAGGTCAGGGAAGCCTCCGCCCACCAGGGCAGAGCAGGCAGGGGCTCTGCTTGGCCTACGGTCCCCGCGCTGGCTGCAGGGCTCCCAGGACCACCGGGAACCCGGGATTACGGCAGGCCAGGCAGGCCGCAAAGCCCGGCGAAAGCCCGGGCGTGGAACTGGCACCCTCCACAGTTGGGGGTTCACCCACGCTGCTGCGTATCTACTGGCTGCCCAAAAACCCCGAGGCACACGCACCCCGCTACCAACTACCGAGGGAGCGGTATGAGCCGGGGGCTGGCGTGCGGCCCAGGAGCTCCGGGGGCAGGCACAGTCTGGTCAACAAAAACCGACGCGCGCCCAGGCCCCCCACACGCCTGCGCCCACTCACGGGGCAAGAGTCAGGATTGAAGCAAACACACACCAGCACACGAGGCCCCCGCTACTGTGACCTCTGGTGACTCAGACTGTCGCCCGAAGTGCCCGTGAGTCATCCCCACGGTCCTTCCCGGAAAACACACCAACAACGGCCAGGTCTACGGGCCTCCCTCCTCCGGGCGCTCACTAGCGCCCTGCCCTGTGCCGGGCACCCTGCCACCAGCTTCGCCTCTTAAAGGCTCTGGTCACACGGCTACCCACGGGGGTTACTGCTGCAACACAGACGGCCGACCGCGTGATGCCATGCCTGTACAGTGTCTGGAAACAACTCTGGCCATTTGCAAGGTAAAGTTCAACCTGTGTGGCACAGTACTGGGGGAGTCCCAGGACGGCTCCCTCCCTGGGGAGCGAGCAGCTCGGGCGGCGCGGCACCCGCAGGTAACCCGCCGTGCAAAGGCGCACACCCCTTTCCTCGCCACAGAACAGCCTGTGCCCTGCTGCCGGGTAATCTCACCAAGGGATGATCCTAAAAGCCCAGAGGCTGACATTAATCGGCTTTAAATATCACTGAGTCAGATGAACCAACCCGTCAGCCAGCAGATGTCCCCAGCAGGCACCCAGTTTTCAGGAGGGATGGCGTGAAGCTTCTGGGGAAACTACAGACATCCCCACTGAGGGGAGAGACGCGCTGTTACCGTGGCTTTGCTCGTGGCATTCCCTGTGTTCTAGGGGAGCCGGGGGGGCACGTGCGAGGCCACGCCGTCACCCTGACTTCCGCATGTGTGAAACACGGAGCTTTCTACCCCTCCTTGCAGACCTCGCCCCTGGAAATCGCCGGGGTTAGGAAGATGGAAGGAACTCCTCGTGAAAGCCATGGTCTCCCCCGCACGAAGACCTGCAGGCCCCACATGGACGCAGGCAGCAGAGGCCCCATCTGGGGATGGCCTCAGCAGCACATACGAGTGCGGCCCTGGGGTGACGATGGGGCCGCCAGGAGCGTGGAGCAGCTTGGGGCTCGCTCAGCAGAGCCTCGCCAGCGGCCGGCGGCAGGTGCCCCCCCGGGCCCGAGTCTCGCCAGCGGCGGGCGGCAGGTGCCTCTGACCACAGGGGCAGCATTGTCGGAGGCAAGGTGGGGGGAAGGCCCAGGGCTTGGCGCCTCGCACAGAGCACAGGGTCAGAGAGGCTCAGAAGCTGGCACACACACACTCACAACTCAGGGTGGAGCCAAAGGCCAGAGCCGCACGTGGGGCCACGCCAAGCGTTCTTGACAGCCGGTACCACGGTGAGGAGGAAAGAGTTCCAGACAAAGGTAAGTCCCAGTGAGCCACAAAGAACCACGTGTGAGGCGAAGAGCTTCCAAGCAGGGGGCTCTGCAGGGGGCTCGCCTTGTCCTGGGGCTGTCCCCAGCCCTCCCGAGGTGCCTCGATGTTGGGCGGACAGGGAAGGAGTAGGACAGGGTACTTGTGTCCCATGGATGGGTCCCACCACTCATCCAGGCAACCACATCATCAGAGTAAAACACATCAGAGATGAACCTGCAGGTTACCCGATCCGCAGATACGGCATTAGAATTAATCGCATTAGAATTAATCACACTCTGTGTGGCTGACCAGATTTAGAGCGATTTGCTTTACAGTAAGCATTTGATAAGTACTTCACTGGGAAAGCATGAATGACCTCATTACAACATAAGCACACTCTACAATTTACACAAGGGAACATCTGTAAAGGGTAAGAGTTGGTCGCTAGACGCTTACAAATAAGATGTTTAGGCACACTGGCTGAGCAAAGAGACAAGCAAAGCAGGGGTTGCTTTTTACCTCCTTCCTGTGAAGGACTGCAGCCCCGGGTGCACTTGGCTTTGGACTCAGCCACCAGTAAGATAGGCCCCACCATCCCTAAGGCAGAAGAACCCGAATCGACTTCATTAAGGGATGTTACCTTGTTGCTCTATGAACACATTTAGTGAGTTTAATTTACAAAACGTTTTTGTGGGACTTGAAGGCAAGTCCAGAGGTGGCTCATGTGCTCCACACTCAAGCTGGGAAGCGGTGCTGGTGTGTCTGCAGCCCCGCGTGGGCTGTCTGAGCTAAACTGCGTGCGTGGACCCCTCCGGCGCGTCTGCAGCCCCGCGTGGGCTGTCTGAGCTAAACTGCGTGCGTGGACCCCTCCGGCGCGTCTGCAGCCCCGCGTGGGCTGTCTGAGCTAAACTGCGTGCGTGGACCCCTCCGGCGCGTCTGCAGCCCCGCGTGGGCTGTCTGAGCTAAA
>CM052891.1:568303-587106 GCA_028534135.1 Potos flavus
AGGTGGGGGGGAAGGGGACACATGCATGGGGGGGAGGGGACACCTGCAGGGGGGAGGGGGCTGGGGGACACCCGCACGGGGGAGGGGGGAGGGGACACCTGCAGGGGGGCTGAGAGGTGACCCGCACGGGGGGGGGGAGGGACACCGCACGGGGAGGGGGAGAAGGTCGGGGGGGAACACTCGCACCGGGGGAGGCGCCCCCACCGAGAGGCCCGACCCAGCCGGCCCGGAGCTCGGCGCCGCCGGCCCAGGTCCGCCGGGACCACAAAGAAGAGAGAAGAACCCACTTAAGGGGGCCCGAGAAGCGGCGGTGAGGGCACCCCGCTCCACGCGAGCCTCCCGCGCCGCCCCCCGCGCCCCGCGCCCGCGGCTCACCGCGCACGCCCGCCGGGAGCGGC
Organism: Potos flavus; assembly: GCA_028534135.1. Classification (NCBI taxonomy): domain Eukaryota; kingdom Metazoa; phylum Chordata; class Mammalia; order Carnivora; family Procyonidae; genus Potos; species Potos flavus. Next base: position 568,702 of record CM052891.1, read on the forward strand.
CTCCGGGCCCGCCGGTTGCCATAGTGACGGGCGCGGTCCGGACGCGCTCGGTGCAGCGCGCGGGAGCCACCGGCCGGCAACGCGAGCTCCGGCGCAGGGTTCCGGACTCTTCTCACCCGCACCCCCGCGCGCAGGCGCCGAGGGGCGCACGGAGAGTCGCCCGCCCACCCGACGCCGGGAGAGAGTCCGCCGAGCTGGTGGCGGGCCGCACGGTCGTCCGGTGCCGCCCCGAGGAGGGCCAGCCCCCCAGGCCCCCAGCATCCCGCCCGGGCCGTGAGACGCAGCCTTGAGGGGGCGCGCGGTGGGGGGACCCCTCGAGCAGAGACGCGGGGCTGGGCTGCGGGGCGCGGGGCGCGGTGTGTCGCGTGTGCACTCGTAACGTGTGCGCTTTTCTGCCCGGTCGTCGGGTGGAAACCGAAGCTAGCCGTTCGGAGGCAGCCCGCCTCCCCTTCCGCCCAGGCCCCTGCGATCGCCGGCCTGAAGGGGCCCCGACGGCGCGGCGAGGGAGGCCGGGCGGGCGGGGCTCCACGCCCGGGGGCACCGACACCTGTCCCCGCGCGTCCCACCCCTCGTCTGTCGTCACCGGGGCTGGGGGGCTTGCTGGGTCAGAAGGGTTCTGCTCCCGGAGGGGGGTCCAAGAGTTATTAAATAGGAAGCAGATCGATAATTCAAGCCTCATGAAAAATGGAAGATTTCACATCCTGCACAGAAACCAAGTGAAAATAGCGGTGCCGGCGGGAGGAGCCGCTGACCTTTGCCCTGCATCCTGCAGGCCCTGGGCCCCTTGCTGCCTCCGGGCCAGGGTGACCTGCAGTCCCAGAGCCAGGGTTCAAATCCTAGTGCAGTCCTGTCTTAACCTTTCCAGGGCTGGGTTTGCTTCCCCACACAGTGGGAGAACTATTCCCCTTGCCGTTGCTTGGAGGGTCAGAAACAACCCTGACCCACTCAGGCCCTCGCTCAGCCCCCCAGGGGCTGTCTGGGTCAACAAAGGGGCCTACGGGACCTGCTCGTCTCAAAGAGAACAAGACCTAACAACGAGCTCCGTTCTCGCCATCCTAGGCCCCCAACCCTGACCCTGCAGTAACCCCAACACTAAGCCCAACACCAGCCCTGAACCGATGATAACCCCAAGGCACAACGTGGCCTTGCTTCTTGTGGGAAGGGCCAGCTCCTACCGCCCTTTAGTGGGACACGCACCTTCCCCACCCCTTCAGGACCCCAGCAACCCCAGAACTTCTGACCCTCTCGCCAGAATCCCAGGTAAGGCTTCTGGGGCCCCAGGTCCAGAGAGGGGCCGTACTCGCCTCCCCCTGCATGTCACACGGCCAGCAGCATGGTGGAGGCTGGAGTGGGCCCTTCCGGGACACCCCTCCCTCGCAGCCAGCCCTCTCGCCGCCCACCCCCCAGCCCCGCTGCCCCAGGTCCGCCAGGCAGCCTCTGCAGGCTCCTTATCGACGCTCCATGCCCAGTAGCCCAGTACGTGCCTATGGGCAGATGAAGGGACATCCTGGCCACCAGAGTCAGGCCTGCAGAGCCTCTCTGAAGTCTCTGCCGCCATCTGGCTGGTGCCCCTCTCAGCAGTGCCCACCCCCGCCTCAGGCCCCTCACCGCCTCACCCCTAACTTATCTAACCAGCATTCCGTGACCACCTAGCCGAGCCCGCCCTCCCCTGTCCTCCAGGGGCTCCAGCCTCCTGAGCCCACCAAGGATGACATCGGCACACGGCAACCCCTGCAGAGGTCTGCAGCGCCACGGCGACCCCCGCTGAGGCCAGCATCCACACACGGCGACCCCTGCTTCCGTTGTGCCCCCCGCACCAAAGCCCAGAGTGCGTCTCAACACTGGGAGGCAGGCTGACTCCGCATCGGGGTGTCCCGAGCCGGGAAGAGCTGTGGCTCAGAGGGCTGGTTTGGGCTGTGGCTCCAGGACCCTGGAATACAGCCCGACTCGGTGGCCAGAGTGGCCCCTGGGTGGACAGCCCGGCCTGGAAGCTACACTCCCTCCCAGGACAGTGTCCCAGGGAGATGCAGGGAGCACCAGGGGCTGCTGCAGGAGGCCCCGTCCTGATGGCCCGGGATTCCACGTCCTTCCTCCAACGTTGGCCTCGGAGCTCACCTCACCGTGGGATGTCCCTTGCCGGCCTCCCGTGGGGTCCCACCCACACAGCAATCGGGGGTGGGACCGGTGTGGGCACAAACCTGCACGGCATTGAGCAAGTCACTTCCCTCTGGGATTAGGAAACGCCCTGCCCTGTACCCCTCCGCCGCGCCGGGTCCACAGCGACTTCCCCATTTGCGTGCGGGCCCTGGGGGCAGGGAACCCTGGGCCGCCACCTGCTGCAGGAGCCTCTTCTTGGAAGGATGCCTCCAGACGGGGTGGGCGACACCCTGATGGGGGGGTTGGTGGGAGATGTCCTCCAACCCCCAGTGTGTCCGGGCGCTGGACAGCCAGCTACATGGTCCCTGCCCCCCAAGACCAAGGGGTCCCCTGTGAACCTGAGCCGGGCAGCAGGCTGGGGCAGGGCAGGGGTCCTCACAGCCCCAAGCCAGGAAGGGACTCCAGGGGGCAGGCCAGTGATTCCAGAGGGACAAAGGGACCAGAGGGCCCAATGTAGTTGTTTCCCAGAGGTCAAAGCCCAGAGGCAGACACAGGGCTGTGGGATGTCGCCCCCAGGGCTGGGGTGAAAGGGCCATGCTGCCCAACAGGTGGGCGCCAAGAGGGGTGTGCCCCGCCAGGCCGGCCCCCAGGGCTGTCTTGACCGGGCAGTTGGTGTCCACCTTCCTTTGCTGTCCTGACCACTGCACAGACAGCAGCCCAGGGTCTGGGGGACCCCGGGGGACTGGCAGGTTCACACTGTGGATCCCGGAGACCGTGAGGTTCATCTCTCTGGGCTTGGAGGTGAGGGAAGCCAAGCTCGCGTGGCCCACACACAGCTGGGGCAGGACCCGGCCCCCCACGCCCAGGGGGAACCCACCTGAGGGCTGGCGTCCCTATGTGTGGCATGGGACGGGAGCCAGCTGTCAAGAGTCCCTGACCGCCTCCCACCCCCCTCCCAGCCCCCCAGCCTAGCTCTCAGTGCTGACTCACCAGGGAGGGGGGACTGCGGTCGGAGCAGGAAGCTGGGGCAAGGCCTTCCCCTCCCCGCGGGCTGGAGGAACACTCACGCTTGGCACGCAGCCCGGCCCCAATGGCTCAGCCCCTGGCCAAGGCCTGGCTGCCGCCCTCCTGCCCGCCACTCTGGCCTGCAGAAGACTGGGACGCCCATCCTTCACCTGGTGTCACCCTTCCCGGGTACCTCCATGTCCTCCGTCCCCTGGGCCCGGAACGCTCCACACTGAGATTAGGGGGACTCGCGGGCGGGGGCTGTAGTGTCAGGTCAGCCAAGCTTGATCCTTGGAGAGCAGGATCAAGGAACAGGGTGGGTGCGCGCCTGTGCCGCACTCGCAGGGACGCAGAGCCCAGCCGAGTCTAAGGTCAGGTGCGCGGTGTGTGCGGGGCTCCATCGGCCAGGCCACCAGGCAGCCCACCTGGGCAGATGAGACGTGAGCGGTGGCCGAGGAAGAGAAGACGGAGGCCCAGCCAGGGCGCCGGACCACAGGGGCGGTTTGGGAGGTTCCCTCCGGCCACTGCGTGGGCAGAGACTGGACCAGGGGGCGACAGGGCTGGTGGCTCCGCTGGCGAGTGCGGGCGCCGTCTCCCAAGTGTCCCTCCCTCACCTGCGTTCCCGGAGCACCCACCCTGTTCCAGGCACCAGGGCAGGCAGAGGCTCTCCCAGCCTTGGGAGGCCACGGCCCGGGCAACAGGAGCCCAGGATTTGCCTGGGTCTGGATGTTGGAGCAAAGGAAAGAGAGGAACCCGGAGGGAAGCCTGATGTGCGGAGGGCGTCAGCGGGGTTAAGTGGGGTCGCAGAGGGAGTTCCGCTGGAGCCAAGAGGTGGGGGGTCCTGGGGAGCCTGAGCTCCAGTGCGTCTCGGGGTCGTGAGCACAAGGAGGGTCTTGAGGGCCCTGAGAGTGGACAAGGCCACATCCCAGATGGCATGGACAGAGGAGGAGGGGGGTCGGGAGGCAGGGGGAGCCCTTGGAACTGCAGGGGAGAGCCAGGCAGAGGACCGGACCAGAGGATCAGGCTGGGGCCTGAGAAGTGGCCACTGCATTTGGGGGTCGGCGCCGGGGGCCTGACGGGGAGCAAGGGGCTGCTCCAGGCGTCTGAAGGACATCTGCCAAGTGTCCCCTGCCAAAGTGAGGCTCCCTGCGGCGCCAGGCTCAGCCAACGCGCCGGCGGCTGCCTCTGGCGGGGGATGGGCGCCGGGCCTCACCTGAAGGACAGGTACCGTTGTAGGCCGCGCACAGGCCATGGGAGCAGGCCGCTGCCAGCAGAGGTCCTGGGGCCCCCAGTTTCTGCTGGGACTCCCAGTCCCTCGGGCAGCCAGGACGCGCAGGGCCAGGCCGGGCCGGGGCACGGGCCCCCACCCCCAGCCGCCACAGGTAGTTGTCTGTGGTTCCTTTTGGATGTCCCACCGCTCCTTAGCCACAGCTCACTTGGCCAGGGCGGGGGGCAAATGGTGGCCGGCAAGGGAGAAGGGCACAGGTCACGGTCCACAGCCATTGCCTCTGGGTCTGGGGCACAGGGAGGAAGGGCAGGACCTCAGGCAGCAGAGGAGCTCTCTACTGGCGCCTGGACTGGGGGGCCTCCGGGACCAGGGACCACAGGGACCAAGGCACCTGGGGGGCCCAGGTCCAGGAGGACCCTGTGGGAGGAGGGAGGCCAGCAAGTATGAGTCCCAACCCTAATTCGTGCCCCTCCCAAACCTCCCAAACCTGCCCCAGGCCCACCCCCAGGACCCCACAGCTTGGGAAGGACGGAGTCGCAGAGTGCCTGTGGCCATCCGTGGGGCGGAGGGCAGGAGTAGCGGAGCGAGGGGGAGAAAAAGCACACAGGGGGCCAGCCCAGGGTCTGGGGGCAGCAGGTGCGGCAGGCTGCTCACCGTCCAGCCTCCAGGCCAAAATGCTGAGCTGGGGGGCGGGAGGCCGGGGCAGGAGGGCGGGCGGGACCTTTACGTCTCCAGGAGCAGTCAGGGGGCTTCCCCGCACCCACTTCCCGGACAGGAGGCAGGTCCGGAGAGGTCCCAGGGTTGAATCCAGCCAGGCTGCACACGGCTTTGCTTTCTGCTGCTTCCTGTTCCCCGACCGGATCAGCTTCTCGGGCGCATCTGCCCAGCGATCCCGCGACCCTTGGGTCGTGAACGTTCTGGCAGCAGCGCCAACCTCCGCCCCGGACACCCTCAGCCCCCAGACACCCCCACCCACGGACACCGCCACCTACAGACGCTCCCAGTCCATAGAAACCCCTATCCCCAGACACCCCCAACCTCCCCCAGGCACCCCAACTCCAGATACCTCCAATCTCCCTCCGGACACCCCTAGCCCCCCAGAAACCCCCAGCCTCCCTCAGATACGCCCAGTGCAGACCCCGCCCCATGCCCAACACCGGCCCTGGGTGGGGACTGCAGGCGAGTCACGCCAGGCTGGCCTGGGGTCCGGCCTCCGTAGCCTATTTCCGCCTCTGTTCACAGCTTGGGCCGGCCAAGTGGTTAATGTGTTTATTTTTCTGGGAGCCTGAACAGATCCCAGGTAAAGCCCTGGGGAAGGGGGGAGGGAGGTGGTTAGAAAGCCCTGGCCTCGGGCCAGCTGCCCTGCTGGGCGAGGGTCCTCTGCCCCCACCGGCCTCACCTGCAAAGGTGGCCTCTCCACCCTGGAGTGGGGGACGGTGCGGCTGCAGGGAGCGCGCACCCGCTGTGATGGCTGGGCCACCAGCTCCCTAAGGAGGGCCGGGGCCGTGCTGCGGCCCGGATGTCTGTCACGCGGTCTGGCTTTCCTCACCTGCCCTGGCCTGGAGTCCAGGGGTGGGTTCCCGGGACGCGAGAATGGGGGACCTGCAGCCTGGCGCCCCCGATCTGGCCCCAGGGAGGAGCGGGAGGCCCGTCCTCCACCCTCCCTGTGGCCGCTGCCCTCCAAAGCCTCGCTAGGTGTCCAGGGTCATTTCTGCAGATCGAGGCAGAGCCTGTGTCTGGACGCACAGGGAAAACGGGAGAGGAGACGAGCCGCAGACGGGCGGAGCTGACAGCCCTCCCCCGAGGCCATCTCGAGACACAGCAGCTCTTGAGAAAGGCGGAGTGCGTCCCCCCGGAGCTGCAGCTGGCCGGGCAGGGTGCTGGGACAGCCCCAGAGGCCCCGAGGAGCACCGTGCGGGGCCTGACGGGATCCGAAGCTGTGACTTGCAACAATTCAAGGAACTGGGAGCCCAGGAGCCAGAGAGGAGGGGCAGGTGGGGCCAGGGCCAGATCGGGTCATCGGGGAGTGCCCCCTGCCCCCTCGCCAGGACGGACCTCCCTTGGTCCTCCACTCCCTTCCGTTCCGGAAGGGGCAGCCTGGGCTGTGGGGCCGGCCCAGGGCCACCGTCGGGGAATGGGCATCGGAGCCGGGTCCGCGGTGGGTGCCCTTGGCCTTCTCTGCCCCTCCCGGAGAATTACGGCCGGTCCCACCTGCAGCGCACAGGGCACCGTTCGAGCGGAATGAAGGGTCTGGGGGAACTCAGGGTGGGGGGGCTCAGCCCAAGCCTGAAGGTGCCCCGTGGGGCTACGCGCAGGACGGAGCCTGGCCACCTGAGACCCTCCCCGTGCCGGGCACCTCTGTTAGGGGAACCAGCAGAGTCCTCGGCGGTGCGGCACGGGGTGCGGGGCTCGGCGGCTCCTGGCCCTCCCCCGCGGGGCTGGTCCCCATGAAGCCCTGGGGAAACACTGCCCTGGTTGTGAGCGCTTGGCTTCCCACGCAGAACCATCTCTCCCACACATCATCACTCTGCCAGCAACCCCCCCCCCCCCCGCCCAGTCGAAGCCCCCCGCCCTGGGGCAGGGGACAGGAAAGCCTGCCCTCAGGGCCTCAGCTCCAGGGCGGACAGGAGGTCTGGCCCCAGGACACACACCCACAGAAGACCATGCCTGAGGGGCTCTGAGGCTGGGGGACTGTCCCCTCCGTCCTCAGGGCTCCTGCAGAGCCAGGGGTCCCTGGCTGACCACCTCCAACTCTCTTAGCTGGACCCCCGAGGCCCCTTCCCTCCTAGGAGCGCAAGGGCTGAGTCCCAGGCACTGCCTCCGATCACTGGGGGAGGTGTGGGGTCCTCCGGGGTCTTGGAGCTCAGGGAAGACGGAGCTGTGGGCTGAGCGAGGCTGTGAGAGAGCAGAAGACCCCGGCCATCCCCGCCTGTCTTTCCTCGTTGGCCACTCTGTGCTCTTCAGTCTTGGGGTGGGGGCAGGGATGGGGGCAGGGGCCGAGCGCTGCACAGCTCCTCCCCCAGAGGAATCTTCAGTCTTCAGGGTGGGGTGCGCTAGCCCCCAAGTTCCGAGAAGACAGGGAGGCATCCGGGTGGGGTGAGAGGGACCCTGAGCTGGGCAGGGTGTGTGTCTCAATAATCTGAGGCAGGGGAGCACGGTGCCCCACGTTCCAGAGGCTGGAAGTGCCACCGCAGGTGGGGGGTTCCTTTCTGCGGCTGCGCCCGGCCCCACGAGGCCTCGCCGCCCCTCAGGTGCCCTCCTGCATGAGGGGACCCCCACCTCCAGCCTGTGGGTTGAACGTTGGCGGGTGTAGGCAAATGGGGGGTTCCACCTGAGGCTGGACTGGATTGTGAGACCCTGTGGGCATCGGCTTCCCCCCCAAGTGCCCCTCCAGACACCCAGGACCCCGGCCTTCATCCGGGAGCCCTAGGACCAGCGCTGGAGGCCCAGGCTCTGTTCACCTTTCTCTTACATGTGCGTGCTTACATGGCCATTTCTTTAGCATTTTGGGGTGAGGGTGGTCGGGCCTCAAGCAGGGGTGGGGGCCAGACCCAGCCCAGCCTCTGTGAGTGCCAGGGCTCTTTTCCCAGGGAACACGTGGGGTGTGGTCTCTCAGCATCCCAGAGAGAAAGCAGAAGGCCCTGGTGGACTTGGCATCTCAGAAGGGGCGGTGGGTTGGTGGACTCACCAGGAGGCCCATACTGTCATTGCGCCCACTGCCATTTACCGGGGAGGCGGTGACCCTCCACTGATGCGCACTCTGCCCTCCAACCCCATGAGTGCAGGGCGGCCAATGTGTCAGCCTCCTGTAGCCCCAGGAGACTTGGAGTGTCATTTCAAAGCCGCCTGAGTGGAAAGTGTTCCTGTGATCCCGGCTGGGTGGCCGCCACCAACAGCCACACTCCCTGGCACAGCCTCAAACTTGAGCTAGCTCTTTCCCGGCGACAGATGCGAAAATGGGGCTTGAAGCACCTTACCAGGGACCAGCTGGGGTCCGGCCACCCGTGGGCCAGCGGCGGCCGATATGGGGATGGGGGCGCCCCGGGACTGGCGTCCCACCCCACCGCGGTCCCGGGCTGGGCGCCCCAGGGGAGCGGCACCGGCTCAATCCGGCTTCGCAGGGCGCGGAGCCACTTCGGGAGACGGAAGTTCAGAGAGGTTGACTGCCTGGTCCACGCTCCCTTCGGCGGCGCTGGGGGCACCCCCCGCCTGCTCCCCAGGCTGGGAGGAAGCCGAGGCCTGGATGGGGCGGAGATTCCGGGGGGGGGGCTGGGGACGGAGGCCTGAGCGCCCCCGAGCTGAGCGGGGAGGTGGGAGCCCCACCGCGTCGGGGGTGCAGCCCCGGGGTGGGGAGGCGGGAGCCGGGGGCGCGCAGGGAGCGGCAGCCGCCGGGCGAGAAAGCGCACCTCGGTCCCCGGGTCCGCGCGGTGTGGGCGGCGGGGGTCCCTCGGCGCGGCGAGAGCTCCGGGCGGGGCGGGGCGGGCAGGGGCGGCGCCAGGCGGCGGTGACGCGCGGGGGACGTGCGGCGCGAGCGGCCGGAGCTCCGAGTCCCCCCGGCGCACAGACGCGCACAGACGCGCACAGACGCGCACAGAGGCGCGCGGCGGCCGAGCGGCGGCAGGTAGGCGCGGCGCGGATGCTCGGCGGGGCGGGGCGGGGCGGGCCCGGGACCCTCCGCCGAGCCCGCGCTCCGGCCCCCAGCCCCTTCCCCTTCCCCATCCCGGCCTCGGGCGCCCCACCTCCCCGAGGGGTTCCGGGGAGCCCGCCGCGCTCCGGCCCCTGTGCGCCCCCGCCCGCGCCGCCCTCAGGGGCTGGGCCCGGGCCAGGAGGCGGAGGCGCGGGGCAGCCGAGCCGCGTCGCGGGGCGAAGAGCGCCGTGTGCGCGGCGGGCGGTGCGTGCTGGGGCTGCCGCCGGCCCGCACGCCTCCCGAGGGCGCGGGGTGCACGTGCGCTCCCGGCGTGGCGCTGGCGGTGCCTTGGCCCGCGGGCCTCTGTCTCCCTCACCTCCTCCCACTTCTCGCCGCGCCCAAACACTCGCCGTCCCACGCCCGCCCTCGGCGACGGCTCCCAGCCCAGGCCCGGGGCAGAGAGGTAGGGGGCTCCCTCCGAATCGGGCTGGACGCCCTGGTCCGTCTCAACCCCACCTCTCCCCGCTAGGCCCCTAGCCCGTCGGAAACCCGGCGGGGCCCCAGTTTACTTGTCTGAAAAGTGGGTGGACGACACACCTTCCCGGATGCTGGACCAGGCCAGTGGCCCGCAGGCTCTGAGTGGAAGGTTAGCAGTCAGGTCACGGCCACTGGGGGTGCCTGGCATCTAGGTGAGGGACAGAGGGGTAGCCCAGAGGCCAGAGTGCTTTTCTGTCCCGGAGGCACTGAGCTGCGCGTCCAGGAGTGCACACTGGGCGTGAGGGACAGAGACAGACACATGAGTGTGCCATCGAGGCTGGACCGGCCTCTGTGGGTGGGCAGTATATGAGGACTTGTTCCGAAGGCCTAGGGCATGGGCGGTGGTGCTCCAGCAGGCACAGAGCCTTCCGGCCCAGGGGCCTGTGGTGTGGGCCGGGCTTGGGATGGGCAGTGGCAGGCCTGGCCCCGGGGCAGGCTCTGTAGTGACTTGGTGTGACCTTGGGCGGGGCCTGAGCCCCGGGAGACCACCTGGCTCGGCGGGACTCCAGCCGGGACCTGTGTGGACAGGGGCCAGGGAGTGTGTGCAGAGGGGGTTGGGCCGCCCCTGGGCCGGGCCCTACTTGCTCCAGGGCGGGTCCTCGCAGGGAGCTGGCCAGTGTAAAGAAGGGCCAGTGCCACTCCAAGGTTCAGAGTCCAGTAGGGTGACGACTCCTCACAGAGCGACCAACCCATCTGAGGCGCCCGGACCAGGCCTCGGGTGGGCCGGGAGCGGAGAGGCTTGGGGGCCGTCACAGTGCCCCCCGGCAGGTGCACACCTTCCGGCTTCAGGCGCCATCTGTGAAATGGGTGGTGCGGGGAAGCCGTCCTGCAGGCGGGCGTTCTCGGTCAACGTCGGCAGCCCGGGCTGCGCCCACATGGCCGGGCCCCTGCGGAGGGAAAACGAGGTCGGTCCCGGCCTGGGGGGTGGGGTGGCACGCAGGATGTCCTTCGGCGGGCGGCGCTCAACAGCGCCCAGGGCGGTTCCGGGGCTCCCTGACCCCAGCGGCCCGCGCGCCGCCCAATACGGTAACAGACGGGGAGAGCGCCTACTCCAGGCAATACGGTGGCGGCTCCTCCCTTGGCACGGTCACGTCCCCCACGTCCCTCGGCCCAGCGAGCGGGCCGGGTGGGCGGAGCTTGCTCCCTTCCCACACCCCTCCCTGTCTCCACCGCCCCAGCCCCACCAGGCCCACCAGGCCCACCCGGCTGCTGGTGGAAGGCACCCTTCCTGGAGAGTGGGGCTGCTGATGCGGGACCCCTCCCCGGCCTTGGTCCTCGCCCCCTGGCTTTAGGGCGGGGGGCGGCTGCAGGCAGTCCAGGAGTGGGACAAGATGGCCATGTGATGGGCAGGGTACAGGGCTGGGGGGGTGTTGCTTTGGGCCTGCTCCAGCCTCTACCGCTCGCTGGCCCCTTGGAGCCTTCTAGAGGAGGGCGCCCTGATGGGTGAGCCCGCAGCCGTGTCACAGGGCCACCGACAGGGCCCGTGGCCCCTCCTTGTCACATGCGGCACAGAGCTGGAGAGGGGCTGGCCCCAGTGCAGTGTCCAATCGGACACATGAAGCCAGCAGTTTTGCCCCACTGGACTCTTGTGAGCACCCCCCCCAGAGCTCTGAGGGCATCAGGCATGCCCTGGGGGGCTTCGTGATCAGTGGAAGTGGGGTGGAGGGCCCAGGCTGGGCTTATCAGGCCTGGATCATGCCTGGGGCAGTGCCCACGGCCCACCTCCCTCCAGCCCGGCTCTGCGCCCGGTGGGGGAGGAGGGGAGCGGCATCTGGGGTCCTGCGCAGGCCCTGGGAAGGGGACTAGCACGCTGACCAGTGGTGCTTTCTGAGCCCTGAGCAGGCACAGCCATCCGGATATGGTGTTAGACTGTTTGCACAACAGGGGCAGTGGGGAAAGGAAGCAAGGGGGGCCTGGGAGGCCCTCCCTGCCCCTGAAGGCGTGGCACTCCTGTGTCCATCAACCACCCCCTTAAGCTCCAGGGACCTCAGGGCTCGAATGCAGCCCGGTGCTAGCCATAATGGGGCCATTTCTTTGGTGCCCAGGCGTGTCTCCCAGGCCTCCTGGTGCAGGAAGAGCCCAGGAAGGAATGCAATCGCGCCTTCATGCCCTGCCCACCCGGAGCTGGTGTCCGAGGACCGGAAGTCTGCTTAGATAACTGGCCAGTCTCCTCGGAAGGCGAACCTACAGGGCACCTGGGATAGGCCACAGGCTCCAGAGTCGGAGGCCACCACCCTGAACCCAGGGGACATGGCCTGCCCTGGAACCTGACAGACCCAAGGTGGGTGCAAAGACGTCTGGCACAGAGGTCTAACGGGGGGCATGGGGGTGCACTGGGGATGGCAGTGGGTCTACAGCCCGGGGTAAAGCTGCAGGAGGGGGTTCTGGAAGCGGGGACGCCAAGAGGCGGGGCTGGCGAAGCCAGGGCTGCGAGGGGCCAGCCCTGCAGGTGGAGATGCAGTGGGTGGGGCCGGGCATTCCGAAGCCCGGATGAGTAGAGCAGGCAGAGAAGGGGGCACTGGCGAGGGGGTGACGCTGGAGAACAGGCCCGGCAGGGGGCCAGGCTGGCTCAGGGGCTGGGACCTGGAGTCCTGACCCCAGCTGGGACTCAGCCAGCCAGTGGACCGCTGCGGGAGAAGCTGGCAGGCGCCCTCAATTTGGGAGAGCACAACGGCCCCTCTGACGTGTGGTCTGCGGCGCGAGGCATCCCAAGGGATCCCCACACACTGCTCAGCTTCCAGCCGCCGGGGCAGCGGTGGGACCTTTTCGGGAAAGGGTGGGGGCGCCGCTCCCAGAGCCTCACCTGACCCGGAAGCGGGTACACACACCCCACCAGGGAGATCAGCTTTCTGAGGCCCAGAGGGCGGGTTATTTCTGGGCTGGGGACGTGGTTCGCGTGTTTCCCCAGGACGGTAAATGTCATCGCAAGGCCAGCTGGCTGGTGTGTACCCACAGATGTGCTGGGGCCACCTCCCCCGGGTCCCTGACCAGCCCCCGGAGGGGACCACTCCTCCCATCTTGGGTTGTCCTGGGAACATCACCAGTCTGGGCCTCTGCCGGCTTTCCACCCCTGAAGGCAAGCTGGGCTCACAAGGCCATTTTACTCTTGGAAATCCGAACCCCTTCTCTACCTCCCCCTCCCCTCCCCCCCTACATTCGCTCCAGACCTAGAGCTCTCACCCATTCCCTTCCCTTGCTGAGAAACCTCCCTTTGAGGACTGACCGGTGTGGGGAACAGGGAGGGCAGTGTTTTAGCCTGGCTGGTACCCCAGGCTGGGGGGTTAGCTGGGAGGAAAAGTGTCTGAAGAGCTTCTGAGGCCTCTACGGCTGGGTGGGAGCGATGACCTTGCTCCCCACGTGGGCCTCCCGTGGCCCACACAGGTCCTGAGGCATGCCGGGGCACCGGCTCCTTGCCCTCCTAGGTCCTAGCTCGGGGGACGCCCCGGGTCCCACGGGTGGCCAGCATCTGTCTCCCGAAGACCATGGGAGCCTCGGGGGCGGGGAGGGGGTTCCAGTACTGGTGGGCAGCAGGTAAGCAGAGAACGGGGCAGCAAAGGCTGGGGGCTTGTGTTCTGCTGGCAAGTGCCAGGTGTGGCTGGTGCAGCCACGGGGATCTCAGAGGGGGCCCCGGTTCTGTGACTTGGGGGATACAGAGTTGAGCTGCTGCTAATTTTTGGTTTCAGGCACACTTTCCTCCTTGGCCTTTGCACGGCCCACTTAGTTTATTTTCAAAAATCAATGAATGTCTGTAAACCCACAACCCGAGACAAGCCAGGATTGTGGGGACACCTAGCCCTTCAGGGCCCCCACAGCCAGCAGCCCTGTCCTCTGCCCTGGGTCTGGGGTTTGTGCTTTCCGCCTTAAACGGTATCACTGCATCCTGACACGTTCCTAAGATGGATTTGGGGGGTTTTTTATTAAGTTTTCCTGCTGCCTGTACTTCAGGGACCTTTTAAGCTTGACGTTAACGAAGGGCAGGGTTACCGCAGCTTGGTGTCCCCACCGGGAGTGTTCTGGCTGTGGGACGGCATTCGCCCGTGTCCTGCCCCAGCCTCAGGCACATGGCTGCAGTCTGAGGCAGGGATCTGGAGGACAGAACTCAGGAGTGAGCCCAGACTACCCCAGCAGAGTCAGTCCCAGATTCCAGGTATGCCTCAGATGCAGAAATGGGCCACTTGGGGGCCAGGTCAAGGGGCTAGGGGCACGCCTGCAGGAGGACCGGGCGCTTCCTCGGTCTGCGTGCCCCGCGAACCTCTCAGCTGTGCCCCCCAGGGGCTGTGCAGCCCTTGGCCTCAGGAACACCCTGCATCTTGCTCTCCGGTCCACGAGCCTTCTGAGCACTCGGGGGAAAGCTGGTGGGGAGGGGGGGGCAGTGCCAAAGGGCATGGGGTCCGGGAGCCCAGGGACAGGGGAGGTTGTTCTCTCGGGTTTCCCAGAAGCGCTGCGCGTGGCCACGAAGCCTGGCCCCGCCGAGGGTGGGGGCCGGGGCCGTGTTCCGCTCCAGTGGGCTGTGTCAGCCTTGTCATCAGCCTTGCGGCCAGCTGGCTCCTGGAGGCCCATCATCTAACAGTCGTGCCCGTCAACAGCAGTGACGGCTTGGAATCACCCGGAAGGTCTTCAGCAAACACCCCTAACACGTGACACGCCCCTGAATCGGAGTCCAGATCCACCGCAGGCACCTCTGGCCGTGATGCTGGAGGCAGGGGCAGGGGGGAGGCTGGGAGGGGGGCTACTCTCCACGGGACTTCTCCCCGTCCGCTGACCCCGCACTCACACGAGCCAGGCACAGAGGCCCTCGTCCTCACTCCAAAGTCCTGCCCCAGGTTCCGTCTCTGGCTCGCATACAGAAAATGGGCCACCCAGGGGGCTTTGCAAGGTCAAGGATGATGTCGGAAAGGGGACAGGGGGTGGAGCCAGGAGGCTGACACCGGGGCTGTGCGGTCTCCTGGTTGGGGCGTTCCTGGACATCAGTGGAGGCGGAGCGCTCAGCCCCCAGAACTGGCCAGTGCTCCCCATCCACTTCCCCCAGAGCTGGTCTTCCGCACACCGCTGGTGGGGAGAGGCCGGGGGCTGCCCTCCCTTCCCCGCACCTGCACGGAGGGGGCACTCTCCGGGAACAGCCTCTGTCCGGTGAGGGGGGGCCGGCCATCAGCCTCACCTCTGGGATTAGGGGATTTCTGGTGCTAGGGTCAGGTGGAGGTGAGGATGAAGAGGGGAGGCTAGGGTCCCCAGCTGGATGTCTGGCCCCAGCGCTCTAAGTTACTGCGCCTCCGTGGGGCCAAGTTGTGGCTTGGAGAGGGAAGCGGGCCCAGGGCTGCTGTGGGGTTTCGGGCCGACAGTGGGTACAGGCAGCCCCCTCCCCGCCTCAGCAGCCTGGGGGCCAGAATGGTTTGCTCCAGTGGGCTGCATGGAAGCCGCACCCCTGCCCACCTACCCCTTCACTCGGCCCTGCTGCCCACCCTGGGGGCTCCCCTTCCTTGATCTGCAGCCTGTGGGTAACTGGGTGGGAGGAGTCGGCACCGGCTTGGTGAGGGGGCCCTCCTTTGCTGGTCAGAGAGCTCGGGGGGGGGGGGGGGGAGAGCAGCCTCTGCAGCAAGGGCTGTGCGCTCCCCGACAGCCGGCTGACTGCTGCCGGCTGCCCCCAACTCCGGCCTGCACAGCCAGGCCTGTGCAAGCCTGCGCCCCTCTTCCTCAGGCTTTCACTCGGGGACGCAGCGCGACAGAGGACAGAATCGGGAGTCCTGCTCCCCTGGGGGTGGGAGAGCTTGGTTGGCCACAGCTAGATTAGGTCTCAAGGGACACCACCCCAGGTGGGGCCCCAGGCCCCCTTCTCACAGGACCTGCCCACAGGCGGCGGAAAGTGCAACCTGTTCCCCCACACGGGGTCAGGCGGGACGACGGGCTGGGCTCATGTCCCTGCTGGGGTCTGTCCTCCTCAGGAGGTAACCTGAGACCGTGCTGAGCCCAAAAAAGCCACTGCCCTTTAGAGCCAGCCGGGTGGGAGCAGGCCAGGCCCGAGCGGGGGAGGGAGGAGGGGCTGCAGCTGCTGGGCCGCCCAGACCCCGCCGCCCCGCAGGTGAGGGCCAGAGGCGGGGCTGTCAGGTGGCCTGGGCCGCGGGGGCCCTGCCGTGGCCGAGGCCGGACGCCGCTTCACTTCCTTCCTCAGGGACGCACGACCCGCCCTCCTGGCCATGGGTGGCGCCGTGGTCGACGAGGGCCCCACGGGCATCAAGGCCCCGGACGGGGGCTGGGGCTGGGCCGTGCTCTTTGGCTGCTTTGTCATCACGGGCTTCTCCTACGCCTTCCCCAAGGCGGTCAGCGTCTTCTTCAAGGAGCTCATGCGTGAGTTTGGGATCGGCTACAGTGACACGGCCTGGATCTCCTCCATCCTGCTGGCCATGCTGTATGGGACAGGTAAGGGGCGGTGACGCCCTGCGGCGGCCTCCGGAGTTCGCCAAGGGCCGCGCTGCTCAAGAGCCTCACGCGCCAGCAGGAAGGGTGAGGGACTGGCCTGGGGGCTGCAGCCCAGGTTCCGGGGCGACGGCGGGGGAGCCCTGGAGAGGCTCCTGCCTGGAAGCCGTGGCTCCCCACACGGCCACACTGGGCACAGGTTACGTCTGTCCAGGACATTTCGCTGTGAACCGTGCTTTGCTCAGGAAGGCGTCTGAGCGTGACCCGCACCCCGGGCACCTGGTGTGTCCGCTGAGCCGCGGCGGGGGGTGTCGGGGGAGGGAGAGAGGGGCCGCCAGGCCGGTGAGCGTGGAGAGACCGGGCCCAGCCCCGTGTCTCGACCCCCGCAGGCCCACTCTGCAGCGTGTGCGTGAACCGCTTCGGCTGCCGGCCTGTCATGCTCACGGGTGGCCTCCTGGCGTCCCTGGGGATGGTGGCCGCGTCCTTCTGCAGAAGCGTCATCCAGCTCTACGTCACCACCGGGGTCATTACCGGTGAGTGAGGCCCATCCGGGAGCGGGGCAGGCGGTGGCTCGCTGGGCTGTCCGAGGCCGGGTGCGGCGGCGTGGGCGGCAGGATGCTGGGGCGGCGTGCCCAGGGCAGGGCCTCTCAGGAGCGGGCAGCTGCGGGCAGCCCCCTGGCCCTGGCACCAGTCCGTGCCCCATTCCCCACCGGTCCCTCCCGGCGTGTCAGCGGACGCCTGGGGACCCCCACCGGGGACCGCGGGGCGGAGAGCGGGGGGCAGGGACGAAGGGCCTCAGCCGCCCGCCCTCCCGCAGGCCTGGGTTTGGCGCTCAACTTCCAGCCGTCGCTCATCATGCTCAACCGGTACTTCAACAAGCGGCGCCCCATGGCCAACGGGCTGGCGGCCGCGGGCAGCCCTGTGTTCCTGTGCGCCCTGTCCCCGCTGGGCCAGCTGCTGCAGGACCGCTACGGCTGGCGGGGCGGCTTCCTCATCCTGGGCGGCCTCCTCCTCAACTGCTGCGTGTGCGCCGCGCTCATGAGGCCCCTGCAGGCGCCCAGGCCAGCCTCGGGGCCCGCGCCACAGCGGCCAGCCCGCCGGCTGCTGGACCTGAGCGTCTTCCGGGACCGCGGCTTCGTCATCTACGCCGTGGCCGCCTCCATCATGGTGCTGGGGCTCTTCGTGCCCCCCGTGTTCGTGGTGAGCTACGCCAAGGACCTGGGTGTGCCCGACACGCAGGCCGCCTTCCTGCTCACCGTCCTGGGCTTCATCGACATCTTCGCCCGGCCCACCGCCGGCTTCATCACGGGCCTTGAGAAGGTGCGGCCCTACTCCGTCTACCTCTTCAGCTTCTCCATGTTCTTCAACGGCTTCACGGACCTCACGGGGTCCACGGCCAGCGACTACGGAGGCCTGGTGGTCTTCTGCATCTTCTTCGGCATCTCCTACGGCATGGTGGGGGCCCTGCAGTTCGAGGTGCTCATGGCTATCGTGGGCACCCAGAAGTTCTCCAGTGCCATCGGCCTCGTGCTGCTGCTGGAGGCCATCGCCGTGCTCATCGGGCCCCCATCGGGAGGTGAGTGCTGGGATACAGCGGGGAGGGAGCCTGCTTGGGGAGGGGGACCCGCCGTCGGAGGGCTCTTAGCTGCAGGGACCCCTGCCCAGGCAGCCAGCAGGTGTCAGGAGCGCACACCGACCACGCCCACCTCCTGGGCCAAAGGCTGGCACGTGCCCCCGCACCTGGGCCAGCTCAGCGCCGAGGCAGGGTCGGCTTTGGTTATGTTGGGCTTCTGCTCTTCTTTTTGAAGGCTGAGAAAATCCTGGGGTGTGGGCTAGGCGGGCAGCCTGGCCTGGGTCTCTCCAGCTGACTCTGTAGGCCCCCACCCATGGGACCCCACGAGCACCAGGGCTGTGCCTCATGGTCCTGGGGCCCTTCTGGGGCCCTAGGTGGGTCCTGTGAGGGCCACGGGTGACGAGGCCTCCAGTGACAGGCAGTGTGGCCCCGTCACTCACCCTGAGACTCTGCCTCCTGCACCTGCTCGGCTCCAAGCCTCCTGGTTTGTCCTGCCTCGGGGGGTGGGGAGCCGGGACAGGGTGCCCCTGGGCTGTCCCCAACAGCACAGTGGTACACAGGCAGCCGGTGACCGTGGGGGTGACCTTCGGCCCGCGCTGACGCTGTCACCCCTTTGCAGGCAAGCTCCTGGATGCGACGCATGTCTACCAGTACGTGTTTGTCCTGGCGGGGGCCGAGGTGCTGGCCTCCTCCCTCGTGCTGGTGCTGGGCAACTTCTTCTGCATTAGGAAGAGGCCCGAGGCGGCCGCGGAGGAGGAGGAGCGCCACAAGCCCCCCGCGGACGTGAGGGTGGACTCTCGGGAGGTGGAGCACTTCCTGAAAGCAGAGCCCGAGAAAAACGGGGAGGTCGTTCACACGCCAGAAACGAGCGTCTGAGCCCAGGAGGCCAGCGGGGGTGACGGAACCGGACAGAGACTTCAACGCTCA
>CM052891.1:587206-601680 GCA_028534135.1 Potos flavus
CTGCGTGCGGGAGGAGCCACTTTGGAAGGAACATCTTCAAGGAGCGGGATGTTGTTCTACGTGGGGTTGGGGTCGGATCGTTCACTCCAAATTCATTTTCTCAACAATCTGGTGGTTTTACAGAGTAGCTCCGGTTCTCGTTAGCTGGGTCATGTTTCTAAGCGCTGCTGGTTCGGAACCCCGCCCTGCTGGAGCCCAGATAGCTCAGAGCGTCCGCACAGGGCCCCGGTGGCTGGCAGGGAGGGGGGCCGTGCCACAGGCGTGCAGCTGCGCCCGGCAGCCTGTATGAGGCGTGTGCACTTAAGCTGAAACAACGTGTGATTCTTGTTTACTGTGTGTGTGTTTAAAGAAAATGATCTTCCTGCCTTCCATTTATTTACCCCTCGGTTGGTGGATCGTGGCCCTACAGCGCCCAGGGTGGGCATCTGCTCCCGTCCTCGCCCCGGGTACCTCACACCCACCTGCCCTCGTGGCCAGTGGTGGCCTGTGTGGCTGGGAGCCCGGTCAGAGGCCGCTGGGGCCGCCTCAGTAGGTGGTGCGTCGCGGGCGCTGGGGACGGCAGCGGGCACCCTGGCGGGCCGCGTGCAGCCGGAGAGATGCCACGTCCCTGCTCCTCTGCAATGAAAAGCAAGCGAAAGCTCACATCTTATCCCACCCAGAGATGTCGCCCCCGAGGGGGCTGCTGCTCTCCCTCCTCCACCTGCCCGTCAAGCCTTGCGGAGGAACCAGGTAACTGCCGGCAGCGCTGGCCCGCAGCCCGGGGGCCCTGGGTGTCCCCCTTCCCCGATGCCCTTCCTGGTCTGCCTGGACCGTCTGCTGGGGCCTGGGCTGCGGTGGTGCTAGCAGTCGTGGGGGTCGACGCAGAGCCCCGCAGGGCCCCTCTCTGCCGTACGAGCTCCACCTGGCTGCTGCTGGCCACGCGGGCCTGCCCCAGGCTTCCTGGACCTCACACTGCAGTGTCCCTGACCCTTGCCCTCCTAGCTTCCCTGCTGCCGGCCAGGAGCGACAGAAGCGTGCATCCTCGCCTGTCTCCATGCCTGTGCCCAGAGGCCTGGCCCAGCACGAGGACCAGTCCTGCTCTGGGGACGCTTAATATCAAGCAGTCCCGAGGTGGTCGGCATGTTAGCGCTGCTCCCACTGAGGCAGGATGCACAGCCGGCTGGGGGGCTGGGGTCCACGTAAGCATGCACGCATGTGCTCGAGGGTGAGACCTCTGCCACCCTCCTTTGGCCTCAGGAACACGGGCCCATCTGTCCCTTAGCTGGCACCTTGGCAGACATGCTAGGTGGACCCAAGGCCCCCTGCCCACCGCAGTATCAACAACGCCTCCGCCCCAGACTGGAGGCTGGGGTTCGGGGCCCAAGGGTGAGCAGGCAGTCTTGTCTGCCTAGATTTTGTTCTAGATGTTTCCGGCCGGGGCTGATACAGGAAAAAGGAAGCTCGCTGTCCTCAGGAAGCTGTGGCTACCGAGGGGTGAGGCCTCCTCCCTCACAGGAGTCCAGACCAGTCAGTGCTCGGGGGCCGTGCGTGGGGCTATCTCTCACCCTCCAGATGGCATTGCCAAAGGAGGCTCGCGGCCAGCACCCTTGAAGCCCGTCCTCCTGCCGGCTGATGCAGACGCCTGTGCTGAGCCCCCCTCAGCGGGCCCGCCCCCCTTGGGCCCTCCTTGCAGGACATGCACACATCACCCCAAGCCACCCTGGGCTGCTGGCCTTAGCCTAGTCAGACTTGGGGGTACCTGCCACATACACACACTTGGGAGGGACCTGTGTGAAGACCGTGGCACACACGTGTGGGCCCCAAACTGGGGGTGCCTGGGGGATCTGCCAGTGATGTTTTGGGAGGCAGCTGCCCAGGACCTGCAGGGGCCCACTAGTGAGGGTCGTGAAGGATTGTCCAGCCCTTCTGAGCATCCAAACCACGGCCCTGAGGACGCAGACCCCGGCAGACACTCCCCTGGGACCTCGAACACACCTGTACAGGTGCAGCAGCACAGAGCACGCTGCTTCCAGATGTCCCGCCAGACAGAGCTAGGAGCAGGACAAAAAACAGGGTGTAGGGGTTTCCCAAAGGGGTACCAAACAGCCCTCTGGATGGGGGCGAGGCCTGGAGGGGGCGGGAGCTGGAGGCGGCCGGGACGGCACATACTCCCAAGCGCGGAGCCCGCCATCGGCCCCGGGGCTGAGCCCTGGGTCAGGAAGACGGAGGGGCAGCCAGTATGCGTCTCCTAGCACCGAGGGACCAAGGAATAGGACAGGCGGGCCCTGGACAGAAGGCAGTGCGGTGGTCCCTGTCCTGCCTGCAGCCCCCTCCTGGCAGAACAGGGGAGGGCAGCTCGGGGCTCGTGTCTCTGGCACCTTGGCCGGGCGCAAGGGTTGGCAGCTGGGGTGAGCAGCAAGGGGTCCGGGTGTTGCCTCCTCAACGCTGGGAGCCAAGTGAGAAGGGCCGAGGAAAAGCCCGACTCTATTCCAGAACCTCAGAGCCCATTGGGCCCAGCCAGCGGCAGGAAGGGGAGGGCCGGAGCCCAAGGGCAGGGACTCAGGGCCCACACCCTCCAGGACACCCCCAGGCACCAAGGGCCGTGGGGCAGGGAGGTTACGGCACACGGGGCCGGCCCCACCTTCTCGTTCAGTGGGGTCTGGGGCTCCTTGGGGCTTCAACAGCTCAAGTGGGGTCACAGGGGGCTGGGGTCCACGTAAGCATGCACGCATGCGCTCGAGGGTGAAGCCAAAGCTGTAAGTACAACAGAGGGGGGAACCCACCAAGGAGCCACGGAGCTGGGGGTGGGGAGCAAGAACGGGGGGACAACGGCGGGCCCCAGGCCTAGGGCACGTGTGCCAGCCTCCTCGTGGGGATCAGAGCTGACCGGCCTGAGCCCCTTGGTCGGGCAGGGGCCCCGAGCCGCCTCGCAGGCACCACGCACGCCCCTCTGTGGCAGCGGGAACGCTGCTCGCTCCCCAGAATACTCAAAGCAGGCGGTAGTACTTCCTTCCGGGCTGCGCTGAGGCCCACGGAGCTCAGGCGCCTGCTCCACGAGGGCGCTCACGCCAGGGGAGAAGGGACTGGGGCTGGCGGATGGCCTGCACGGGCGTCAGCTCTGGGGGCTCAGGCAGTGGTAACCCACCCCGTGGCAGCCCGACCCGTGGCCTGCTGCCGACCGGCCTGTGCCAACAGCACCGCCGGGCCCCGGGAGGCCGGACAGGAGCGCCCCTTTTCAGGAGGTGAGTTTTCACCGGGTTAGCCTACGCACGCCGACACCTCCTGGACTACGAAATAAAGAGCAGCTCAGGGCGGGGAGGAAAGGTAAAAGTCATCACGGGTTTATTATTTCCACGGTGGTTAAGCACATAAATGCAGTGATCACACAAACGTGCCGAGTCTGAGTCAGAGACCGGCCACTAGTACACAGGTTGATACAGACGTTGCAACTACATTTCCTGCAGCGGGAGGGCAGCGGGTGTGCACAAGTGTGCACGGCTGGGGCCGGCCGCACAGCCGAGGGCCCAGGTTCTGCGCCCACCTCTCAAACACAATCCAGCAATTTCAGGTTGAAACCCAGATGCGGAGTGAGGGCAGGCTGCCCCCAGCGGTCTCGGGCAGTCCAGCGGCGGCTGCGGCTGCTAACACCTCGCCCACAGGGGCAGGCCCGCCTCCCCGCTCCCAGGAGGGTACCAGGTCACAACGAAAGCCCCCACCTCCCCCTGACCCGCCCCCGGCTCGCACCGCACTCCCAGAAACACAGCCCCACTCGGCCACATCCCCGCGCCCCGCGACACAGAGTAGCCCGCTCAGGACTCACCAGGCAGCCGTCAGCACACACCCGTCAGGGCGTCCTGGGACCAGCGCTCCCGTGCCAGGGGCCCAAGGGGGCCGAGGGGGGGAAACACAGACAGGGGCGCTCTAGGCCCCTCCCTTGCTGCGAGCGCCCTGGTCTCCAGAGCACCCTGCAGCGGGGTGGCAGGAGGAGAGGTGGACGTACCCACAAACACCAATTATTGCACCTAGTTCCCCACCGCGGGGGGCTCCCGGCTACTGGCTGCCGCCACCGCCTGGGCCGCTGCCTGCTACAAAACGAGGGAGCGTCCAGAAAAACCACCAGGAGCCCAGTGGCCCGTGTCTTTCTTGCGAGATTCAGCCCCGCCCTGCTTCTTGACCCCTGTGGGGTTCGCTACGTCCCAACGGAGGTCGTGGAAGGAAGCATGTGACGCCGCACCCTCCTGGATGACCAGGCCGAGTCGCCAGCTTCTTGGCACTTCGGGGTGGATCCCCTTGGGCCCGAGGCCGCTGGGATTACCCCTGGCCCAGCGCAGATGGCCGCGTCCTTGGTTCTGAGCACAGAGACTTTAACGCACGTCCAGGGCCAATCTACACTGATCACATTTATCACATCGGTTTAGAAAATGTCCCAAATTCAAAGACACTGAGGCAACACCACCACCAAAGTAACCACACGTGACCCCCAAGGAGGGGCCGATGTCTCTCGGTTCGAAATCCTCTCCTGAGGGACCAGCAACGCCCACACAAAAAGCCTTGGCCTCCGAGGTCTTCCGTGCTCGGCTTCCTTCTCGTCGCGTCCGGGGAGCTCGAGGACCGCATCGCGCAGGCGGTCCGGCGTAGGTGGGGAAGGGACAGTGACAGCCAAAACCAGCCTAACGAGGCCACAGGACACATGGCACACGACACACACAGACGCACACACGTCACTTACACACACGTCTACACGGACAGCACTTCTGGTGAGAAAACCCCTCTCCACAGCGGACCACACGACAAAAGGACCACAAGCAGAGGACGGGCGCCCGCGCGCGCTGCTCCCTGACTCGCTCTGTGCTACACAGAAACTCCACGCCAGCCTCTGTTCCAGGCTCGTTCAAGTCAACATCGGTTTGAGGACCGCAAAAACAGACGAGAAAGAAACAATAAAAAGACAGATTTCTTTACACAGATTTAAGCCAGTAATTTTTAGCAAAATGATACAAAACTGTCTTAACCGAGTAGAAGATCGGTGGTTACAGGAGGCCCGTCAGGGAGCAGGGCGCCGCCACTGGAGGGGAACCGAAAGGCTCTGGAGCGGGAGTCTGGCTCTCTCTGCAACTGTCTCTCTCACTCTGCTTTTCTTCCCAGCCCGGACAACCGCGTCCACGTGGGGGGCCCTCGGTGCAGCCCCTGCGACGGCAGCGCTTTGGAGTCTGTCCGGTTTAGTTTGTGTTTTGTTTCCCCCATGGGCGTCGCTGGGTGGGCGGCCTGGAGAGCTCCCGGTGTTAACATTTCGGTTCTAGACCGGGGGGCGCGTCACTAGTAAAGCCATTGTAACAGAGTAGATCAGCCATGCATTGTCTGCCCTTCACAGCAAAAAGGAGAGTTCTCATCGGTGCACCACAGACTGAAGACCACTGGAAGCCACCCGACCGGGAATCTGTCGGAGCCAAAGCACAGGAGAAGGTCAGCATGAGGCCAGAGGCACGCGGCCGGTCGGTCAGGCTGGGGCACAAACCAGTGACGGCGAGGGGACACAGACGCTGCCCAGCCCTACTCTAGACGCCCGCGCCCCAGCCACTCTGGACGGCCCCTCTGCGGCTAGGACACGTGCTCAGCAGAACAAGTGACAGGAAGATGGGGAAGGAGAAAGAGGCATGCAAGCAAGGAGGCCGGGTGGCCACGGAGCTAGAAGCCCAAGAATGATCGGACCAGAGTCCCAGCTGGAAGCAGCTCCTAGCACTCCTTCCTGGAAAGTAACTTTTAGCAAATTTTTAGAAAATGATACAAAACTGTCTTAACCAAGCAGAAGATCGGTGGTTACAGGAAGCCCGTCTTTGAAGAGACGGGTTGTGAAAGCGAGGACCAGGCGCCGTGTGGGCCCCGGGCTCCCCGTGGGGGGAGGCGTGAAAAGCAGCCCTATGGAGGTGCCCCCGAGAAGGCAGCCACGCTGGAGCTGCGGCCGTCTCCCGGCGGCGCGGGGCCCAGCAGCGGCAAGCCCGGACCGGGAGGAGCCACCGCGCCGCCGACCGGAGGGAACGTGGCTCGGACGCCCAG
Organism: Potos flavus; assembly: GCA_028534135.1. NCBI lineage: Eukaryota > Metazoa > Chordata > Mammalia > Carnivora > Procyonidae > Potos > Potos flavus. The sequence goes on from CM052891.1 coordinate 593,240, forward strand.
CCATGCGCCAACGGCAGGGGAGCAGGCGGCTGTGGCTGACGGGTTAATACAGACGGCAGCACGATGGGACGCTGAGCAGAGACCGAGCTCGAAAAGAAAAACAAACGAGGACAGAAATAAATGCGAAAGAAGAGAGTGACAAAGCCAGGGTGGCAGAGACCCCCGGGAGACTCCCGCAGCAAGACTGCAAGAGCCCCCGCCAAGCACAGCCCGCTCAGCTGAGCACGACACGACACACGCCCCGCACACCGTACCCCGGGCCGGGCGGCTCGAGCGTCCTGGGACCACTGGGGCCAAGCGCAAATGCAGAGCCCTGGGCTCCTGCTCCCACCACGGGCCCCAGACTCTCGAGACCGCCGCGGGGCCAACGGCCAGCCAACGGTGGGCAGGGTCCTGGGGCCGCCCCGTTCGGAGACCCTCTGGTCTGCTGGCCCCCGGACTGGGTGACCGAGCACAGCTGCTCTGGAGTGCACCCGAGGAAAAGCACCGGGCGGAGGGGCCGCAGTGTCCCTGCGGCACGCCTGGCATGCAAGCCCGGTCCCACTGCGCACCCCCGTGGCGGACGCCGGGCTGGTCAGCGCCCGCCCCGCCCGGCGCTGGCTCTCTGACAAGACCCAACGCGAGCACACTCACCCGGTGCTGCCTTCCAACGGGGAGACGTGCAGCTACTTGCCGTGGTGTTCGAAAGGAATGCTATTCTGAGGTGGGGGGAAAAGAGAGCTGTTGGTAAGGGCTCTGCTGGCAACCGGCGCGGAGGCCTTCCTCACCTCGCTTCCGCCAGGCCCGCCACTGGCTGTGCCGCCTCACGGGGGACCCCAGGAACCTGGCGAGTAGCCCCCAAACGAGAGCAGCCGCTGCTGCTCCTCTAGGCCGATGGGCTGAAGAGGCCAACGACGGGCCAGCCAGACCCCTCCTCACTCCTCAGGTAGCGAGAGAACCTGACATCCAGACGGCAGCCCCTCCACGGGCCCCCCGAGGCTCCGCCTGCTGCTCAGGGCGGCCTGCGCTCGGGCCGGGGGAGGACTGGCCACAAGAAGACCAAGGGGCTGCGGGCCTCGTTTTGGGCACGAATGCAAACCAACCAACCGAAAGGAGTGACTGGTTCAGAGACTGGGTCGCCTTCGACTAAGAGCACTGGACCCGGGAGGCCTTTTCTTCTCGAAGAGAAAAACCCGCAGTAGGTTCACTGACCAGATGCTCTTTGGGCTCCGTGCTGCTCTGGCTGAGGAGCCAGACTCACACTCTGGGTCGGTAGCGTGGGGCCTGGGGTCTAGCATAAGCCGCCCTTGAGAAGGAAGCCGGGGCGAGGAGCAGGCACCCGCCTGCGACGTCTGAGCGCACCACGGCTGAGGGCTCAGAACAAAGAACACAGGCGTCCACAGTCCCCCCTGACGCCCAGCGGGAGAGTCAGCAGGGTTCTCCCACAGGCTCGCCGGTGGCTCAAGCACCTTCTTGCTGAAGGTGAACTACTTCCTTGGACTTGGAACATCTGCACAAGACACAACATCTCCTCAAAGCGCACGAAGAACCGAGAGAGAAACAGCAACCACCGGGGAAGTTGGTGGACTGTGGCCTCAGCCACAGAGGGGCAGGACCACCCTCGCTTAGCGGAAGCATCGCCGGTTCCACCTGCACCCCACTTTCTTTGGGGGAAGTGCCAACGGAACCTACAGAACCGAAGAAGCTGGAGCAGCTCTGCTTGCTCTGGAACCCCCACACCACCGGGGCAGATGGGCGCGGTGGGGGGCTCAGCCCAGAGCCTCCTGCTGCCCCGCGGAGTCCCCTGAGAAAGCGCACCGGTGGGTGACCAGGAAAACCCACAGAAGGGAGCCATCCCTGGGACAGGGGTGCATCGGGGACACACCCCCAGGGGCCGCGTGCTCAACATGAAGATCCTAAGAAACCCCCTCGGGTGAGCAGTGCTGCTTTCGGAGGGGAAGCACCCCCACGTCACATCTCCGGAGGCTCCTCCCTCCGGCCCAGGCCCGTGCTGCTTCTTCACACGAACAGCAACGACAAGGGCAAAGACGCCGGACCCCCGGGTACGAGCTCGCCCCAGCTAAGGAAGGCCTCCCAGGAAGGCTCCTGGGGCGTGCGGGCTGAGGCTGGCCACGCCGTGGAGAAGCTGGGCTCAGACCCAGCGCCTGCAGGCTCTCTGACCTTTTCATTTCCCTCAGGGGTCCCAAACCCTCCACTTTCTTTTCCCTCAAAGAGAATTAGGTTTGCCTCTTCCCTTCGTCTCTGCTGGTGGAGGCCCCACATCTGGATCCCGAGTCCAGACAGACCCCGTGACGTCCACAGACCCCAGCTGTCCCTGACTGGGGCATCCGGGGCCCCGGAGCAGGCTGCATGCCTGGGCTCTCGGCCACGCGTGGGCAGACACTGCCCAGGACCCGTTCCCGGCTGCTGATTCATGGATTCCAGGGCCCGTGGGAAGAAGCCCGTAGCCCTTTCTGTGTCCTGTGGGGAAGGAGGGGTGTGGGGCTGGGATCCCTAAGGGATCCAATCTCATGACCCTGGCCAGACTCCTTGAGCCCCACAATTCAAACTCTCTGCACCCTTAGTCTCTTTGAGACAAAGTTATATAAAATCAATCCACTTCTGGGTGCCTGGGTGGCTCAGTCATTAAGCGTCTGCCTTCGGCTCAGATCATGATCCCAGGGTCATGGGATCGAGCCCCACATCGGGCTCTCTGCTCGGCGGGAGGCCTGCTTCTCCCTCTCCCACTCCCCCTGCTTGTGTTCCCTCTCTCGCTGTGTCCCTCTCTGTCAAATGAATAAATAAAATCTTTAAAAAACAAGAACAAAAACAAAACCAACCCACTTCTGACAGAACTACCAATGAACGTGAAGCGTTGAGAGCGAAACTATTCATTCACGTGATGAGACGAAGAACTCAGGAGCCTCCCTCCGTCCGGGCTCACGCTGCCCCTCTGCCGGAAGACCCAGCCGACGCCGAAGAACCGAGGTTCTGGGCGGTTCTCACAGACCCTGCGCTGTCCTAACCGACGTGCTCCAGCCGCCCGTCCACCGACAAGCTACTCCCAGCACCAAGTGCGGGCCGAAGGCAGGGCCCAGTGCTGACTTGCCCGCGAGAGGCGCCGCGGTGACCCGGAGGGGTGCTGCCTGAGTGCGGAGCCCAGGACGCGCGTTTCCAGTGTGTTCCCGAAACCAGTGCCTGTCCACCCAGCAGACGCTACGGGCACAGGCGGCCCGGAGGACCCGTGCCGAAGCAGGACAAATGCTCTCTGACCCGCTGGGGCCCTGAAGGCTACACGAGGAAGGAAGTCCGTGTGCGGAAGGAGCTCATCTGTGGAGAGCACGTGAGCGAATACAGAAGAGCCACGGCACCGAAGCCAGAGAGGGAAGAGGAGGATCGAGTGGAGAGGACCCGCGTGACCCAGCCATTTCCCCAAGGACACCCGCCTCATCGGAAAGAAGACAAGCAAGCAGGGACTTCCGAAGACGGAACCCTTGCCCGCGGCACATCGCCTGGCGCCTGGCTCCAACAGGCAGGCCCACGCCACCTTACAGGGGCCCCCAGGCCCCGCCCCCAGGCTGTGTGCGCCCACGACAGACGCCGTGAGAGCAGCCGGGGCGCTGCCAGTCTGCACGGGAAGACGGCCTGGCCTCCGGGGCCAGGGCCGCGAGGGCGGCGGCAGAAGAGAAAAAGCCCCACCGCCTGCACCGGCACTCAGAGCTGGGCAGCCGAGCCCTTCGCCCGCACAGCCCGCCTCGGGCTCCCAACCGAGGGGCGGCACGGCCGCGAGGGGCAGAGCGTCCCTCTCCAGGTAAAACTCAAGAAACGGGGGAGAAAAGAAAGGAGGAAAGAAGCAAGGCCTTCGACACCCGCAGCCCAGTCCGCTTGGCGCCCTGAGAGCAGCCCGGACAGAGAGGCCTGCGGCGGCCCGACCTCGGCGAGCCCGGAGCGCGTACCCGTGCGGTGCGCGTACCTGTGAGGTGGACATGCGGGAGGTGTCTTGCCGGCCCGTGAGATCGGAGGACGAGATGTTGACGGGGGCGCCGCGGTGCAGCCGCATACTCACTTTCCGCTCTCTTTCCACACCGGACACGGGCCGAGGAGAGGTGTTAGCTGGAGGGGGAGACAGGGGCGGCGGTGAGGGCTCGGGGGCCCCTCCTCAGCGGCCTCGGCTTCCAGCACCGCAGCGGGGTGGGCGCCGCACACACCACCGGATTCCCAGGGCGGCAACGGGCGGATGAGCCCCGAGGGCGAGGGCAGCGGGGGCGGGCAGGGCCCACGGAGCACTGAGGGGCGCCAGCGTGCCGGCCGCAGGGGACTGTCCCGGGAGTGAAGCACCGGCAGTCCAGCAGGAGGGCAGCCCGCGGCCCCCCGCGCTTACGATGTGGCTCACGGAGGCGATGGAAGGTGGGCACTGAGAGGCTCGCAGGGAGCAATCCGTGTCACGAAAGAGAGAAACAATGGAGAAAGAGAAACAGACGTCCCCTGGCCGGCCAATCCGCAGAAACCAGAGTCTACCAGGACCGGAGGCACTCTACCTCACCGCGTGGGGCCCTGCGGCTCCAAGAGCCAGAGCGGCCAACACACAAACCAGAACCCCCCGGGGCCTGCTGGGGAGACGCTGAGCTAGCCCACTCACCAGTGTGTGAGGTAGGGGTGAGGGGGGTGGGAGGAGCCACTTCCTGGGTGCCCCGCAGGCGGCCAGAGGCCGTGGAGGGGAGGCCGCGGGCGGCTGGGTTTCGGGAGTGCCTCAGCCGCTCCTCTCGGTCCCGGCGCTCCCGCTCAGCGTCATCAGCGGCCCGGCTGGCTCCCTGCAAAGGAAACAGGGTAAGACCCGACTGAACGGGGTTGGGTGGCAGACAATCCCAAGGGCCCTGGCTGTCCCCTGCGGCCAGAGAAGCCATTCAAGGCGATGCGGCCGGCTGGGATGAGGCTTCTCTCCCTCGAGGACAGCGGCCTGCCCCCCGACCCTGGGAGTGCGCAGATGAGATCTTCCCAACGCTCCCGAACCCCAAACACTGACGGCAACTGGGTGGCCTCCTCCCCCTGAGCATCCACACAGGAACGGGAAGCCATATGAGGTCGGGTCAGCGGCGGGCCCGAGGTGCCGGCATCTGGGGGATCCAAGAGGCAGGCGGAAGCGGTGGCATCTGGTTGGCGGGGGGGCCCAACCAGAGCCCGGGCGGGTGTGGGGCCAGGGCCCACGTGACAAGAGCGCAGGCAGCCACGGCTGCCGTGGAAGGTCCCGCATGGTGGACACCACGGCTAGTTCTACCCCGAGCGAACGATGACCCAGACGAGTGGGGGCGCGATACCCGCCGCGTTCTAACCAACTGCGCTGTGACGCGACAGTCTGCAAGCTGCAGCCCGCGAGCCGCATCCAGCCACCGTCGCTTTCTGCAGCCACACCCACGGGTGTCCACACTGCCCGGGGCGGCTTCCCAGCAGCAGCGGCGCAGGGCCGAGCGCTGGTCCCACCACACGCACACCGCAAAGCAGAGATGATTCATTCCCCAGCCCTGCCCGGAGAAGGGTGGCCGGCCCCACTGGCAGGGCGATGACGCCAGAAGATTGCCCAGACATCGGGCGATTGGTGGTTGCACGTCCGGAGCCAGCCCGCTGCGGGGCACAGACCCTGTGCTGTGGACACCCTGAAGGCCACAGGACAAGCCTTTCTGTCTTACACCCTCTGAAGAGGAGGTTCCACTCCTCTGTCAGATCTTGTCACCCGGGAAAGGTTCCAATTTCTGTTCTAAGCTAACTAAACAGAAAAAATTTATAATGCAAAACGAAGTAGAAGTTCCCAAAAAACCCTGAAAGTTTCTGGCAATAGTGTCTGAAGGTTAATCAATTAACGAGACTCATACAAGACACTCCGGGGCGGGCGGCCGGATCAAGAAAAGAAAAACACTGAAGTTCCAAAGTTCCGCGTGCACGCAAACACCTGCGCCCGTTTAGCAGGCCGGCCACAAAGGCCACCACCGCCTCGCACCTCTCCAGGCACCCGCCCTGCTCGCTCGCCCCTGGCCTTGGCCATACCCTCCCGCACGACACGCACTCTGGAGCCACGCCGACCGCAGTCACAGACGTACTTTCCAGTTAAAGATTTACCGGTCAGGTAAGAGCCCGGGCCCCAGGCGGACCTGCACTTGGGAGGCCCACGCCGCCGGCTCCAGGGGGCCCAGCGCCAACGCGGTGCCGCCTCTGCTCTCCCCTCACGGGGCTCTTGCTTCTCAGAACCTCCCGCCCTGCGGCGGACCCCGCCGGGGCCACGGCCCCCTCGGGTACACTCGGGGCCCCCAAGGCGGCGAGCGCCTTCTCACACCCGCACGTCGTGTGGCGGAGGTAAGCGCGCCGGCGGCACACTTACGAATTTGAGCATGTTCCAGTCGAACACGTAGTCGTAGGAGAAGCCCTGGCGGTGGAAGAGGTTCCTGAAGAGCTGCCTCAGGTACGAGTAGTCGGGCTTGTCGTCGAACCGCAGGGAGCGGCAGAAGTTCAGGTACGTGGCAAACTCAGCTGTGAGACAAGAGACCCGAGCTAACGAGCAATCCCTGACTGCGGGTCCGGTCGACGGCACTGCCGCCGTCCGCGGCCGCGCGCTTGGGACGGGAGACGCGGCGTCTGAGACGCCGGTCGCGCTGGGAACGGACGCTGATGAAGAGCCGGCACCACGGGGCACAGCCTGGCTTCACCTGCGGCATTTCTCCACGCGAACAAGGAAAACCGCCTGGGTCACGGCCCCGGACAGAAGGCTGCCCGCGCCCCGTCCCCCCGAGACCGCGCGGGCCGGCCCGGCGCCTGCCCTCGGGGACACGCACAGGGGTAGCTTTTACACAGCACTTCGATGGGAGTGGACATCTTCTTCTCACTGATCCGCTCATACTTCTGCCTCTTGGTGGCTGCCTTCAGCCCCTGCCAGGGCAGAGAGCCCAGATTGAAGTACATGAGCACATAGCCCAGTGACTCCAGGTCATCTCTCCGGGATTGTTCTGGAAAAGACGGGAAATGGGTCAAGGATAGCACGCATGTGCCTGCAGCCGCACAGCTGTGACCCCGGGCACGTTCTGACTGTAGAAACGAACCTGTAAAACCACAGAAAAAGACTCTTGGATTCTGTTTCACCAGAAGTTGTCTGTGATGTGCCCCTAGGAAACTATAACACCCCTGGATGAGGGACACCAATGTTACAGGGACTGTCAGAAAGCCCAAAAATTTACCTGCCCCCACCAAACCTCACAAAGGGTTTTCCAGAGTCTGGAGAGCCAGACTTTGCTACAGAGGTCTGACGACAGCCTCCATGCCAAACATGCTGACCGCTCCCCAGGGTCCCCCAAGAGGCTGGCCTTTCTCCAAGAGATGGTCATGCCCAAGGCAGCCCAGTGACTGGGGGCACAGGAGACCCCACCACCCACGGGCTCACCGATTCCAAGATGCGTGTTGATGGAGGCGTACCGCGCCGTCCCAGTGAGGTTTTTGTTCTCACGGTAGGGGATGTGCTGGTGGGTCCTGGCATCCCGGTACTTCTTGGCCAGCCCAAAGTCGATGATGTAGACCAGGTTGCCCTTCTTCCCCAGCCCCATGAGAAAGTTATCTGGCTTCACGTCTCGGTGGATGAAGTTCTTTGAATGAATGTATTCGATGCGACTAATCTGTAGATAGGGAAGTAATGACCAGAGATTAAATTCCAGCAGCGGCCTTGGGAAAGGCACCTGCTTGGCAGAGTGCCCTCAGCTACACGTCCTGTGGCCCTTGGCCAGAGCAGACTAACCCCACAACCAGGGAAGGCTGCCGAAGAGACCATCTTCCACACCCCTGCCTGGTCGGGGCAGTTCCCCTCATGGGCTCCCGGCGTGGGGGTCGACGGACAGCAGCCTGACAGGACCACCCCTCCCTGACAAGGGTCTGAACCAGCAGTCCTTCCTACAGGGGCCCGCCAAGAACCACCCGCACGTCGCCAAACCCAGCCCACGGTCATGCGGGCAAAGGTGAATGCACTGTCACCCTCTCCCTGGGCACCAACGGGCACAGGAGGCCGGCGCCCGAACGTGCCGTCAGAGTGCTGACTCACACCGAGCATGTGCCGAAGGCCCGGGCTCCCTGGCACCTCAGAGACACGATTCTTACCATCTGGTCAGCAAGCAGCAGGACGGTTTTGAGGCTGAATTTCCTCGAGCAGAAGTTGAACAGATCCTCCAGGCTCGGCCCCAGCAGCTCCATCACCATGACGTTGTAGTCCCCCTCCGCCCCGCACCACCGGATGGTGGGGATGCCCACTGCAAGAGAGACCCGACACGCCTGTGCTCGCACGCTGGGACACACCACGAGACACACGCTGTGACACGAGGGCCAGGAGGGCAGTGGCTGGAAGCGACACCGGGAGAGAATGGGACAGTGTTCCAGGCAGGGGGTGAACAGATGTTAAGATTCCTACAGGCACGCTGCGCGCGTCCCAAACCAGG
>CM052891.1:602180-621881 GCA_028534135.1 Potos flavus
ACACACACACAGCACGCAAACACACGGCCTGCCCCCAACACACACACACAACCTGCCCCCAACACACAGTGTGCTCCTCCCGTACACAAGGTTGCTACACAGGCTGCTCCCCTCCCATGGTGCCCCTCCAGGCCTACGGGACTCTCCTCCAGCCCCTCACCCCCTCAGCTGTTCCAGGACAGCACCTCCCCACTGTCACCCCCACTGTGGGCTCAAAGGGAAGGGGCCTGGATGGTCAGGCGTTTCCCATGCTCAGTACAGCACGGGTCCCCAAAGGCAGTCCTCACCCCCACATGGCGGGAAACGGAAAAGGCCTCTAACTTATTATACTTTAATTCAGATTACAAATAATTTATAAAAGTAAAAATAAAAGGATAATAAAAGTCTTTATTAGAAGTTTTAATAAGAATTTAAACAGAGAAAGCTTCTTTGTATTTGTATCAAGTACATTTTGAAGCACAGACATCATAAAAGATGAAGGGTTCCCGTCCTGAGTGCTTGTGGGCACACGAGATGGTCCGGGCACAGGTCCCAGGATTCCAGGGTCACGTCCACCTGCTGACGGACTAATTGGCTGGGAAACACACTGTCCACCCGCTGAGCCTCGGGTCTGGGATGCTCTGTCTGCAAGCTCATCAGCTGAGGACAGTTGTTCTGCCATCAAGGGGGCCATGAGTGGTTCTGTCCCTTTTGTCTCCTGATTCTCATCCGTCAGGTTTCTCCCCCTCGCCTTCGTGGACGGCCGATGGAAGATTCAAGCCTCAGCTGCATGGGGCGAGGGTGCACAGCGGCCCTCGGAGCCCGTGTGCAGGCGCCACCCACACAGTCAGCCCCGCACATCGGTGTCACTGTCACCCTTCCCAGTGATGCCCTCATTCCTTGCTTTCTTACTATCTTAGCCATTGTGGGCGTAGCTGGGAGGGGTTGATGAGTAGTGACGAAATGGTTCCTAGGATGATGAAGTAGTAAAATGTCTCAAGACATAGGAAAATAAGACCACTGACATGGCCTTGTGGGGCCAGTGGGACCAGGAGGTGGAGGGTAACTGCAAGCAAAGATGTATTCTGTTTAAGCATAAAAGTGTCCGTGGGTTCTGTCTGCACTTTGGAAGACATGTGAGAACTAAAGTCATGAAATGCCAGCCCTTTGGTCCTGTGCAGGTGGTGGCCGAGGGTGGCCGAGGGTGACCGAGGGTGACTGAGGGCCGATGTGGATGGTGCCTGAGGGTGTCTAAGGGTGACCAAAGGTGTCTGAGGGTGGTCGATGGTGGCCAAGGGCCAGAGCAGATGGTGACAGAGGATGTCTGAGGGTGACCGAGGATCGGAGGGCGTCTGACGGTGACCGCGGGTGGCGACGGTGGCCGGGGGCCCCGAGTGCTCCCGGGGGTCGGCGTTTTGTGACTTTAGGGGTTTCCGCCGTAGGTCAGTCCGCACCCCCAGTCAGATGGTCGGAACGGGCGGCATCTGCATTCCGGGGCGCGACAGTGAGAGGCGCCGAGGGCCCTGAGTGCTAAGGCACAATCTGGGCGGTGCTCGCTGCGTGTTTGAAATGTTTCACTAAACAAAAGCCTGAAGGGAAAACGGCAGGATTTTTAGCTTCTCTGGGTTGTTCACACCGGACGACCGGTTTGCCAGAGGAGACGGGGGTCCAGGAGCGCAGAGCCGGGGAGACCAGACTCGCCTACCCGCCCTCCGCCCTCCGCCCTCCCGGCCGCCATAGCTGCGACCGCCTGACCGGACCTGGCCAATCACAATACAAGCCGCGGCTTCGACGATTGGGCCACCGGTGGGCACATGACTCTAACTAACCAATCAGAACCCAGGGATGTCTATTTAAGGCAGAGCCGGGGGCTGTGGGGGCGCAGGGTCCTTTTGGGGTTTGACGTGTCGGTCCCGGCGGCTCGCGTTTCTTCCTCTCCCAGAAGGGCGACTTCCGGCGGGTGTCCCGCACCAGCACGCGCGGGTCGGAGGCGATCCCGTGTCTCGGGAGGGAGGCTGGGGAACACGAATCCGGGGCCGGAGCGGGGTCGCTGCTGGTGGTCAGCCCCGGCGCTCCCGTGCCCCGGGCGGTAAGGTCAGCGGTGGGTCGGGGGGCCTGACTCGCCAGTCACGAAACGCCCGGCCGTGGGGCCCCAGAGACGGGCGCTGGGGACGCGCCCCTGGACGGAGCAGGGGGGCTGTCGGATTAAGTACGGGGTCTTGGTGGAGAGCCGATGCGTTTCCCCTAGAATTCCCTTGTTGAAGTGCCCAGGTGAGTTCCGTTCAGCCCCAGAGCGGTGCGGCCCCCGCTGCCTTACAGCGTCTCCGCCGCCCCCGATGGAGACCGGCCCCCAGCCCGACGAGGTATCACAGATTTAAATACTCGTACAAATTACTGGCGACGCTAAGACTAGCAGGGAAGATCCGTAACTTGTTATGATAACAATCGGGAACCTGCTGCAAGTATCTTTTTTTTTTCTTTTTCTTTTCTTTTCTTTTGCTTTTTAAATCAGCCTTTTATTTGAGGACAGATTTAGATCTACAGAAACGTTGCGAAGTTACGGAGTTCGTTATCCACCCGACATCCTCACAATTCACCAGCCAGCGTCGATGCGTTATTATTAACTAAAGTCCACACTTTATTCAAACGCCCTTAGTTTATACCCAGTGTCTGAAGTGTCCCTTCACTGCTCCAGGATCCCACATTACATTTAGGCGTCGCGTCCCCTCAGGTGCGTCTTGGCTGTGACGTGTCTCTGACTTTCCCCGGTTTCAGGTGACCCGGCAGTTCTGGGAAGTGCTGGGCAGAGATTTTGTAGACCGTCCGGGGGCTGGAATGGGTCTGATGTTTTTCTCGTGATTACTCTGGCCTTGTGGGTTTGGGGAGGAGACCACAGAGGCAAAGCGCCCCTCTCCTCACATCCCACGGGGGGGGGGGGGGGGGGTGCTCCCGCTGTGACCTATGGATGTTGCCGTGACCACCTGGCGGAGGTGTGTTTGCATCGTGTGTTCTGTGGGGAGGACCACGTGTGGGGCAGGGAGGGCGGAGCCTCCACACACGTCACTCCGTTCTCCTGCACAAGTTTCCTCCCTGGGTCGGTTCGGACTCACAGACGTCTATTCATTCCAGACTGTTAATTTATTTCGTTGCCCAGATCAGTCCAGCTTTAGCCACGGGGGCTTCTTCAGCTGTGTCCCTCTGACGTAGCCCCCTTCGTGTGGGACGTTGCTCTGTTTTGTTTTTGAGCGCTTCTGTAGTTTCGAGCTGTATTCGCTATGGCTACGGTAACAAGGCGCCGCACGCTGGGGGCTTAAACAGCAGGCACTGGTTCCTCAGACTCCCAGATCCAGATGCCAACAGGGCTGGTTTCTCCTGAGGCCTCTCTCCATGGCTGGCAGACTGCACCTTCTCCCCCACGTCTCACGTGGCCTTCCTCTGTGCACTCACCCCTGCCGTGTCTTCCTCTTCTTGCAAGGACACCAGTCCCGTTGAATCAGGGCGCACCCTTATGACTTCATTTAACCTTAATTACCTCCCGAAAAGCCCCATCACCCAATACAGTCACATTGAGGGATAGCGTTTCACCTATGAAATTCTGGAGGGAGGGGACACAATTCAGTCCATAACACTAGCACTAGAGGATGCCCCACCATCCTCTTGCACGTGCAATGTCCCAGTCCTCAAATCAGCCATTTCCCCAAGTGGCCCTGGTTCCTTGGAGAAAGGTATGAGAAACCAAGATCTGAGTGCTGGGCGTTCTTCTCGGTGTCATTGCTTCTCCACTGTCAGAGCAAGGAGATACGTATGTGTGTGTGCTAACCCACGTATACACACACATCTATAAATAGTTCCACAGTTCCGTGTATCTATATTAAGCATGAGTCCCACACTGCATGGATCGATCTACCCTGCCCCTTGCTTCTCCGTCAGCTCCCACTCCAACAGTGCGAAACCTGACCCCCAGCACCCACCGCCCACCGACTCACTCACTCAATCCCAGCACACCGGCTGTGCTCTCAGAGTTGCTGACGAGTACCCCGTGGGGAAAACTTGACCAACTGCAGTGCAGGTCCTGTGACGTCCCTTCTGCCCTTCAAAGTGACCCGGCTCAGCACCATGTCCCCACCCCCTCCGTCTCGTGGCTTCACCACTTGTGATGCAGCCAGATTCCTCCGTCATTCCACCCTGACGTCCTCCACTCCTGTATGATTCTCGAAAGTGTGCATACAGCAAAGCCTATTCCTTCTGCTGGACAGTCTATGGGTTTTAACAAATGTGTGGTTTCACGTGTCCCGTGTTCCAGTATCGCACAGAATAGTCTCACTGCCCGAAAAATCCCCTGTGTGTTATCCCTCCTCCCTCCCACCCTGGCCACCACTGATTTTTACTGTCTCCATAGTTTGCTTTTTCCAGAATGTCAAATAAAGGGACGCCCAGAGCCCGCAGCCACCGCAAACCGGCCTCCTTCATTCAGCAATAGGCATCTATGATTTATCCGTGCCTCCATGCGTCTTGGCAGCTCCTGCCTTCTCACTGCTGAACAACATTCCGCCGCTCGAATGTTCCAGCCTCTTGACCCATTCCTTTCCTGAAGAACATCTCGGTTTCTTTTAATTTGGGGCAACTATGAACAAACCTGCTAGAAACATTCATATGAAGGTTTTTCCGTGGACATAAATTTTTAACTCCTTTGGGTAAATACCTAGGAGCACATCTTAGTTCAACAGATATTTCTTTCTCATGGTTGTGGAGGCTGGAAGTCCAAGATCGAGGGGCTGGCAAGGCCCGTCTGATGAGAGCCCGCTGCCTGATTCACAGGCTGCTGTCTAATTGCCGGGTCTTCCAGTGGCGTGGTGGTTGGCAGGGAGGGCGAGGAAGCTGCCGGGCACCTTCTTAAGAAGGCACGAATCCCATCACGGGCTCTGCTCTCGTGACCTTGTCAGCTCCCAAGGGCCCCATCTCCTCACGCTATCAGCACAGGAATGGGGGCGGGGGGGGCACTAACATTTAGTCAACCGCAGAGCAGGATTGCTGGGCCACGTGGCATCTGGGACCACGGGAACATCAGCGTCACGAGGCAGCTTGTCCTGGCCGAGATCTCGGCCACCAGTTTCTCTACTGCATACATGGTGCTGTAGGTTTGGGTATCTAACCTCCACCCTGGGAAGGAAATGTTCTTCTATTTCTATTGCACTAAGAGCTTTTTAATCGGTGACAAAATACTGTATTCAAGACAAGTGTCAAAGGCTTTTCTGTACCTACTGAGTTAATCATAGGATCTGTCTTCTTCAGTCTATTAATGGACGAATGGCACTGAAACTGTTTGACATGAGACTAGAGACACCCAGACCATGAGGTCGATTTCTCACTTGCAATTGTCTCTTATCTAGTATTTTATTTCAGATTTTTTGCACCAAAGTTCCTGAGTGAAACAGACCTCCTGTGTTTTTTGTTTGTTTGTTTGTCCTTGTCTGGTTAAGAGCCTTGCCTCTTTCCCACTTTCTGGAACATTCTGTCCAGGACAGGATTGCTGGTCCCTGGGCTCAGGGTGGGACGCCCTCACGGAGCAGCCTGCAGCCCAGGATGGGGAGGGAAGGGCTCCCAGAACCACGTTTCGGTTTATTCCGGTTCTTTTTGCTCTTCTTTTGGTCATTTTATATTTTTCCAGAAATTTGTCTACTACATCTAGGTGCTCTGTTTTATAAGTTTTCAGGTGTTCCTAACTCTTTTATTTTTTAGGTCTACGTTGGGTCTGTTGTTATTTCTGCTCTCGTATATTTTGTTTGCGTTGTCCCGCCTTTTCCCTTCTTTCTTGCCAGGGTGATTTCACGCGATTGTTCCCACCCACGAGGCAGCTTTAGGTTGTGTTCACCCTCCATCCTCCCTCCCTGTCCTCCACTGAAGGCTGCTTGTGCTCTTCTCCCTTTACTCTCGCCGGGGTCGGGGGAGGGGAGGTGCTCCGAATTAAGCTGCGTTGCTGGAACCCACTCCTGGCTGCAGCAGAGCCCGTCCGGAGCCAGCTGCCTTTACCAGCTCGCCCCTTTCTCGAAGTCACTGCAGTTCTTTGGATCGTGACGATCATGACGATAGGACGGATGCCCTTTCCCAGTGCTCAAGCACCCCACACAGTGCCAGACCCCGCACGGCTGCCTCTTCGACCCATGTCCTGTACTTCCAGGCAGGTTTTGTCAGCCCCGTTTCAGAGTGCTCCAAGTCTGGCCTTGGCCTGACCCCAGGACCCTCCACTCCTGCCCTAGCGCCCAGGAGCCCTCCCGGAGGCCTCCCAAGGAGGCATGCTTCCTGCTGGCCTGGGTCAGCCAACCCAACCATCCTCTGCCGGCTGAGCTGCTGGGCATCCTGGCTGGAGGAGACTGCTGGGGGGGAGGGTCCCTCTTTCTCCAGAGGCCCCAGCTCCCACCCCTGCAGGCCTTCCGGGTGTGTGGCAGGAGCCCCAAGGGGTGGGGAGACCTGGGAGCCTCAGGGGCAGGGGCGCTGAGGAAGTTCTCGTGGCCAGCAGCTCACGGCAGGAGGGGCACCTGCAGAGGCCCGCTCCCCTGGGGCAGGTGGGGCGCCCCGGCAGGCAGTGGAGCCCTGAGAGGCCTGGGCCAGTCACACAGCACAATTGGAGATGCAGAGATGTGCAGGCGATCGGGGGTGTAAGCAGGAATTCCGGGCGCCAGACCTGAACTCTCCCACCACGGGCCAGGAGAGAGGGGACACCATCCTGAGGCCAGGGACCAGCATGATCCCCGCCCCCGGCCTTGCCCTGGCAGTCCTAACAGCCTGGTTCATCAGGCAGGGACACTCGGGGGTCACCCCAGCTTCCTCCAGTGGCACGGGCCTCACCTCCCCCCTACAGGCCACCGGCCCTGGCACCTGAAATGGCATCGACAGCCCTGCTGTCTTCAGGGCCCCAAGACGGGGCGCTCTGGGGAGTGGTGTGGATGGGGAGGGGCAGGAGCAGGTCTAGACCCCAACAGAGGACAGTCCCTGCCCTGCCTGGCAGAAGATGACGATGTAGAGAGGATGGCAGGGCTTGGGGGACAGAGGGGAGAGGTGATGTGGCCAGGAAAGGCTGCAGGAGGGGTTTGGCAGGGTCACCACCAGCCCGTGGACGGGAGTTAGAAGGCCAAGGGACTCCACCCTCGGACCCCAGGAGAGCTGTGGGGACCTGCTTCCCAACCAGGAGCAAAGTTTGGGGCCACTTTGGGGCCTCCCGAGTCCACGAGCAGCAGGTCCCAGCAGGGCAAGTTCCAAGAACTTGTTTCCGGGCCCACCTGAGCCAGCGGCTCGAGCTGGAAACCCCTCCCTGAGGCTGGGAAGTAAACAGGGACCTGGAAAAGGGGGCGGGAGCTTGGGGTCAGAGGTCAGGGTTGGGTTCTGCCCGTCCCTCTCTGCCAGAGGAGAGGTGAGGAGCCAGCTGGCTGCCTCGAGCCCCTGCTGGTCCCTCTGTCGTTCACTCTGTAGATGCTGAGGCCCTACTGTGTGCTGTGGGAGCCCGGCCGCCGCCCTCCTGGAGGCTGGGCGTGGGGGTGAGGGTGCTCCTCAGCTCCACCAGAGACCCAAGACCCACACTGTGCCCAGCTCCCGTGGCCAGTCGCTCCCAGCAGGTGGGGGAAGGTCCAAGTGTCCGGTTCTGGAAGATGGGCGTCCCTCACCCCTGCAGCTCTAACGCTCAGGACTCCAGATGTCACATCTGAACCAGCTTCGTTCAGGAAGTCTGGCCCCCGCCCTGCAGAGGGACAAGTGACACTCCCACTCGTGGACGGGCACAGCAGAGCCCTTCCTGGGCTCCTCTGGGCTCACGCCCTCCTCTGATCTAGGTGAAGGCCTGCTTAGGAGCCAGGCTCACCGAGGCCTCCATCGAGCGGTCAAGGAAGCTAGTCAGGTGCCAGCTCGGTCTAGGGCAGGGGGTCTGCATCTCTGGCCCGCTGACGCTTGGCGCTGGACCATTCTCTGTGGGAGGCCGCCACACGCACTGTAGGGTGCCCGGCAGCACTCCTGAGCTCCACGCACAAGGGGCCAGGAAGCCCCAAACTGTGACAACAAGACATTGCCAAGTGCCCCCCACACCTCCAGGCCAGTTGAGCCCCCCTGGTCTCCTGTAGGCCTGCCCGACAGAGCTTTCCAGAACGAGAGAAATGCTCTGTTCTGCGCTATCCAATCCAGGCATCACTGAGCACTTGGAACGTGGCTAGTGAGGCTGAGGAAGGGGATCCACACTTTTGTTTCATTTTAATTCGTTTAAACAGCTATGCGAGGTTGGTGGCTGCTTTCAGAGTAGATGCCTACCAGGGCTAGAGTCCCAGCCCAGGCCTGGCCTCCGTCCCAGATCCTTGGAGGCTGCTTGGGGTCATGAACTGACTTCCTTTTCCCTGCTGGTGTGGGTCCAGGTGGCACGCCTCTGCTTGCTCGTGGCAGGGCTGGCGTTGAGCGCCTGGGACCCGACTGCTCCTCCTGGCTCCTCCTGGTGCTTCTGGCCAGCCGGGGCCCAGGGGAGCCCAGCATCTCCCGGAGTTGTCCTCAGCCGGCAGCTGGACACCAGCTGCGTGGGACACGTACACACAAGCAGCCTCTCACCCCCGGGAGACCGGTCAGGCCCCACCACCGACCCTTCCTGCTGGCTCCCCTCCCCTGGGCCGAGGTCACTCCTTCAAGTCTCTGGGGGAGGCGGTAGAAGCTGCTGGAAGCTATAAACCGACCTGTGCCTGCCTGGTGCTCCTCGTCCGGTTGGTAACTGCTGTTTACTTTACAACAGTTGGCTTGTCCCTCCTCGTGCCCTTAGACAGGGAGGCAGTTGGTGAATTTTGTTAATTAAATGGGGCTCATCACTAGTGCTGGGCCCAGCATCCTCAGTGCACAGACACAGGTCCAAAGGCGAAGGCTGGGTGTGGGTCCTGACTCGCCGTGGGGATCTGAGCAGGAGGCAACCGTCGGGCCTGGGTCCCATCCACGGCTTTGCCGGCGCACGCCCCCCTGCCACCTTCGAGATGATTCACTTCCCAAGTAAAGAGTAATTATGTGAGCAGCTAGTATTCACATGGCCACTGCTTGGCTCCGGGCCCTCTTCTAAACCCGATCAACCGTCTCCACCACCTCCGGGCTTGGCACTGGGATTATCACAGCTGAGAAAGGAGAGGCACCGGGAGGTGGAGTCACCTGCCCAAGGCTGCACAGCTGGTGGCAGAGCAGGAACTGAAGATCGGGCACCTGACCTCCAAGCTCGGCCTCCTAGCCACTGCCTTTAGGGTGGTGGCTCCCGCACCCCTGCTTGGTCCACTGCCCTGTTTGGACACTCTGCGTCCCATGGGCACTGGGTCAGTATCATTCACTGGGGAGAGGGGAAACAGAGACAAAAACATTACGGGCGGAAGGGGCAGTGCGTGCCAAGGCCCTGGGGCAGGAGACGCTGACGCTCTCAGGGAACTGCAAGTCATTCCTGTGGGGGCATGAAAGGGGACGCGGTGAGGAGCACTTAAACCCCAGCAAGGAATCTGAGTTCAGTCCCCAGGGCTGACTTGTGTTATTTTAAGGTAAAATTCACTTAACAGAAAATTCACCATTTTAGCCATTTTAAAGTATACAGTTAAGTGGCTTTTTATACATTCATGATGTTGTACAATCATAACCTCTACCTAGTTCTGAAATGTGTTTGTCACCCCAAAGAGGGAGTAGACCCCTCGCCTGTCCGCAGTCTGCCCCCAGCCCCATTCCCAGCTCCCTCCCTAGCCCCCAGTCCCCTTTCCGCCCCTGCTCTGGACATCTCACCTCCACAGAACCCGTAGCATGTGGCCCTTTGAGTCCGGCTTCTTTCGCCCAGCGCGCCCTTCTCGAGGCTCATCCGGCGTGTGGCAGGGGTCCGAGCTCCATCCCTTCTGACGGCTGAACATAAACACTCCATCGTATGGGCAGACCTTATCTGGTTTGTCCATTCATCTGCTATGGACATTTGGGGTGTTTCTACTTTGGGCTAGAATACTATAATTATACATAATAGAACACTGCTATGAACACTCGCGTGCATGTGTCTGTGTGGACAGACGTTTTCAGTTCTCCAGGGAACTGCCGGGGAACCCGGGAACTCTACCTTTGCCTTTTCGAGGGAACGCCGAACCGTTTTCCAGTTTTCCAAAACGGCTGCATCGCTTGACACTCCCGCCAAGAGTACGCTGGTTGCAAGCAGGGCTGTTCCGGTGTGGGACTTGAACTTCTGAACAATGCCCGTGGCCATGTTGTTGTGGCCAACAGACGAAGTCTCTAGAAGACATTTATTCCCCTTTCCTCCCCTCCTCCCCACCTGTAATGAGACCTCCGGAAAGAGTCTACTCCCCTCAGTCCCTGCCCCCAGCTTCCAACTGTTTTAGAATGCCCCCCCCCCCGCCCCCATGGTCCTTTCCATACAGAGACTCTTTACTTAGCACTTCCTTTTCCCAGTTCCAGAGCGATGGTCATTCCCACTACACGCCAGCATGCATGCAAGTATGTGTGCACACGTGCACGGGTATACGGGCACACGTGTGCATACATGTGCACAGTGTGGGCTCACAAGTGCACACGTGCACGCCCACGTCTATGTGTGGGGCCTGCTTCTCTGGTGGTGCACACATGCACGCACACACTCAGTGTGCTCTGCACACAGACACACCTGTGCATGCCGGTGTGCACACACGCACACGTACGGATACAAGAGGGGCTGGAAGAGGGCTCCTTACCCCTTTGCCTCCCTGTCCTGAGATCAGGTTGTGTATCATTCCTGCCTCTCTGGGCCCTTCTGGCCTACTGGCTTCAGTGTCCCACACCGCCCTTCCCCTACCCTGCCAGCAGGTGGTGCTCCCACTGCCTCCTCCCGCAGCTCCTCCTCTCCGAGGTGCAGGGCTCCTTGCTCAGCGGGGAGCCTGCTTCTCCCTCTGCCCGCTGCTCCCGCTGCTCGTGCTCTCCGTCTCTCTGTCTCTCTCTCTCTGTCAAATGAATGGATAAAATCTTTTTTAAAAAATCATACAGGATATTTTAAATTGCAGCCACCCTGGAAAACCTAGAAATTTTAGCCGGCCAGTCTCTGGGCCTCAGTTTCTGCATCTGGCAAAGATGACGCTAGGGGAATGACGGCGCTCAGCATTGCTGTGGTTTGTCAGCCTGCAGCTGGAGCAGAAACGAGAAGCCTGATCACTCTGGGAGCTCGCATGGGAACCAGACAAGAGGCGGCCGCTGGGGTGACCTTCTCTCCAGGTGCGAGCCTGGGCCACAAAGCCTCTCGTCAGTGACCCTGAGCTGCCCCAAGCTCTGGCAAAGGGGAGCCACAGGTCCTTATGACTTGTGCAAATGATTCAGTCCCCATTAATCAGCTCCAGGGGATTATCCTTGGGCCTGCCTTGTGACCCGTGACCTGGGGCAGAAAAAGAACTGGTGGATCAGGACCGGCTCGCTCCCTTCTTTCAGGAAGCTGAAGAGGCACAGTAAAGAGGTCAGAGGAGCTCCAGGGGCCAGAAGTACTGGAACCCAGAGCCCACCCGCCAGAGAGGGAAGAGAACTGAGCCCATGGCAGGGGGCCCAGTGCTGCCAAGAGACACAGCACGGCAGGGATCCCAGTCCCGGGTCAGGTACCCTTCCAAGGACACATGCACACACCCCCCTCCTGTGTCCTGGGACTGGAGTGTGGCCCTCTTCCCCCAAAGAGTCTGAGGAGAGCCCACGGCGTGAGGCTGGATATGGGAGAAGGGAGCCGTGCACTCGCAGGGGACGAGAAATCACAATCTTCGCAGCCCGATGCCAGCCCTGGCCACACGGGCGAGGGAGAGCCCGGAGCCCGGATCGTTCACGCGGTGCGGGGGCCCAGCTGCGGGGTACACGCTTCTTTTCCGGGTGATGAAATCGTAAAACGGATTGTGGTGACGGTTGCGCACTCCGTGAATGTACTAAAAGCCCTGAACTGCACCCCGTAAATGCGAGACTTGAGCAGCGTGTGACCCCGTGTCAGTCAAGCCGCGCTCAGCACACAGACACGCAGGCGACGGCCAGCCCCCCACCGGCCTGGGCGGACGCGCTCTCAGTTCGCCTCTCTCGCACTCTGCTTCGGCGGGAGGACGGCGGACAGGCGGGACCCGCTGTCCTCCGAGGCCTCCGGGCGCGCAAGAGGTCAGAGGGAGTTTGGGTGAAAGCGAAGGGGCCCGTGGATGTGGCAGAGTGCGCCGGGGGAGCGGGAACCGTCTGCAGACCCGCGCGACCCCGCCCGCGAGGCGCCCCGCATGGAAAGGGGCGGAGCGTGTCTGGGGGTGGGGAGCAGTGGGGGCCGGAAAGACCCCAGCCCCCAGGCTCTTGGGTGAGACTTCCCTTCTCACGCAGTTTTGGATTCAAATAAAAAAGACCCCAGAGAGGGGTGGAGGCGCCCCGCCCAGTTGGGAACACACCCGGGGAGACCTGGGCGCGAGTTTCTGAGGGAGCAGATGGCACGGGCCAGCGCCCTCGCCAGAAGGGGCCAGGGAGCCGTGAAGGGGGCAGTGGCACCCAGCCCGGGGTGCGGCCCGGGGAGGCCGCCCCAGCTGCAATAGGCCTGGCCTGGGAGTTGGGCACTCATCCGTGTGAGTCATTCATGAAGCAGGGGTTTACTGAGGGCCCACTGCGTGCCAGTGGTCACTGCGGGTGTTGCTTGAGGTCAGTGTGAGCCGAGACACGGGTCAGGCGGTTCCAACGACAAGACCACGCGGGCACCTGTGCCAGCCTTCTCGCTCTCTGTGTTATTCCTGGTGCTCTCACCGGCGCTCCAAGGGAGGGTCTGGGGCATTGACTCTGGCCCTGCACGACAAGGGAATGGCACAGCACGTGAGGACAGGGAGGATTCTGGAGAGTTCACCAGCCAGGTCAGCCCCGCTCCGAGGCATCCTGGCCTCTGGAGGCTGCCAGGGAAGCAGCTACGTGCCAGTCATAGCATGGCCTTGGCAAGCCCCCCTCCCCCAGCAAGGTGCTTCACAAACGGGAAACTAAGGAATACACAGGGGACAGCTCTAGTCTCTGGGGCAGGCCGCCTGCAGCATGGCGCGGGGGTCACAGGCCTCCATCCCTGGCGCAGGCCCTGGTGAATGGCTCCCGGAGGAAGGTGCCTCGCTCTTCCTTCCGGGTACTCCCCCCTCACGGGCAGTAAAACACAAACAAGGACTTTGGTCCTGCTGTCAGCTGATTATCCCGACCAATTCCAAGCCTAAATGGGTGACCTGGGCCTGGGGGAGGCCCAAAGAGTTGCAGCTTCTTTTTGAGAGAGGACACTTAGAGGACGGACTGCTGGCCAGTGACCAGCCCAGGGCAGCTAAGGGAGTGGCTGGCGGACTGTACTTCAAGCCCCTTTCTGGGAGGGGGACTAGGCCGCTGTTCGCTAGGGAATTCTGCCAACAACCTATTTTTACTGGTTTGACGAAATCCCCCACCCCCACCCCGTAAGACAGAGAAACCAGGCTGACACATGGCCATGGGCATTCCCAGCCTCTCCTGTCTCCAGGCACTGCTACACACCTCTCAGGACTTGATAGCAGCCTCCCCAACCCTGCAACCCCCAACTCTTTTGGGGCAGGGGCTGCATTCCTGAGAGAGTGCTGGAGAGGGGAGACCTGCCCTGGGAGAGCCCGCCCACTCCGTGCAGGGGGAGGGCACAGACTGCCTACTGATTTCTTCCTCACCACCCCAGGGAAGGTCAGCTTGTGCTGCTGTCTCGCTCACACATGCGGGGACCCTGTGCGCAGAGCAGAGGATAGTCACTAGGTGTGCAGAAGTGTGTATTAACACGATGCCTGACACTTCTCCTTTTTCCCATGGGTGGGCATAGGCCTGGAGAAGCAATGCCACGCAGGTCAGTCCTTCTTGCTTTGGACGCGTCTCTGGAGGACTCCCTTCCGAGTGGTCAGAATCAGAACTCTGGGTCTTTGAAGCTGGCCGTCCTTCTCTACTTTAACACTCTTGTTTTCTTTCGCAAGGAAGAACACTCAGACCCAATACAAGCGAGATGAAAAGGTTGATTCGTTTCCAGGAAGATGAGACTGAGGCCCTGGTAGCTTCACGTTCTCTTTTCGGGTCCGACAGCAGGCTCCAGGTTTGAGCGCAGACGACCAGACGACCAGACAGACAGACGTCGGACGTGGGCGGACAGCAGCCGGCTGCGCAGCAGGGGAGGTGACGCAGGACCGGAGGGGAGCTGCTCGGTAGACCACGGGCAGCCCAAGAGGCCCTGCACACCTGTGCCCCAGCCTGTGTCCTCCGGGTGCCGGGACCTGCACGGACAGACAAGCTCGGCCCCCTCTTTCCCTCTTGCAAAAATCGCTGCCTGGGGGCCTGTCCCGGGTGCGTCGCGGGGAGCCGCCGGCTTCCCGGACACCTGCCAGGACAAACGAAGCCCTCGCGCCAGCACGTGGAGCCTGCATGTGGGAGCGGGCAGGGCGGGGGTCTCCTGGCCCCGGGCTGCAGCGGCGAGGCAACGAGAGAAAGGGGGATGGCCCGGGAGTCCCAGGGTCCAGATGACACGGGTGCGGGCTGGCCCCACCCCGACCCCGCCCCCTACTCCGGCCCCGCCCCGGCCCCCGCCCCACCGCCCCACCGCCTGAAGCCGTGGCCCCGCCCCTCGGGCAGAGCGGCCCCGCCCCGCCGGGTTGCTAGGGGAAGTGACGTCACAGCGCGATGGCGGCGGCTCCTTCAGGCAGCTGAAGGGGGATTTAGGCCCGGAAGATCCGAGTCCATCCGCGGCGGGGAGAGGGCGAGCGGGGTCGACGGGGGCCGGAGCAGGGGCGGCGGCGCTCGGACTGTCCCATCCGCCCCGTATTGAGGCGCTGGGAGCAGCGGGGCGGCCGGAAAGCGATGGTGAAAGCGGGGCCGTGAGGGGGGCGGAGCCGGCAGCCCGACCCGCCGTAGCGGCAGCAGCGGCGCCGCCTCCCCGAGCTCAGACCCAGGAAGCGGCCGGGAGGGCAGGAGCGAGCCGGACCCGCCGCCGCCGCCATGGAACTCAGAGTCGGGAACAGGTACCGGCTGGGCCGGAAGATCGGCAGCGGCTCCTTCGGAGACATCTATCTCGGTGAGGCGCCCCTCCCCCCGAGCCGGGGCCGCTCCCCGGACCGGCGTCCGCCCGGCCACCGTGTCGGGGACCCCGCTCCGGGGGACCCGGGGACCCCAGAGCAGACCCCCTCCGGCCGTCGTCCAGCCCCCGCCCCGGGGACCCCCTCTCCGGCCTGCGGCTGGGACTGGCCCCCCCCCCCGCCCCGCCCGGTCCGGTCCGGGCGCCCGCAGCCCCCCGGGCGGGTGTGGGGAGGCGGTAACTCTTCGGCCCCTCCGTGGGGTCCGGCCCCTGCCCCCGGGGGCACCTGCCCAGACGCGCGCCCGGGGCCGCCGGGGAGTGGTCCTGAGCCTCGGTCCGAGCCCCCGGCTACTCGCCGCGGCCGCCCGCCCGGTGTCCGCGCCTGGGCGTCCCCGCGCCTGGGTGTCCCCGCAGGCAGACAAAGGCCTCTGGGCGGGTGCGCGGCCCCCTGCGTCCTGTGCACGTGGGGGGTGGGCACGGGGAAAGTCCAGGCCGCCGGCGCGAGGCTTCCGCGGCCCGCGGTGCCCTTTGCGACAGTGCAGCCCGGGCTCCCCAGCTCCCCCGGGTCTGGACCTCGGGCCCCTGGACCGCAGGACCAAGCACGGGGTCGCCCGGGCGGGTCGGGTCCTCCGCCTGGTCGAGCCGTCCTGGAGTGCATGTTGCGCACCTGGGCAGGAGCCGGGGTGGGATTTAAGGGAGTCCGGACGAAGTCGGGGTTGCCATGTTGGCGAAATGAGAGCGGATAAAGTAGCAAAGCTCTGTATTCACGAGGTTGTCCTCTAGCTGTTAAAATTCTCAAGGTAGATTTGAAAAAACTGGGATTAGAAAGTTCTGGATTGTTTCAGATTTACAGTGGAAGAATATGCACATACACGTGCATCTTAAAGTTGGGGATTTAAAGATAACTTCCGTGCATTTCTCAGAGGCACTGTGCGTAAGTTATTCCGTAGCCCCGGGACCTGGGGACGTGCAGCCTGGTCGTCGTGTGTGTGCAGAGGGGCTGTTGCGCAAGTTTGGGGTAAACATTTGGGCACAGCCCCTGCTCTGCCCGTTTCTGTTGGGCTGGGAACCTGTCAGAGACGGTCGGGAAGAGCTTCGCGTGGTCCCCACCGCATCCTGCCCTCTTGTCCCCGAGCCGGTGCAGCCCCTGGGTTGACAGTGTTGAGAGCAGTGCACGTGCTTGTGTAGTTCATCAGCGCTTTTGGTGCCTTCTTACCTACACAGCAAGCCTGTCCCAGGCCTACGGATGCCTCTGAGCCTGCCTGCCCTCCGCCTCACTGTCCTGCTGACTGGAGCACACTTCGGAGATGTTTCTCTCCAGTAGTCCGCTGGCTGCGTCCCCGGCAGTGTTGGTTTAGGGAGAATTGCTGGGTGAATGTAAACTGTTTGCATTATTTATAGAACAGTAAATTTTGGCTCAAGTTTTAACCTAGGATCTAGGAGCTGTACTGAAAAGTCCATCCATTAGCCGCCAGGCATCAGAAAGTAGCTATTCTGAAACTTTCTGTCCTCTGGTGCTAGCCAGCTCTGTGCTTTCCAGAGCTGGTGCGGGGGACCCTGTCTGCTGATTCACCGCTCTTGCCTCCGGGCCTCACCTCGCATTGGGCAGACCAGTAGCACTCGATCCCCAGATCAGGCTGACCTGTCCCAGAGGGCCTGTCCTCCATCCCCAGGACGGATGGGCTATGCCTCCCATGCCCTCGCTCCCAGCAGCCACACGACCCATCCTTCGAGGTGCACTTAAGACACAACTGATCTTTTCCCCGCAGCGTCGGCTCTTGGCCCACACGGTGGTCCATTCAGGCCGAGTGCTGCTCCCCAGAGGAAAGGTGATCTTGTTACTTGAATAAGATGTGGCTGGGAAGCTGGGTTTGAGGAAGCTCACCAGCTACTATGCTTGAGGGTCAAAGATGGCTGCTCCAAAGACCGTGGAATGGAGTGTGAGTCATCCATATCGTAGTTTTTTCCTGTGTAGGTAAAGGCACGAGTTCAGGAATTGGGTCCTCATATCTTGAAAATTGTTATGTCCCACATATTCTGGTGTGATTACAACTTAAATCATTCCTCCTGCTGTCATTTTGCTATTGATCGGAACGCTCTCGACTCCTCTAGGTGGGTTCACCGTGTTGTTGTGATCCTGGCATTCGGGGGTCTTGGATTTCCGCCTGGGACTTGCTGTGCTGTCACAGGTTTGAAACCGCGAGAAGAGGAGACCCGTCTTTCAGCTCGCTGAGTGCGGTGTGGACCAAGAGAGCCCAGTGCCGGCCTGCCTTCCTAGCGGCCTGCTGCACTGACATGGTCAGGGAGCGCTGTGCCCTGCCGGTTAATTCCAGTCTTTCCCACCATTGGCCCTTTAAAGGGGGACAGTACGTTGGGGCTATTTCTCCAGTGCCTGGGCTTCAGAGAGTTTATGTACTGGACTTGGGCCACCATGGACCCCAAAATGTGCTGTCCTGATCCTCAGTCTACCTTCAAGCCTGCCAGATCCCAGCGGCTCCCGGGAAGGGCAGGCTGAGAAGGCCTCGGAGCTTGTGTATCCGGTACAGTACACGCTTAGGCAGAACGTCGCCTGTACTTGGTATTGCCAGTGGGTGCAAGGCAAAGCCTTCCCAGCCCTGTGCCTCGCTCAGCTTTAGCTTGCACATGCTTTGGCCCCTCGCTGCTGGAGGCGATGTTTTGTGAGGCACTGGACACCGGGAGCCCTTTCACTTGTGGGCAGTGTACCTCCCGTACACCTGCTGACGTTTGGAAATGGGAGGGCTGTGTTCTTAACGGGAACCACGTGTTCTCCGTGTGAGCAGTAGAGCTGAGGGAAGAAGGGCGTGTGTGGACTGCCGGTGCCGCGGTCCCTGCAGTCGCTGTTGGGTCCGGCCAGCGCTCCACAGTGTCTGCGAGCCCCCGCTTCTCTCTCTTCTCATCTGTGTCTGCCTGCTAGCGGCTGGCACAAGGGTCCTCGGGCCCCTCCCATCCCCTGCCCCTGTCATCCATGATTGGTGGAATGGAGCTTTTCTTCCTGCCCATGTTGGCCTTTGTATCAGACCCTGTCGCTGCATCCATTTATCAGAGGACGGCCTCCTCTGCCCACGTTTTACCTGGATGGGCCGTGCGCTCTGACGTCATAACGCACATAAACACCTTTAGAGAGCTCCAGCTTAGTAACCTCTTCATACTTGGTTTTCATGTTTTCCCTCTCACCGACTTTCCTTTCTCTTCAGGAGCAACGTGCAAAGATGTCTGGCGCGCAGTAGGGGTTCCAGAGTGGTGGCTGGCCGGCCGCTGGGGGAGAAGACCAGTTGCCTGCACTGGCTGAAGCTTTCCCAGTCCCCTGCCTGTGTTCTTTAGGGTGGTAGCTTAAGCTTTGAGTGACTCTGATGAGAGGTTGTGATCTGCATCAGTTGCCCTGTCAACAGTTGCCCCGTGAGAGTGACCTTTGCCTGGCTCCCCAGAGAGCGCTCCCTGTTTCTTCGATAAGACGGTCCTCAGCGGGAGTTGGGTGGAAGGACAGTCAAGCTTGGGGTTAGGTTCACATAATTCACCATCTGACTTTGCTCAACTTGAGAGACATTATTGTTAGACACTCTAACCTGTGTCTAAGCAGAGACTAGTACCTTTGCCTGGAGAGAGAACTCTTATCTGGCTGGGTGGGGTTGCTTAGCTACAGGTGGAGTTGAGGTTGTTTGGGAGATAAAACTGCTTAGTATTAACAGATACTGTGGATTGACTTGTGACTCTGAAACCGAGCATTCAGTGGGGTCTTTTAAATTCTTTTTTTTTTTTTAAGATTTTATTTATTTATTTGACAGAGAGAGAGATCACAAGTAGGCACAGAGGCAGGCAGGGGTTGGGGGGAAGCAGGCTCCCCGCCGAGCAGAGAGCCCGCTTCGGGGCTCGATCCCAGGATCCTGAGATCATGACCTGAGCTAAAGGCAGAGGCTTTAACCCACTGAGCCACCCAGGCACCCCTGAGGTCTTTTTAAATTCTTGTTCTCTGTCTAGAAGTACTTGTAAAAGTCAGTTGTGCTGAAGGACCAGGTTTTGTAATTTCCAATCCTTCACAGACCATTATTTTTGTAAAGTAAGATTAAAATGTCGCAGCAGTGTCACTTTGCTGTCAGAGCTCCTCGGTGCTCTCTCAGTGCCCGGTATTGGTCCCCCCCGTGGGCTGGTGGTGATTTGAGCACTAGACTTGGAGCAGCACTGCCAGTGAAGTAAGAGGTGTGATGCCAGCCACAGCAGGTGGAGCAGGGCTGCAGGGCCATAGATGGGTGGGCCTTGGTTTTGCCTGTGATGTTTGCTTC
This sequence comes from Potos flavus, assembly GCA_028534135.1. Lineage (NCBI taxonomy): Eukaryota > Metazoa > Chordata > Mammalia > Carnivora > Procyonidae > Potos > Potos flavus. The sequence goes on from CM052891.1 coordinate 621,504, forward strand.
TCATGGAGTGTACAGGAATTGAAGCTGAGCTGCTTGGTACATCTACCCATTGGGCAGACACCTTCCAGAGAAGCAGCCCAGAGTGTCTGCTGTGCTCACATTTATCTGCAGAGCCCAAGCCCTCGCTCTCTTTGGGTCATGTGACTGAGCAGCTTTCACAGCTGTGATCCTCAGGGGGAGGCTGGCCCTGTTTTCAGGTGTGATCCTAGGGGGAGGCTGGCCCTGTTTTCAGGTGTGATCCTAGGGGGAGGCTGGCCCTGTTTTCAGGTGTGATCCCAGGGGGAGGCTATCTCTGTTTCCTGGTGTGATGCAGGGGGAGGCTGTCCCTGTTTGCTGGTGTGATCCTGGGGGAGACTGGCCCTGATTTCAGGTGTGATC
>CM052891.1:622381-653733 GCA_028534135.1 Potos flavus
TACAGCCTTTTCCTTTTTAAATTTATTTAAGTAATGTTTACATCCCGCGTGGGGCTTGAATTCATGACCCCAAGATCAAGAGCCGCCCTCCACCGACAGAGCTGTCAACTGAAATAGTTGCAAATGAACACAATTTTCCAGCATACTACAAGTATTGACATTACGAAGTAAAACTGTTCAGGGGTGTCTGGCCGTCTCAGTTGTGGAGCACACGACTCTGGGTCTCGGGGTTGCTAGTTTAAGCCCCACCTTGGGTGCGGAGATGACTTTAAAATCTCTCTCTAAAAAAAAAGTAAAATTAGTCACATTTTAAAGACTGACTTATTTATTTGAGAGAGAGACTGAGCGTGCGCGTGTGAGGGGAGGGGCCAGGGGAGAGGGAGAAAATGTCAAGCAGGCTCCCTGATGCGGGGCTCGATCCCAGGACCCTTGGGTCATGAACTGAGCCGAAATCAAGAATCTGATTATGACGGCGCAGTGAAATGAGTAGTTATTTCTTTTCTTTTCTTTTCTTTTGAAAGATTTTATTCATTCATTTGAGGGAGCAAGAGAGAGCACAAGCAGGGGGAGCAGCAGAGGGAGAAGCAGACGCCCTGCAGAACAGGGAGCCCGATGCGGGGCTTGATCCCAGGAGCCCGGATCATGACCTGGGCTGAAGGCAGATGCTTAACTGACTGAGCCCCCCAGGCTCCTCATAATGTATTTTTTATGCTTTAGAAATTTGAAATCAATCTTCTCTATACATTTGTGTCTGTATACATAACAATACATATATTTATATAAACTAAAAACAATGAAATTTGCTAGGGTCACAAGGCTCTAAGTGTTCTAAAAGATTTCTAAGTGAAGGTATTCTGATAATTGTTTGCACATACTTTACAAGACAATATAATATAGTATAAAATTCAATAATTAAGTAAACTGTAAGTCTCCTTAGGAATGCCCCCCGACTGAGGGGAGAAGGTCCCCACATCAGTTTGCGAGCTCCCGCGTGGGGCTGGCCCCCTCGTCCCACGCACGGCCGGAGGGCAACTGGGGGGGCTCTCTGGCAGCATCCCCCGGGCTTTGAACACCTTCCCGTTTCGTGCCGGGAGCCACGTGCCTGCCTGGCCTCCGGCGTGACAGTAGGTCACGTGTCTGTTCGCTCTGTGGGGGCTGGCCTGCGGGCGGTTGGCAGGATCATCCGTGTTCTCTGTTTCCCGAAGTTTGGATAAGAGGCTTTTCTAAGACTCATTCCGTGACGTTACGTACACCCAGTGCCCTACTCAGCGACAGCTTGGGAGCCCCTCGTCCCGAGAAGCTGGGAGACTGGAAGGTTGTGACTCAGAGAACACGCTCGCCAGCGTGATATGTATACAGTAAGATGCTTTTTATTTTGTCGCAAGCTTTACCATTTCTCCCTAAAACCTCAGGCTTGCAGATTTAGTTTCCAGTACTCGAGAGAAGCCACTCTTGCTGGGAGACCGTTTGCTGGTCAGGGTGCTCTGCGAGAACCTCTCACTTCTTTTCCCGGGCCCGGTGAACCTGTACGTGTTTGGAGGAGTGTCGGCAGAACACTGGGAATTAGCGCACCTTGGAAAACGCGCTGGAGCGGTTAGGCCGGGACGGTTTGGTGCTGACACACGTGACACATCACAGCGTATCCAGACGCTTCCCCTCGGGCCGCGCTGTGTGACGGTGCGGTGACACGGGCGGCACAAATGGAGCCCCGGTGACAGAAGGCAGGCTTCCCAGCCGGTGTCTGCGTTTGCCTTTTGAGAGTCACTCAACAACAGCCACGCAGCGCGGCTCGGAAGGAAGTCTACTCCTTCCCCGGCCGTGGCGATCGGCCTTCTCCTGGTTCGGCGAGGGAAAGGCCGGTGCTGCCGGACGCTAGCACGCGTTCCTGCGTCTGCTGACGGAGGGCAGAAAATGCCTAACAGGCTGCAACGTGGATGCGATGAGGCTTGGTTGTAATTAGAATGGAAAGTACATTAACGGGACTTAGTTGAATAAGGCTTCGCCATCTCACTGAAAAATGCTGATGGAGAGGGCGCCTGGGGGCTCAGTTGTTAAGTGTCTGCCTTCAGCTCAGGTCATGACTCCAGGGTCCTGGGGTCGAGTCCCACGTCAGGCTCCCTGCGCGGCGGGGCGCCTGCTGCTCCCCCTGCTTGTGTGCGTGCTCTCTTTCTGTCGAATTAACAAAATCTTTTTTTTTTTTTTAATGCTGTGGAATCTAAAAGAAACCGGGTAAGGGGCACCTGGGGCTCAGGCGGGTAAGCATCCGACTCAATTTCAGCTCAGGTCATGATCTCACGTGAGTTCAAGCCCTGTGTCCGGCTTTGTGCTGGGCATGGAGCCTACTTAAGATTCTCTCTCTCCCCCAACCCCACTCTCTCTCTCTAAATAAATAATAGATAGATAACATGTGGAATTACATTTTTAGGGCTTTTAAGTTTTTATTGAAACCAAATGAAATAAAAGCATGAAAAGTCCTGAGCGTGGCCAGTCAGATGTCCTTGTGACGCCCGCCAGCGCCGTGTCCCGTCAGGACGAGCATCTCTCCTGGTGCTGGGACACTGATAGGTCTGGCATTTCCAGCAAGGACAGAAAAGCAGCCGGTGTCCTGCGGTCCCCACTCGCAGGACAGCCTCAGCACTCCGGGTGATGGACGGCTGCTGAGCTGTGCCCCGCTTTCAGGGGCCGGTGGGAAAGCCGGTGGGAGCGGTGGGGGGACGGCTTGACCTGAGCTCCTGGCGCCACTGTCTTTCTTCTGGGTGGGGGGTCAGCGTTGGAGTCGCCCAGGGACCCGGCGCAGGTCCCAGGACAGCAGCCCCCGAGCGCGGGAGAGGCGTGTGTAGTCTGGGGACCGACTGGGGCCATGCGCCGCTGTGACACCTGCCTGTGTTCCAGGCACGAGGAGCTGGACCGTCTGGCCAGGGAGAGGGACGCGGCGCTGGCGGCTGCGAAGGGCGCCCACGCGGAGCAGCTGCAGGCGCTGGAGGCCCGGGCCCGGGGGCTGCAGGCCCACAGTGAGGCCCTCGAGCTGCAGCTGCGCAGAGCCGAGTGGAGGCAGGGGGACGCACTGAGGGAGAAGGACGCCGCCCTGGACAGGTGGGTGCGCGCGGGAGGGCCCGGCCGCGGCCGCGGAGGGTCGTGTCTCTGGTCCTTCTCCTTCGGCCGCATTCTCCTCGTCTTTTCTTCGGATCGTGCCGTGTGTGCGTTTGTGTGGACGTATGTGATTATCTGTGGTGAAGTAGGCCTCACGTCCAATCTGCCATCTCGACCATTTAAAGTGCCCAGTTGGCTTCGTTGTACGGCCACCAAATGTCCCTTCCCATTCCCCTCCCCCTCCTGGAACCCACCGTCCATGCTGTGTCTCTAGGACGTTGACGACTCCCCGTTCCTCATCCGAGTGGAATCCCGCAGTATCTGTCCTTCTGTGATGCTTCTTCCACTTGCCGTCACGCCTTCTAGGTTCACCCTTGTCCCCTTGGAGCAGGTGACAGGATGTCCTTCCTTCTGGCTGCACCGCGTTGTCTGTAGCTGTTGGTCTGTCAGTGGGCATTTGGGTCGCTTCTGCCCCTTGGCCGCTGCGGACACGGGTGCGCGGATGCCTGTCGGGTCTCTTTCAAGCTTGTGGGGAGATACACCTGGAGGTGGGGTGCTGGGTCATGTGGCAAATCTGTGCTTAACTTCTTTTTTTTTTAAGAGTTTATTTATATATTTGTCAGGGAGCGTGGTAGTAAAGCAGGGGAAGGAGGCTCCTCGCTGAGCAGGGAGCCCGACGCGAGGCTCGATCCCAGGACCCCGGGATCAGGACCTGAGCTGAAGGCAGCTCAACCGACTGAGCCCCCCGGGCACCCCATGTTTAACTTTTTGAGGAGCTGCCAGAGTGGTTTTCACAACAAATGCACTGTTTTGCACAAGGATTCCAATTTCTCCATTAACTGGTTTCTTTTTTTTAACTTTATTTTTCTATTTAAATTCAATTAATTAACATAGAGCGTTATCGTTAGTTTCAGAGACAGAGGTCAGTGATTCATCAGTTGCGTACGACACCCAGTGCTCATTACATCCTGTGCCCTCCTTAGTGCCCGTCCCCGGGTAACCCCGTCCCCGACCCCCTCCCCTCCAGCAACCCTCAGTTTGTTTTCTACGGCTAAGGGTCTCTTATGGTTTGTCTCCGTCTCTGATTTCATCTTGTTTTATTTTTCCCTCCCTCCCCTTATGATTCTTTGTTTTGTTTCTTAAATTCCACATATCACTGAGATCATACGATAATTGTCTTTCTCTGATTGATTTACTTCACTTAGCATAATACGCTCTAGTTCCATCCATATCATTGCAAATGGCAAGATTTGGGGGTTTTGATGGCTGAGTGGTATTCCACTGGTGTCTTCTTAACCGCAGTTTTCTCTCCAGCATCTCAGCCAGGCATGACTGTAAGCAGCTCTGTCCCACAGCGCAGTGTCCGGGCAGGCGGGCGGGTGGGTGCCGTGGGCAGCGTCTAGACGGGTGGGCATGCATGTTGAACCTCTGGGAATCGGACCTCGGTCTCCTGGCTGTCAGCGAGGAAGTGATACTTGGAGAAGCCGTGTTTACTGAAAATCTCTGATCAAATGGTCATTGGCCAGTGTTCACCTTACTTAGCAACTGGCGTTTCCGGTCTGTCTGGGGGTGTACCTGACTCCGTCCTGGAGAGGAGCTCTGCCGAGGTGGGTTTCCGTCAGGGGAAGGCGCTCTCACAACTCTGCGATGCCAGGAAGCGTTCCTTCGGTGGAACGTATGGTCCCGTTTGATCTGTTCAGCGTGAGCAGCAGCAATTGGAGAAGCGGGAGTGACAGCCTGAGGGGCCGCGAGGCTCTGTGTGGGCCCTTCTCGCGGCCGCTGTCAGCATCTACAGAACCTCCCGCGTGGACGCCCTGGGCCAGGCTCCTTCCGCCTGCGCTGGCCTTCTGATGGCTGTCCTGTGCTCCTCATGGCCACTACATGCGGCCCGGGACACGGGTGCTGCCTGGGGCCACCGCGTGCAGGACAGTCCGTGTCATCTCCTCCTGAGACATGTGCTGTTTGAAAACCAGCAACAGAAACAGCCCATATGTTGAGCTATTTCTTTGGTGTATTTGTGATGATTTTCCCGAGGGCAGTAGGTCGTGAGTGCCCCAGTAGAGAGGCCGTGGCCCTGAGAGGCTTTGCAAGAACCCAACTGTGTCCTCTGTCGCCGTATCGCCTGTAGCATAGCCACGACCAGCCACGTGGGTGGAGCCACCTTCGGTGTCCACAGTTAAGGCACAAAAAGAGAGAGGGGAAGCTGTTTAACACAATCACGGGTTGCATCAATAACAAGCAATCGGCCTAAAAACTAGTAATTTTTGCCTGAAAAAAATTATTATGGAGATATTTTGCATCTCTGGGTGCTAAATTTTGAAGCTACATCTCAGTTCAGACCAGCCATGTGCCCAGGAGCCACGTGTGGCCCATGGCCCCGTGGCTGAGCAGCAGAGGCCCGAGTGCCCGACCGGGAGGGTCCAGGACACGATAAGGGAGAATGCCTCCGCTCTCCGGAGCCCCGGGTCGGGCTGGGTCGATCCCCGCAGGTGAGCGCGGGAGCCGGGCCCTGCGGCAGGCAGATCCCTTGGTCGGCATGTTTCAGAAACAGAAGACATACCAGTGCAGCCCCTGAGTTCCAGCAGCGTCTCCTGTCATGGGGGGGGGGGGCTGCCACACTCGGGGGCATGGGAGCAGAGTCGGGGAGTGTAACAGGAAGTCCACGCGACTCGTCCCCCTGGTGCAGCTTGAGGCCTGGGCAGGTGACCTGCAGTGCCGCCAGCCACTCTCCCACCTGGAAAGCCAGAGGACACCTCGGTGACAAGTTCCCTGCTGGCTGATGTCCTCTGGCCCTTAGAGTAGACTTGCTGACAAATGGGTGACAGGAAGGTCACACTCTGAGAATCCAGGTGAGGGCCCGGATGCTTGGTGTCCATCCAGCTTCTTGGAGCCGTGTGGGCGGGAGTGTAGCCAGAGGAGATCCCCCGTGTGCCCCATCACGTCACGCACTTGGTGCTGGCGCGGCACAGCCGGCCAAGGCCCAGACCCTGTGGGGACGTGGCTCCAGGGTAGCCCGTGTCCAGGTCGTCTTGGCAATGGTCCTAGCCTACGCTGTGTCGCTGGCTACCCTGCGCCACCGGAGCGGGGACCGTGCAGCCCCCCGGCTGAGCCCGGCCCACGCTCCTGGCACCTGTGTGCTGTCTTAACTGGTGTGTTCGGAAGCTTCCAACTTTGTGCAGCCCTTGTGATGGTAGAACAGGTACGAGGTTGGGGTGAGTTTGTACGAATCGTACTAGAAATCATTTGTTGAAGGCATATGAGGAAAAATGGTCTTTCTCTGGTGACTAAGAATCAAGCCGGAAGTCCACATTGACAGACTTTCCTCGTCCTCCCGTGAGAATGTCTGTGACTCCGTGCTGCTTCCGGGCCGGGCGGCAGCGGAGCCCCAAGCCCCTTGACACTTACAAGCCGGCCTTGCTGTCCTCCGAGGGGGCGACCCAGCGCCTCTTCCTGTGGCGAGCAGGCTGCGGATGGGACGAACCCCAGGGGCCTGTGGTGCCGTCAGCCCTACAGCTTCCCCGGCAGCAGCTCTAGGTGTCTTCTCTAGGGTTTTCCTTCTGGGGTATTTGTCCAAGTTTGGGGGATTCTGCCAGGTAGAGTAAGGGATTCTATACAAGCTCATGTTACTATTGAATTTGCAAACGTGTGTGCCCATGTGGAGGGGCTGCCCAAGGCAGGGCAGAGGTGAGCCCAGCGATACCACCCCAAGGCCGCCACGGCTCCCCTCTGCCCTGCACGTCTGGCGCGGACTTGGCGTTTTGTAGGAGCTTAGTGGGCACCTGGGTCGGCGGGACGGATGGCTGGGTAGGACCGTCTCCTGGTCCGGGTAAGGAAGTCTCTGCCGTGATGTGGAGACGCTGGCGTGCAGATTTCCTTTGAGGGTGGCGCGCGTGTGGGTGTGTGTGTGTTGGGGGCGCCATGTAAAAGAAAGTGAGCACTCACGCAGCTCCCCTTCTTTGTGCAGACTTCGGGAAGACGCGTCCGCCCTAAAATCTGGCTGGGATGCCCAGATCGCCGAGCTGTCCAAGGAGATGATCTCCAAGGACCTCCAGATTCAGTCACTGCAGGTGGAGGAGGTGGAACTCAAGGCACATCTGGCCAGATGCCAGCAGGACATCGGAAGGTGACTGTCCCCACAGCTTCCCCGAGAGGGGGCTTTTCGCTGCGCGCCTCCTTCGGGCCCGGCGCTGTTCTGGGCACTAAGGGTACAAAAGGGAACAGAGTCAAGGCCCTGGCCTCACATCCCATTGAGGGAAAAAGACAAGAAACAGGAAAGAGAAGAACATCTGGTCGCAAGAGGGGAGAGCAAGGGGGCGGGGCGATGGAGGGTGGCCAGAGAAGGCCTTTCCCCGGGAGTGGGCTCGGGGCTGCAGCAGGCACCCGGCGGCGTTCTTGCTGCTCGGTCCCATGGGGACAGTCGCCGTGCCGTCTCCCGTGCGACTGCTCATGTCCCCAGGTGGAGTGACTGCTTGAGTCAAGAACAGGCTCGCTTTCTTGAAGAGTGACTTAAATATAATAAGATGCACTTGTTTCAACTGTACGGTTGGTGAATCTTGACCAGCGTGTACCCTCTCAGCCACCCCTGAGCCGAGACGTGAAACCTGGGCCCGGCCGGCGACCCCTCCGCGTGCCCCACTCCGCATGCCGGCCGGGGGCACTTTGCCTCCGGCTTTTCTGCATGCTTGTTGCAAGATTTCTGTGTTTCTGTGTCAGTTTTGGGCATTTGCGTCTTTCAGTGAGTTTGCCCATTTCGTGTCATGGTTGACTCTGTTGTCGGGGAGTTGTTCCTGGTGTTTATGTCTCCCCAGCGTGCGCACGGCCTGCCGTAAGCGTCTCTTTTCTGCTCTGATCCGTCTAGCTGGAGATCTGCCGATTTTACAGATCTTTCCAAAGAGCCGGGTTCTGGTTTCATTGACTTTTCCCAGTTGTTTTCTGGGTTTTTACTCTCAGCGACACCTCCTCTCGTCTTTACTACTTCCTTTCTTCTGCTTCCTTCGGCTTTGATTTGATGTTCTTTTGACAGCTGCTCATGGTGGGGTCCTCGGTTCTTACGTTTAGAACACTCTTATTTTCTGAGAAACATAAGCATTTATTGCAGTGAATTTCCTTCCGAGCACTACTTCACAGCATTTCACAAATTTTGATATTATTCAGTTAAAAATACTTTCTAATTTTCTTTGTGATTTCTTCTTTGGTCCACGGGCTGTTTAGAAATGTGTCGCTAAGTTTCCCATCATTTTGAGATTTCCAGATACCTTTCTGTTACTGATTTCTAATTTACTTCTGTTGCGGACAGAGAACATCGTCTGTGTTGGCCGCGGCTCCGTGGGACCCAAGTGCAGGGGGCGCAGGCATTCCAGAACTTCGTGGTCACGGGACAGTGCTGTGGTGTTTCCTGCCATTTTACAAAGTTCTGGCCCTCTGGGGACATTTTAAAAATAAACAACGCGGGGCACCTGGGGGCTCAGTCAGTTGGGCAGCCGACTCTTGGTTTTGGCTCAGGTCATGATCTCAGGGTCCTGGGATCGAGCCTCGCGTCAGGCTCTGTGCTCAGCGGGGAGTCTGATCCAGATTCTCTCTCTCCCTCTAACCCTTCACCAGCTTGTGTTTCTCTCTCTCTCTCTCTCAAAAATAAATAAATAAATCTTTTAAAAAATGCACAAACGCGTGGACTTTCACCCCAGTTTGTGAAGCCCTGCCCCCCGCTGTGAGCCGTTGTGTGCGAGGACGCGCCCCACGTATGCCTTCTCGTGTCAGTGCTGATTTCGCTGCGTATAGAATGCTAAATTCCAAATGGTTTCTCCCCTGGGTTCTAAAAAATATTTTATTTATTTGTTTGACAGAGACAGCGAGGGCACAAGCAGGGGGAGCGGCAGAGGGAGAAGCAGGCTCCCCACTGAGCAGGGAGCCCGATGTGGGACTCGATCCCAGGACTGTGGGATCACGACCTGAGCTGAGGGCAGACGCCTGACTGAGTGACCCAGGTGCCCCTTCCCCTGGATTTGGAGCCCGTTGTGTAGTACTTCATTATTGCTCTGGAACAAATTACTGCAAACTTAGCGGCTTAAACAATGCCCGTTTATCATCTCGGTGTCTGTGGCCAGGAGTCCGGCTCAGCTCAGCCGTGTCCCCGGCACAAGGTCTCAGGAGGCTGGGGCCACGGTATCGGCCAGGCCACGCCTTCCTTGCAGGCCCCTTCAGGCTGGCGGGGTGCCCTTCCCAGCGGCCATGAGCCGCAGAGGCGCCTGCAGGGCCTGACACCGTGGCCTCGCCTGGTCAGGGGCGCGCCCATCCTGTCGTGCACACCCGGGCCACCCTTGGGGGGAGAGGCCGTCCAGAGCCCCCCCCACGCATTGCCCCCATGCAGCCCACGAGAAGCCTGTCTCCCCGAGGCCGCTCTTGGATCCACTCTGCACACGGCGTCTGCGTGTGTGGCTCTGCAAGGCTCCCATGCTTAGGGCTTGATGAGCCCTTCTGGTCCGAGGACGCGCTTCCCCCGCGGTTTTCTCCTTTGTCTCCTCCGTTCTCATCTCTCTGCACCTGCTCTTAGACGGACATCGGTCCTCTGAGCTCTGGAGGCTCTCTCTGTCCTGGCGGCCCCGAGCTCTCCGGCGCGCGCTCCGAAACCTTCTCACCTTTCTCTGCTGGAGCCACTTCTCTTTCCCCCCAGGTTTGTTGGCTCTTCCCTTCTCTTCTTGCAAACAGGTTCTGGTGTTTCTTGAGTTTGGTCTTTCGTGGCGCTGGCTTCCTTGGAGTTGGGGGTCCCTGCCGGCTGCTCCTGTCGGAACCCGAGCCTGCCCGTGGGTGCCGGGTCTCCGTGTCCACGCTGCAGGGACCCCCTCCCGGCTGCGCCCCCCCACCCAGCGTGCCGCGTGTCTGCGAGCGCAGGGGAACAGGGGCCGGCCCGGAGGGGCCCGACTGCGGCGCGGCGGCGCCCTCCCTCCTCCCCGTCACCTGCAGCACCCCTTTGCTCTTCACGTGCAAGCCGTTAAGGCCTGTGCTTTCCCGTCCCCGAGGTACAAACAGCAGCTGTCCGCGGCCGTGGAGAGGGAGCGGGGCCTGGAGCGCGAGAAGGCGCAGCTGGAGCTGGACTGGCGGCAGCGCTGCGACGGCGTGGAGAGGGACCACTACCGCAAGGCCGAGGACCTCATTCAGGCCCTGAGCGAGGCGCGGGATCAGGTCTGCGTCCCCGAGCTCGGCGGGTTTCGTCCTGTGCTGGGAGGGCCTGGCGGTGCCCTGCGGCTCCCGGACGAGGGCCCTGGGCGGTCACCGGGTCATTGTTTGGACCGGAAGACGCCGAGCCTCGGCGAGCAGCGTGACGTGTAACAACGAAGATCAGAGCGACGGAAGGTGTCCCTGTCCTGCCCACAGCCTTTGACGGCATCTCAGTTCTTCGCACATGAGTCGTGTCGCTGACTGGCCGGCGCTGGGAGGATCCCCGGCTCCCGTGTGCAGGGGACCCAGCAGAGAGGACCACACCCGCGTCTGCTGCTGCCGCTCAGCCGGCCCTGTCCGCCGCGTGGTCTCGAGCCCCGGGGGCCCCTCGCTCACGCGTCTGCTGTCTGCTCCCTGGGGAGGACCCCGAGAGTCACACTGCTGCCTGCTAACCCTCCTGGCGGGAGCTGAGGCCCTCCTCTCTTCCCAGGTTGCTGCCAAGCTCCAGGAGACAGCGCGGACGCTGCGTGACCAGGAGGTGGTGCTCAAGGCCTTGACCCTCGAGAGAGACCAGGCCGTGCAGGCGTTGAGGACACACGGGCTCCTTCCCGAGAAGGAGGCGCAGGTCAGTGCAGCCCCTCTCCTCCCCGAGCCTCCCCCGGGACACCCGTGTCGCAGCAGCCCTCTCCTTGAGCCTTCCCTCGGCAGTGGCCCTGGAGCTTGGGGCCACACAGAACCCAACTGGACGTCGGCCTTCTCAGCCCTCTTCCTTTCCAGTGTCTGTCGGCACAACGGGGGCCGGTCTGGCGCCTGCAAGAGCTGAGGTGACTCTGTGCTCAGGCTCCTGTTTGTCTCTTTAGTTCTCGAAATCTCAAACCCCCACATTCGAACATCCTGCCCTACAGGCAGCGTAACGCTGCTGCCGTGGCCTTCTCCGTGGAGCTGCCGTGGCGGGTCGCCGCGTGCCACCGTGATCCTGTCTGCGGGGACTGCCTGAGTCCCTCCCTGCACTGGGTCTGCCCGAGAACTTGGCGTCCTGGCCCTTGGATCCTCCGATGCGGAGCCGGCGCCGTGGCCCGAGACGCGGGGACCCTATGGGACGGTTTGGAAGGAGCGGGCCCGGGCTCTGAGGTCCGTGGTCAAGAGGCAGGGGCGGCGTGAGGCTGAGGGAGCAAGAGCAGGAGGGGCAGGTGGAGGGTTTTCCCAGGCCCGTGAACAGTTCTTGTTTGACACACAGCGAAACACACAGATGTTCAGTGCACACAGGTCAGTGTGTTTGCCAGGAACGTGCCGTGCCCATGGGACCAGCCCTCCAACAAGATACAGAGCACTTCCGTCACCCCGGAAAGGTCCCCGCGCCCCTTCTTGTTGGTCTCCATCCCCCCCCCGCCAAAGGCAGCAGCTGCTCAGACTTCTGGTTCGTCATAGGGACCCAGATGGGCAAGGGTTTCTCCGAGACGATGCAGTGGCCACATGTCCATAGGCCCAGCTCCTAACCAATGTTAAGATACCTGTAAATTGGGGCGCCCGGCCTGCTCAGTCTGAGCACGTGAGTCTTGATCCCGAGGTCGTGCGTTTGAGCCCCACGTTGGGTGTAGAGCTTACTAAAGCCCCCACATATATATATGTTCCTAACTCGTCCCAACCTGTGTACGGAAGCCAGGACCTGTGTTGCTTCTGTCGAGAGTTATGTTCTAACCCAGAGTCAGAGCTGGCATCCGATGACCCTGTCACCGTGAGAACGGTCAGCACCCAGGAAGCTGACCCGGCGTCCGTGTGGACAGCGGGGCGGGAGCCACGGCCTTGAGGAGGACGTGGCCCTTGAGGGCAGAGGCTCCTTCGGCCTCGGCAGCACAAGGCAGCAGGAAGGCTCGCGGGGAGGGACCTGTGGGTGGCCGGGACACCCGTGTCCTTCCTGCCCATCACTGGCCGCACAGCCGGATTGCTCCCTCGCTTGGGAAGCTGTGAAGAATGCTTCCTGTCCCAGTAGCGTTGTCGGCGTCGGCGCTGACCGGGGCGGACCGTCACATGTCCGGAAGCAGAGCCCGGGGTGCAGCCAGCGGCGCTCTTGGAACCGAAGCCTGTGTCTCTCAGGAAGGACAGAACTAAGGGCCTGGAATTTATCCCGGAGACATGCGTCTTCACACGTGTGTCCGCGTCCCCGACATACAGCCGTGGCTGTGTTCTCCCCACGAAGATCTCGCTGACGGGTGGCCGCCCACAGCCTGACACCGACCGTGAGAGGCCCGCGGGCTGAACGCTGGTCCTGAAGAGACAGGTTCCGGTCCGAACAGCCAGCTCTTTGCGATGCGACCTTCCTTGGAAGTAGGGCCTCGGCGGATGTGACCAGGTCACACGGGAGCGGGGTGGGTCCTAATCCAACGTGACTGGCGTCTTTATAAAAAGCACAGCATTTGGAAGAGACGCAGGCAGAAGGCCAGGTGCGGTCGGAGGCAGACATGGGAGGGACTTGGCCCCGGACCGAGGGACACTGAGGAGTGCAGGTCCTCGCTAGAAGCTGGAAGGGGCAGGAAGGGTTCCAGCCAGAGTCCCCGAGGGAGCGTCTGCTTCCAGCCTGAGGCACGTGCCCCACGGCCAGCGACACAGGCAGCCCCAGCCCGCCGCGCGTCTCCCCGCGAGGCCCCTGAGGACAGCCGCGGCCCTGGGAAATCTGGGTAAGCCAGCAGGGGAGGCGGCCTCCGGGACAGCGCCAGGGTCTGTCACACGCCATCCTCCTGCTGCCAGGGCCCACGTGTCCAGTAGCCCAACCTCCGTCCCTTCAGGAAAGGTCACGCACCCAGCCGTTCAGGGGAAACGGGCCTTTCCAGCAGCGCAGCCTTTTCCCTACCGTCCAGCTCGGGCTGGGGGCAGGGCGAACGCAGGCACGAGCGCCTCGGCTGCGGGCCGGCTCCTGCCCCGGCGTCCGCGGCAGCCGGGCTGTGGGGCCACGAGTGCGGCTCACGTCCTCGCTTGTCGCGGAGTGGAAGGCGGCCCTCCGTGGTTAGTGTCTGCGGCAGCTGGCAGCTGAGCGTCGCGGGCCGACCGGGAAGTCACGTGAAGAGGCTCACGTCCCGCCAGCCGTACCAAGGAGACGTTCTGCTCCGACCCAAGGCGCGCACGCCTCTGATTCTGTGCAGGGAGCCCGGAGCCAGGCGAGCGGCCGTAGCGGGCCCTGCCGCAAGGCTGTCCGCAGGCGCGAGCTGGTGTGCCCCGTGCCTGGAGGGCTGTGCTTCAGAGCCAGGACTGGGGGTGGCAGGATGCCGTGTGGCTGCCCGACTGGTGCAGGGGGGCCCTTGGCAATTACGGGGTGGGAGCAGCAGGCGGGTCTGTCGGAGGCGGTGGAGCGGGAGGTGAGCCGGCGCGACCCCTGCCGTGCCGAGGGGCCACATCTGGGCTGAGCGCGGCGTCTTCCTCCCACTGGTACGGAGTTCCGTGCACGGAGCCTGAGCAGGGACCGCATCAGGCCCCCAGCGGTGTCAGTCCCAGGCTCCAACGCGCAGGCCCTCGCGGTGCAGGGCGCAGGGGAACACAGCCTGTGCCACGGAGGCTTGGTTGCCATGCCGAGTCACCGGCAAGATCGGGGCTCCCGGAGCAGGCTGGGCTATCATTCGGTCCTACAGACGAGGAAGCCACAACCCCGCGCCGGTGGTCCCCGCCCCGCAGGCAGAGCGAGCCTCTGAGGAGGGCCAGGCCGGCAGCAGGTCCCCGCGGCTCTGCTGCGGCGTCTGCAGGAGCGGCTGTGAGGTTTTGCGGGAGACGTTCCGACAGGTATGGGACAGGGAGGTTGGGGGTTTGCGGGGAAACAGGCCGCCCTTCCTGTGTGCAGCGTCCACGGGGAGCAGTGGGGCAGGGGAGTCGAGGCCGGAATGCAGGGCCGGTGCGGCGCAGAGCCCGTGGAGGCCGTGACCGGGGAGCGGAAAGCTGGAGTCTGTGTTCAGTAGAAAAAGACCTTCCTTCTGGAAGGAGAAGTAACCTGTGGCCACTGCAAGAAGTCAGCGATCTCAGTTTAGCGGCGTGGCCTCTAGAACCAAGTGGACCCAACCTAGCTCAGCTCCCGTTCGGCCCCGAGCAGGCTGGCTCGCACAGCTTCCGTGGCGCTGTTGTGGGAGATGAATGAGTGGCCAGAGCCTGGCGCGCTAGCGGGCTGAGCACGTGGGGCAGCGTGGACACAGCGCGGTGGCTGGGTCGGACCTCCTTAACGTGAGCGTTCGCTTCTTCTGTGTGATGCGTCCCCTTCGCAGAGCATCGGAGGGGGGCTGTGGCCCAGCGCCCGGCCCGTGGCTCAGCTGGGGGCCGGCGTTACCGCAGCAGAAGACAGGGAAGTCCGCCGTGGTCAGACCTTCCAGGCACCCCGCTGTGTTTCTCTAGTTGCCTCTTCCTGTGGGTCTTGTATGTGTCCCTGTGCATGTACTATTCTCATAGGAGGTCAGGTTGTGCTGTATAATTTGAGTATAATTTTCCTTTTTTCCACTTCTGTGACAATGGTGTTTCATGTCCTAATTCTTCAATGCACAGTGTAAACGGTTGTGGCCCTTCTCTTCCCAGCGGCCGCTGATGGTTAGCGCCTGCTGTCCTAAGGCCGCGCGGCCGTGTTGGCGCCTCCCTCTGCGCTTGGCAGAAGCTCCCGTTCCGCTCGGTGGGTTCCTGCCGTAGGACCGGGCAAGCCGGAAGGGCAGCCGCGAGCTGTGGAGCGTCTGTGGCAGCCGGGGCGGCCTGCCCGCTCACACGGTTAGCACAGCGGCCGGGCTGCCCCGTCGGCAGGTGCGTGTCGGTGAAGGCAGGGCCTCTGCTCAGGCCCAGACCCGGCCCCGGGCATCCCGGTCCCGTGCTGGCGCGTCGGCAGACACTCGTTTCCTGGCACGTGTCCGCTTCTCGGGTTGTTCACAAGCCCCACTGCGGTGAGTCCCTTGTGGTCACTGTCGTTGCTGAAGTATGCCGCCGCTGACCGTAGGATTGCAAGGTGGTCGGGGCGTTCCCTCGCTGCACACTGCACGCCAGCCGTCTGTCTCGGGGACTTATGTGGCTGTCACCAGAAGTCGGCAGAACCCTCGTATTTGTGCCTGTGCACGCCGCATAATACGCTGTTTTCCTCTGAGGGCTTTGGGGAGTTCTCTCTTCACCATGGATCTTTTTTTAGCAATTTGGTCGTGATGTGCTGTCTGGTTTGATTTTTAGATTTTCTTTGTCTTTATCTTGCTTTGGGTTCGGTGGACTTCTTGGATCTGTGGACTTAGGTTTTCCTCGAATTTGTCATAAATACAGTATTTCTCCTGCTGAGCCCGCGGACTCTCTCTCCGGTCTCTCGCTCGGTGCGCGAGCCCCAAGCCTTCTGCGGCCGTGTGCTCGCGCTCACGGATCCGGCCTCCTGCGACGTTGGGGCTGCGCTCACGCCGTCCTCTGAGTGAATTTCTTATTTCAAATACGGTATTCCTCATCTCTGCAGATGGTGTTTGGTTTTTCCAAAATTATCGTCCATTCCTTTTCCTGTTATGTCCCTGTTTTTCTTTAAACCCTTGTATGTGTTTATGATCGTAACCGCCCTGAAGTCTCCGACCACCACTTTAGCGTGTGTTCGTGGTTTGTCCCTGTGCTCGCGTGTATCAGGACTCCGTTCCTTTCTGTGGCTGAATACCGCCCCATCATGTTGCGGTTTTTGAATGTCCATTGGTGGACATTTGTGTTTGCACATCTCGGCTCCTGTGAGAAGCGCTGCCGTGAACGCGCACGTACAAGTTTTTGGGGGGACGTGTGTCTCTGGGGGAATCGTGGGTCGGGCAGCAGCTCCGTGTTCGCCCCTTTAAGGAGCGGCCAGACTGTCTTGCGCAGTGATGCAGCATCACACGCCCGCGAACAGCCTTTGCAGCGGACGACCGACGTCTGCCTCCTCGCAGGCGCGTTCCGGCCCGTCTTCCCCGCCAGCCGCCCCAGCGGGGGAAGGGTGGCTTCGGGACTGAGAAGGAAGGGCCCAGGTTTGTCAGGAAAAGCTGCCTCTGGCGAACAGCAGTCCTGTCTTGGCGACAACTGGAAGATCGGCACCGTCCGCTGAGGCGGAGGGGTCCCCGTAGCCGGGAGCGCGGACGGCGGGGGGCGGGGGGAGCGCGCACATGGCGGCCCTGGACGGGCAGGCAGCCGCGGGTTTCTTTGTTTCTTCGGTAGCTGTGAGCATTCTCTGTCCTTTTTGGCAGATGCTCCTAAGGCATCAGGAAGAAGTAAGGGCAAGTTTTCCATCCAGTGAGATCCAGAGGCTCCAGGAGCAAAACACGAGCTTACGAAGGGCGATTGCGGAGATGAGGAAAGAAATGGAGACTCTGAGTGACCGCGTTCTTCCTCCTGCCCCGTCAGGGGGTCGGGTCCCCGACACAGAGCAGCCCCGTCCAAGCCCAGAGGCAGCAGCCACGGCTCCTGGTAAGCGAGGGCAGCGGGGGGGGGGGGGGGGACACGGGTCTCCATGGGGTCCAAGGTGGGCTTCCCTCCTTCTCCTGTCAGTGCTTCGTGGGGGACGACAGTGTTTTATTGGGAAAGGGAGGTGAAGGCTGCGTGCTTGGCACTTACAGCCGGGACTGCGCGGGCACGGGGAGCTGACTGAGCACCGTGTGCGAGTGGCGGGCTGCAGGGCTGGGGGCACCGGGCCTCTCCTCGGGGTGTCCGTGCTGTAGCCAAGCTGCGCTGCACCCCGTGCACGGTTAGGAGGGGCCCAGGGGCGGCTGAGAGTGGGGGCACCAGCTCCGCCGGCGTGGGGGACGCACTGTGCTCCCGCGCATAAAGGCTCATGGGGGGCGCCGAGGGTCTGCCGGGTTGGGGGGCCCCCCTCAGTGAGCACCCGGGCCACAGGCCACTGTGGGGGGCGGGCCCCTGGGGCCTCGGCTGGGGTGACGGTAGAGGGATGTGTGCGCGTGTTTACTGCATGTTTACTGCGTCTTTTGGGGCAGATCACATTATGGTCCTGGAAACAGAAATACGAAATCTAAAGCATAAATTTAAAACTTTGGAAGAACAACTAGAAGATGTGTTAGATCCTTCGAAGAAGTCCTCCTCTTACACTGACTTTCAACCTGGTGTCCACACCGCAGCCGGCGTCCCCGGTAAGAGCCCTTGCCCCGTCCCGTCGCCCGCTCTGCCCCAGTCACACTGCCTTTGTTTTAACTGAAATGTAAACCCTACAGAAAGTCACGACATGTGAATGCACAGGTCAGGAATGACCTCAAACCGTGGGTCCCCTGTCCTGGCCCCAGGAGTCCCCGGACCAGGCCACTCTCACCCCTCTGTGTGGGCGCCGCCTGCCCCACCCCTGCTCCGACGCCAGCCCTCCTGGGGGAACTGGGGGGACTGGGGGGACGGGCCAGGCAGCTGGCTTACACAAGGAGAAGGGAGGGAGCAGGTCTCCACCCCCAGGTCGTCCGGTCTTTCTCAGTTGCTGGCTGGCTCCCCAAAGCTGGTCTCTCATTTCTTTTTCTTGTATTACCTTTCCTGATAATGCTGATAACAGCTGGCTTTCTTCCTGATCCCAAAGAAAATTTTTCAGCATCTCTTAAATATTTTGTAAGGGTTTGGGGGGAACAGGGTCAGAGTAGGGGAATTCCTTTCCCTTCCTGTTGTAAGGCAGATCTTTATTTTCTATTGTGATTCGGCCAGTTTTGCTTAGTGTGTTTTGAAGCCTCGTCACCGGACGTGTACAGCCCTAGGATTGCCGTGGCTGTGACGGGGACGGACCCTTCGGTGGTCCCAGAACGGTCCTCTCTCCCTGGCAGCTCTCCCTGCCCCGGGGTCTGCTCCACGTGCTGTTGGTCACTAACCCGGCCTCCCCCGGTTAGGGTCCGCTTGGGTATCTTCAGGACCCTTTCCCCTTCTAACCTGCCTCTGCCGCACTTGAGGCGAACTTCTCGTAGGCAGCACACGGGCGGGTCAGTTTCTGAAGCCCACTTTGCCGACGTTTCTAACTGCTGCGTTTACACCGTCCACACGTGCACCTGTCCTGTGGACTGTGGGCAGCCGCCTCCCGCCTGCCTTCCGTCCCGCGGCGGCCTCTGATCGTGGGTCACCCGCGCAGCACGGCTCCGGCGGCTGCGGCACCACGGCCAGCTCCAGCGGAAGGTGGGGGTCAGGCCCCGCGGCACAAAGCCCGCCTCTCCTACGTGGGGAACCGCTGCGGGCAGCATCGCCGGTCCGGGCTTGGAACTGTCCGACGTGATTTTAAAAGCCCAGTTGGTGAAGCGTCTGCCTTCGGCTCAGGGTCCTGGGATCGAGTCCCACATCGGGCTCCTTGTCAGTGGGGAGCCTGCTTCTCCCTTTGCCTGCCGCTCCCCTTGTGTGCTTGCTCTCTCTCTCTCAAATAAGCAGATGAAATCTTAAAAAAAAAAACAAAAAACCTCAAGAGGAAAGGTGGGGTCCGTGACGCTCCCCTGCCCTTCGCACGTGTCCCTCCCGTGCCCGACGTTCCAGGCGCCGCGCCGTCTGCTCCTACGGCGGGTCTGCTGGGGGCGAGCCTTCCGGTCTCCCTCCGCCCGAGAAGGGAGTGTATTCGCCGCTGTGAGAGGGGAGCTTCCAGCCCTCACACCCGTGGCGCCGCATCCATCTGAGCCCTTGTCCCCGACCAGCCCCACGCCACGTCTGCCGCTCGGGGCAGAAACCTGTTGGTGGTGTTTCTGGGCTTATCCCGTTTGGCGTTGAATCTGAAGGTTATTGTCTTTGCCACGTTTGGGGAGTTTTCAACCATGACTTGGGCACATGTTTCCTCGACTCCATGCTCTTTTTCCCTTTGGGATCTGACGGCAAAAGCGCCGGCTCTCTTGTTCCCCCACGTGTCCCTGTGGCTCTGACTTTTTTCTGTCTGTTTCCTCTGTTGTTCAAACGGATCATTTCTACATCTGTCTTGAAGCTCGCAGGCCTGGCGTCACCTCCGTGCTGCTCTGGAGCCCTTTGGGGGCACTTTTATTTCGGTGTCCATTCTAAGATTGCATTTTGTTTATCTTTTATTTCTCTGCTGAAACTTTCTGCATTGTTTTAAGAGTGTAAATTCCTTGTTCCCTGTTCCATGTGATTCCAACATCTGTCCTCTCGGTTGGGATTGTCCTGGTTATCGGTGTGACGAGTGGCGCTGGATTGTGACAGGCGCGTATGGAGCAGGTGCTCTGAAACTCTGAGCCCTCTTGTGCTCTTGCCGGGGCGCAGTGCATATCCGTGTCCTGGCCCATCTCTCGGGCTGGGTCGGAAGGGCCGCTTGGTCTCCAGAGCCTTCGCGGTGATGCTGTCCTGCTCTGCCCAAGGCCACTGGTCATGGCGCTTTCCCCGCCCCGCAGAGCTCAGCTCACAGCACCATGGCTGTATCCAAGCTGCCTGGCTTCCACGGGGCCCCCCAGGGACTTAGTGCACAGAGTTAAGGCATTCCATTCTCCGCCCCCTCCCCCAGAACCCTCCCCACGTGCTCTTCCCGGAAGGGTGCAGGTGGCTGGTGCAGGTGAGCCTCTGCCTTTCTTTCTGGGCCCTTCCGCTGCAGGGAGCAGGCCTGGCCAGGGCCTTTCTTGGACTAAGCTGCCTGGTGTTTCCGGGTTGTGGCTGCTTCAGCATCAAAGCCGGGAAATACAGAAAGGAGAAAGACGTGGAGCCCAGCGCAGAGCGTCCCCAGAGCCCCGGGCCCTCGCCCGCCGGGCCTCCCCTCCCAGTCGCTCGGGGCTTCAGCTGCACCGAAGGAGAGGGACCGGGCGCGCACACGCCGTCCCGTTGGCAATAGCGAGCGGGCCTCGGCTTCTGAGTGTCAGAGCAGCTTTACGTCTCTGAAATAAGCTCCACACGCGATACGTTCTTTCACCGACATTTTACTGAGTTAGTACATTTACGTTCATGAGTGACGTTGGCCCGTACCCTTCCTTTCTCATGATGCCCATTGTCAAGGGTTAGGACCACGGGTCTGGCCTCAAATGTGTTGGGAGATGTTCCCTATTTCTGTTTTCTGAAAAAGTTTGTGTTAGACTTACGTTAATTTGTCATGAGCCAGTTAATAGAATTCAACTCTGAAGCCCTTTGGGTTTAGGGTTTTCCTTGTGAGAAGGCTTTAAAGTATGAATTGTATTTTTCATAGTAAAGGATGATCCACGTTTTCTTTTTTGTGTCACTTTTTGATATTATATTTTACTAGAAAATCGTCCGTGTCATCTAAATTTTCAAAAATTGCTGTAGTATTGTCTTATGAATTTTATTTTATTTTTAACTTACTTATTTGTCAGGGGGAGAGAGCATGTGAGCAGGGGGAGGGGCAGAGGGCGAGGGAGAGAAGCAGACTCCACACTCAGCTCAGAGCCCAAAGCGGGACTTGACCGCATGACCCTGAGATCATGACCTGAGCCTAGATCAAGAGTTGGACACTCAACTGTCTGAGTCACCCAGGTGCCCCTTAATTTTTTTAAAAAAGATTTTATTTTTAAGTAATCTCTGTGTAGCCCCAGCGTGGGGCTCAGACTCACGACCCCTGGATCGAGACTCACTCACTCCACGAACTGAGCCAGCCGGGCAGCCCTGCTTTCCAGAAGTTCTGACACGCAATGTGTTAATGATAATTCAGGTCAAAATAATTTCTAACCTGCACTGATCCTTCTTTGACCTATGGTTTTAGGAACATTTCCCTAATTCCCAAGTGACGGGGAGGCTGGTGCCTCCCCCGGGCACGAGGTGGCCAGACTGCACTGTTTCCCCGCAGAGATGCCTGCTTTCCTGACACGACGACGAGACTTCATCCCCGGCGCCGCTCAGTCCTGGTGGGGACCGGGCCCTTCCACTCAGCTCTAGAGCATCTTCACTTCCGGTGGGCGCACAGGGACAGCGGGCCTCCTTCGGGGAGGGCAGCGAAGCAGGCACCTCTGCCCCGGACGGCACAGGCTCGACTCCCCACACAGGGCTGTTGACCGGAACCTTCCCCGGGGCTTCAGGAGCCCCGAGCCTGACAGAATCACTCTTTCTGCAGGAGGAGCTGTGTCAGCCGATGGCGCCCCCGTCGGGCTAGTGCTCAGGAGGCTCAGGGACCGGGCACATCTCGTGGACCGCCTGGTGGCCCGGCTCAGGCAGAAGGTATGGCCTCCCCTTGACACGTGGGCTGTGCAGCTCTCCCGGCTGGACCCCTCGACCTCTCCGTGCCCCAGTTTCCCTCCCAAGAAGGGGTTATTGTGAGGTCACATGTGGTCCCTAGAAGGCTCACAGGAAGAACTGGGAAATGAGTCTGGAGCGAGGGGCGGCGGCCATGGCAGAGCACAGGGCCTGCCCTCCCCGCCACACACGGGGCCGCTGCCTGCTGAGGGCGTGGGCGACGTGGGTGCAGGGGTGCGGCAGGGGTGTGTCCAGATGCCTCAGCAGCCTGCGGGGCGTCAGGCCACAGTCATGCCCTGGGCCGATGCCCGCTGCTTCCGGGGCGCAAGTTCTCCCCGTCACACGTCTGCCCTGGGTTACAACCCATGCTTTATTGCTACAAATTCAGTATTTCTCTTTTTTAGTGTCTTTTCATTGTGGTAAGATATACAAACATAAAGCTTACAGTTCCCGCGTGTATGTTCTGTGACATTCACGCTGTTCACGACGCTGTAAATGTCGCCCCATCTGTCAGTCCCAGAGCTTGTCCAGCATGTGAACAGCAACCGTCCCCATTCAGCCCCAGCCCCACACCCCCTCCCCTGGGGACGTGCGTCCTGCCGGCGGGCCGCGGGCCTCTCCCAGGACCGGGGTCCCGCGGCAGCTGTCCCTTGGTGACCAGCTCGTTTCCCTCAGCACCATGTCCTCAAGGTTCACGCGTCAGTGCTTGGCGCCCTCTGAGCCTCGAGGAGTAGCCCGTGGTGTCCCCCACACCGTGCGGCCTCCGACGGACACTCGGGTGTCCCCACCTCTTGGCGGTTGTGAATAATGCTGCTGCGAACGTGGGCTCCACACGTCTGTGCCCGTCCCTCCGTGCCACCCCCCGGGGCACACATGCGGCAGCGGCCGTGCCGGGGCGCGTGCTGAGCCTCCAGGTCACTCTCCGAGAGCCACCAGACCATTTTCCCTGGCGGCGGCCGTGTGTGAGGGTCCCCACAGCCCACATCCTGACTCACATGACCTAGTTTCTGTCTAACTGTGGCCAGTGCCCTGGGTGCGACGTGGTACCTGCCGTGCTCGTGACGCGCGCTGTCCCTGACGGCCGACGGCGCGGAGCATTCCCGTGTGCTCGCCGGCCGTGCGTGCGTCTTCTTTGGAAGAATGTGGATTCAGATCCTTTGCCTGTTTGTAATTGGGTTGTCGTTCTTTTGATTGTTGGGTTCTAAGAGTTGTTTACATATCCTGGATACTAGTCCTTTATCACATGCACAGTTTGCAGAATTTTTCTCTCATGTTAAGGCTTCTCATTTCACTTTCTTGATAATGTGTTTCGAAGCACAAATGCCTTTAGTTTTCTTGATTTCCAGTTTGTCTTTCTTTATTTATTAAAAAAGATTTCATTCCTTTTTTTGAGAGAGACAGTGAGACAGAACACGAGCAGGGAAAGCAGCAGAGGGGGAGGGAGAAGCAGGCTCCCCGCCAAGGAGGGAGCCCGACACGGGGCTTGATCCCAGGACCCTGGGATCATGACCAGAGCCGAAGGCAAGCGCTTAATGACCGAACCCCCAGGCACCCCTGTTTTGTCTGTAATTTTTTATTGCTCATACTTTTGGTGTCATGCCATCCTATTGCCTTTTGCACAGCTATGTTTTTCATGAGGAAACAAGAAGAGGGCGTTCTCAGGTGTCCTTTTAAGTCCATAAATACACGAACTCTGCCGTGCGTGCCCTGCGTCTTCCGTGAAACAGAATAGGCCGCTGGGCGCAGCTCACCGGAGCCTTCCAGCTGCCGGAGGGGGGACCTGGCCACTCCTGTCCCTCCTCTCGGCGTGGGGGGAGGGGGCTCAGGACGCCTAGACTTGCTGCTTCCCCTTCTGCCCACCGTGGGAACATCACACACACACTTTACAAAAGGAAGTAAACATTTAAATACAAGCTCTTAATTTTCTCTTGATCATAGGTGACGTGATTATCACGGGGAAAAGTGTCCACCTCAAGGTGTTTTTTTGTTTGTTTTTTATTTAATAGTGTCTCTTTAACAATAGGCACCTTTTTTGGTGTGTATATGACAAATTTAAAGAATAAAATATTCACCAGGGATTCATTATAGGACTTTCTGGAATAGGAACGTATTTTCTCTTCCTGAGAATAAAGTGGAAACGAGTATAAAGAGGGTATCGTTCTTTCTGTCACCCCTTCTTTCCTTCCTTCTATGAGCAGGAGGACACACCCAGAGAAGCTGCCAGAGTGAGGGGCTGGCCCTGGAGCTCTGGCCAGGGATCCGGTCTGGGGATCTCATGGCCAACCCGTCATGACCAAGGCTGCTCTGCGCCTGGGACTCCCCTTCCTGACCCTCCGTCCACGTCCACCTCTGCCTTCTGCCTTCCGTGCTCATGCTCCCTCCCACCTGCCAGTTAGCTCCTCCTGAAGGCCTTGGCCTCCCCCCTCCCGCTGCCCCGGATTGCCCCCTACTGGTTACCTGCGTTTTCTCCGCGTGTTGGTTTGCACCTGAACTGGGCTCCGGAAGAGGCAGTTTCAGGCCTGGATGCTCCCCGGCAGCCTTGGGGTCCAGCACAGGCCCTGCCACAGGCCCCTGAGCCACGCTGCAGGGCACGGATGGGGCGCCGGTGTGGGGAACAGCCGCATTAAGCCGGAGACGAGAGATCGACGGATGCGTTTCCTCTGTCATCTTCCTGCAGTTTCTGCTGAGTGCGTCTACCCTTCTGCGTCCCCACCCTCCTTCCTAACATTGCCCCCGAAACGGCCTCCCAGGTGCTGCAGCGACCCCTGGACGCGGACGCCGTCCAGCACGAGCTTCCCCGCGAGGTGGACCAGCTGCACCAGGAGGTTTCGGAGCTGCGGGAGCAGGTGGCTGAGCTCGCAGAGCATCTCAGGAGCAGGCCGCCATTGCCCGCCTTGGACAAGGGGGCCCTTGGGAGGGAGGTAGGTGCCCTGTGCCGATCGCTCCCGCCACTGCCGTACCGTCCGGGGCCTGCTGCCGACGTCCCCGAGCGGCCGTCTGCGAGCCCTCCCGGGCCCCGCGGTGCTGCGCCCCTCTCCCCTTCTTCCGCCACGGCCGGCTCTCCCGGTCGGGCCTGCTCCGCGGCCTCCAGGCCCTAGGACTCCGCCCCTTAGAGTCCAGCATCGGCGGGTGGCCCAGTCAGTGAAGCGTCTGACTCTTGGTGTCGGCTCAGGTCACAATTTCACAGTCGTGACATCAAGCCCCACGTCAGGCTCTGCGCTCAGTGGGGAGTCTGCTCGAGAGTCTCTCTCTCCGCCCCTCCTCCCAAAAATAAACAAACAAATCTTTAAAAATAATAAGTCCGGCGTGGGAAGCCACAGGTATGAAGAGGGCTGTCCTGTTCCCTCCGAAAGGGAGTCCCCCCTCTCGCGAGGACGGCCCTGACACGGAAGGCCAAACTGGGCTTGTCTCTCCAGAGGACGCTTGTGGGGGCTCTTGGAGGGTTTGCGGCCGCCCCTGCGCTTGTGCCGGCGGGGCTCCCGTCCTGGTCCCGGCGCTCCGCGGGCTCTGCGGCTGCTTCCAGCCGCGGCTCTGAGCCGTGCGGAGAGCCCCGCAGCCGCCACCCCCACGGATCCGACACAAGCCACTCCTCTTCCCAGCGCCTGCGATGGAAATGCTGTCGGGGCACACTTTCTTACTCTGTCAGTTAGCCGTGGTGACCTGTGGCACCTACGGTGACCTGGGTTACTCGTGGTGACCTGTGGTGACCTGGGTTACCCGTGGTGATCTACGGTGACCTGGGTTACCTGTGGTGACCCGTAGTGACTTGTGTTACCCGTGGTGACCTATGGTGACCTGGGTTACCCGTAGTGATCTACAGTGACCTGGGTTACCTGTGGTGACCCATAGTGACTTGTGTTACCCATGGTGACCTATGGTGACCTGGGTTACCCATGGTGATCTACGGTGACCTGGGTTACCTGTGGTGATCTACAGTGACCTGGGTTACCTGTGGTGACCCATAGTGACTTGTGTTACCCGTGGTGATCTGCGATGACCTGGGTTACCTGTGGTGACCTGCAGTGACCCGTGTGACCCGTGGTGACCCCCAGTTGGGACTGTACCTTGCGGTCCGGGAGGCGTGGGGAGCCCTCTGGCAGCAGACGTAGAAGGCGGAGCTGAGAGGCATGAGGGGGACTTGGCTCCAGGACGCCGGCCAGCCCTGAAGGACCAGAGGGGAGAGGTGGGGAGGTCCCCTCGTCTCTGGCTCAGGAGCAGTGGGAGGGCCTGGACAGGCCCTGGGACGGACAGGCGGACGAACAGGTGAAGAACGGCCGCAGAGGGGAGGCCCTCAGGGGTCACCGGAGGCAGGACCCGGAACCGCCTGCACCACCCTTAGGGGGACACGCAGCCTGGAGAGCCAGGGCCCCGGGCCCACACGAGGCCTCCCACCGTCCTGCTGCTCCAGGCTGCGGGACCACCGAGCCATGGAGGCAGGTGGGCAGCACGTCTGCCTCACCCTGTGCCCAGCGTTCATTCTGGCTGCTCGCCGTGCTGGGCCCTGTGGTCAGTGGCACCCGGGGATCCGTTCCCAGCCCGGTTCACAGATCCCGCTCGCTTAGCGAGAAGGAACCGGGTGCATCGGCAGGATTTGAAATCGAGATGTTTAATTCTGTGACAGACGGGCTGGAGCTGAAGTGACTGTGACCGGGGGGGGAAATCGAGGCACAGGAAATCCAGTGGCCAGTCCCTGTGCCCAGACCAGGTTGACCGCAGGAGGGCCAGCACCTTGGCGGCCCAGGAGCCTTGAGCGCCAAAGGTGCCGAGATGCTGGTTTCTGCATTTCTTGCTCTGCTGCAAGGGAGCAGGATGCGTGGCGGGCTCCGCCGTGGACACACGGAGATGGGGCAGAAGGACGCTGGCACCAGAGGGCCCCCAGGTGCTGGCCCCACAATGAGCGGGGCTCCCGGGTCTGCGCTGACCAGGAGAGGAAGGAAGGAGGAGGGCAGGTCCTCGGCCAGAACTGCGTCTGCAGACGTGGAGGGCCCGTGCGCTGGGCAGCCATCCCGACTCACGGAGGAGGAGCGAGGCTGAGACTCGGTGTTTCCCACGGGGGATGGCTCAGTGACAAGGGAAAAGAGCAGCTCTCCAGGGCGCAGCCTGCAGACACCCCCTCACTGAGGGACGTACTCCTCGTACGGACGCTGGGGTGGAGGGGTGTCCCGGGCTTCGCACTGGGGGTGGGGGTCACAGCCTCACTGCCGACTCCAGCCATGAGGCTGCGCTAAAATCAGGGGGCCCGTACCGGGGAGAGTGTGCCGTCGGAGCCTGCAGGGACATGGGAGGCAGATGTCCTGTGGGGTCCCACGCCGTCCCCGCAGGACACGATTGGACAGTCGGTGAGGTTTGCGTGTGGTCCGTGCATTGGGTCAGAGTGTTGTGTCCGTGGTGGATTTCTGGTTTTCGTGCTGTGGCTACGAAGAGAATGTCCAGTTCTAGGAAGTACCAACCGAAGCATCGCGGTGTAGATGAGCACGATGTCTCCGGCTGACCGTCCATGGCTCAGGGAGAAGTGCACACCGCGCGTGGGGCTGGTGGCAGCGAGGCAGAGGGACCGGCGTACCGCGGCAGCGTCCTGACGCTCCTGGGCGAGTCCGGTGTTCTCCCAGGGGGGGCCGGTCCCCCACCCCCCAGCCCAGGACAAGGGGCCCATGTGGGACTCGGACCCTTCCCCAGTGGGCAGCAGAGGCCACTGCCGGACGGCGTCGGTTGTGTCTCCAGTGACCCCCCCAGCCCGGTGGATTGACTGAGACCGGAGGTTCTCCCCACCTCCCAGTCCACCGAGCACAGCGGGAGGGGTACTCTGGCTCCACTGGGGGGCAGTGTTCACTAGTTCTGCCTGCACCCCGGGAACCTGCAGGACAGGGACCCCTAATGTCCACCGCGAGAGCCCCTGCAGCCCTGGCAGGCAGCCCCCTGTGCCCCGAAGTTAGGCACGTTCTGATGTCAGCCTCTGTGGCGCGCAGTCGCTAGTGCCCTTGGTAGCAGACCCCTCCCTCACGCGGACCCCTTCCCCGGCCAGGATTCTGGGAGCAGCCCCGAGCAGGCGAGGGCAGACGGGGCCAGCTTGGGGGGCTGCCTGGTGGGCTGGGTCTGCTCTCAAAAGCGACCTTTCTTTTGAGTGTCTCAGCGTTCTGGGGTCGCACAGTATCTTTTCTCACTTAAAGTGGCACCAGAGACTCCCAACATCGTGTCCCCACGCGCCTCCGTCCTCCCTCGAGGTCTGTGCCAGCCCCTCCACAGGCCTGAGGACCCCAATCACGTCCCAGGCCCTCGGGAGGGGGGGCGAGGCCGGTGCCCTGTGCCCTGTGCGGTCGCTCGCGGGCCCACGCTCTGTCACAGGGAGCGGAGTCAGGATGTGGGGCGCAGGGCCGTCTCCCGCTCTGCTGCCTCACCTCCCATCCTCCCGCCCAGCGAGCCCGCGGCCCATGCCAGAGGCGCCCGAGTGAGCCACCTGGAGGACACCGACCCCCGCACGCGCGGACGCCTGCCAGCCCGGGAAAGGCGCCCCAGGAAATGGGGTCAGGGCAGAACGTGCTGGTCTGTTCCAGGGACTCCGGGCCGGTTCCTGTTCTGGCTGCAGCTCGTGTGGCCAAGACGGCCCAGTGCAGCTTTTCATGGGCAGCTAAGGAGGCCACCTGTGTCCCTGGGGCCTTGGACGCTGGCTCCCCCTGGGCGTCCGTCCAGCACACACGCATTTGTCTTTTCCTTTTTCTTCCTCTCTCCGTCCCCCTCACTCCGAACACCATCCCGGTGTGAGTGCATGTGGGTCCGGGGCCGTGTGCTGACCCGGCCCAGTGACCCCGCCGCACAGCCCACGCAGGAGGGAAGCGTGGGGGACGGCAGGCACCAGCTCCAGGCTGTGCGTCCAGCCTCTGCCAGCCCCTCTCACACCAGGTGACCCGGTACCTGTGACGCATGTGCCCAGCCCGTAATCCTGGTGCTCCGCAGGGGACCCCATCAGACAGGCGGCCCTCATGGGTCGCAGGGGCTCATTGGAGCCTCGGCGTGTGCTCCAGCCGGTTCCTCCCTGTCCTCACTAGAAAGACACAGGCCTTGGTGGGGGCCGCAAGGGACCAGAAGCAGGCCTGGCCCAGGGGTTCGCGGCCTCAGTCCCCCCACTGTGGAGGAGGAGCCCTCTACGACGCGAGGCCCCCGTCTCACTGGCAAAGCGCACTGCTCCTTATCCCTTTGTCCCTCAGGGGTGCAGGCCCTGCGCCCCACCCACTCACGGCTCTCCCACCCAGACGGCTCGTCTTACCGGCTATCTGCCTGTGGCTTCGTTCACAGGGCCCCGCAGACCCGGGACCCGCAGCGACTGAGGACCAGGGGCCACAGCCCCCACAGGCCTCGTCTGTGCCCCGACTCCAGAGGAAACTAAAGGAGGCCGCCCGAAAAATCCTCCGCCTCTGCCTGGAGCGAGACCAGCTGCTGGAGATGGGGAACAGGCTCCGTGCGGAGCTGGGCCGTCGTGCCCCCGGTGAGCTTGGGCGCCGTGGCCTGCACTGCCGGGCTCTGGGGTCAGGGGGCCGGGGGCCCTCCACAAGGCCTTTCTCGGGGCCTGCTCCTCTGGGAGGGGCAGGGGAGGGGCCTGGGAGGAGGGAGGCTCTGCTGCCCTGGGGGGATCCGGCCTCACTTCCCTGGCAGGCGGAAGGGAGAACAGAGGCTTCCCTTGTGGACTGAAGCCTGGGTCAGGGCTCACGGGCACAGAGCAGGGCCTCATCCTGCGGTGGGGGTTCTGTGAACCCGTTGGGCAGCGTTTGTGAGACAATACTGCAGTTGACAGAGCGGCGACCTTTCTGGGCTGCGTTGTGGCGGGGGGGAGCCACGGCCTCCGTGTTCCTGGCCGCCCTGCCCGCACTTGTCGGTGAGCTGACGGCCACTGTGGGTCCGCGGGGACCCGGCCCGAGACGCCGGCAGGGGCTGCCCGGCTGCCAGCGAGGACACAGAAGCCCAGGGCCCCGTCTGCTGCAGGCTGTGCTCGGACTGACTCTGTCGTTGCCGATAACGTATTCAACACGGCTTTGCTGCGGGAGCGATCATATGATAGTATTCCCGGGCCGATAGCGTGTGGGGTACCGTCTCTTAATAAGCCAGTAAGGAAATGCTACATTCCAAGTCGATGACAAGTAATCACGCTATTGTTCCACACAAGGAGAGGTGGAAGGAATAAGGTCCAGATTTAGCTGAGGTGCCCCTTCCTACCAGCGGGTCCTTGGAAGGGTCGCGGAGAGTCCTCTATGGGAGCAGACGTCCAGCTCCCAGCACAAAGCCAAGGTCCCCTGTTGCTAGAGCACCAGAGGCACCCGTGTTGGTGGGCAAGATGGTGTCCTTCACGGGGCAGCTGCGCGGTGGTCACCACAACTGGCCAGGAGCAGCCTTGCCCGGATCGAGCACTCGCGGTTAGTGCCCAGCGTGCCCCAGCCACGTGGCTCGCAGACCACCTGCACCAGCGGTCCCTCCCGTTTCCCTGTGGCACCCCATTCCTTGTGCCACATCCCCTCGCCTCACGTGGCTTCTGCCTCTCCGTGCTTTTCCAGCAAGAGCTTTGAGATACTGCGATGACCAGAGATGTGGGACTTGGGGTTCCACCCACGGCCGATGGGAGACAGGCCATTCCCTCTCTCCCGTCCGTGGTCTGAGAGTGGAGGGGAGGTTGGAGGGCTGCAGACCCCCCAGCTACTCGGCTTTAGAAGTAAAGCCCAGAGCATCACAAAGGGAACATCAGCAAAAAATGTTTCCTCTGTCAACTCTGGTCTTCGCTTCCCTGGGCTCTGGGGTAACTACCCAACTACCTAACGCGAGGGGAGGGAGGGGAAGGCCGGGCCTTGTGCTTCGCCCTCAGGACGTCCCACGGCTAAGCTGCGTGGGTAATAGTAGTAGTTTTTATTATGTTGGTGGTTTTGGTCTGAATAGGACGAGTATATTTATCCCGTGAGTGGGAAGGGGAATGTGGGAGTGGAGTGCTCGGAGTGCTTGGCCGTGGAGCAGCAGGGAGCGCGAGGTCTCTGGGAGGGAGGGTGCAGACCACGGAGGAAATCTGCACAGGAGGCCTGTGTTCAGCTGTCGTGCTGAGGGTCTGCTGTGGGCCAGGGGCCCGAGGGGTGGAGCAAACCAGACCTAATGGGTAAAGTTAGCCCGGATCGCTCTTGGAGACTGAGCGGGCTCCCCACCGTGCCGTGTAGGGTAACGGAGGAGAGGCTGTCTCAGAGGCTTTGTCCTTCTAAGATCCCACCTCTGGAAGAAGGAGGAGTAAACGGGGACGGCTAGATGCATCCCCAGCTGTTGCCAGCTCGCATGGCAGCGGCCGCAGTGTCGTTTGCCTGCAGCCCCAACAAGGACTGGCGGTGTGCCTCGGGACCTGCTCCGTGAAAGCCCTTCCCCGTCCCCCTGCCAGGTCACCGAAGAGGAAGGCTGACTTTGCTTGTTTGTCAGACACGCTTCTAGACCATCTTCTGCCAAGTTCACTAAAAACCTTGCTTCTTTGGAAGGCTGTGCCGTCTGCCCGTACTCTCCTCCCTCACACCCGTCATTTCAGTCGGTGACCACAGCACCTTTGGCATTTGTGGCTCTGTTTCTTCTCCATTCTCCAGAATTCCATTCTGTTCTCCTGTCTTCTAAACCAGCAATACCCTCCCACGTCTGAACTTTGCTGCTCTTGACCCCAGCCTCCTTGCCATGCTGTGCCACTGCCAGGGTGCCCTCTCTCAGCCCCCAAGGCCCAAGACCTTTTCTCTGATTGTAACCAGGCCTCTCTCTCTCTCTCTGATCCTACATTCAGTGAACTTGTCTTTCCTCCTCATTGTCGTTACCTATAGCCAGCCTGGCCTTATGGACAAGTATTTCAGTGAGTCACTCAACACCCACCCATCCATCCACCATCCATCTACCCATCCATCCACCCACCACACATCCATCCACCATCCATCCACCACCCATCCACCATCTATCCACCCACCCATCCACCCATCCATCCACCTGTCCATCTAGCCATCCATCCCCCACTCACCCATCCGTCTATCTACCCATCCATC